>CM029013.1:116417744-117017744 GCA_016801055.1 Panax notoginseng | reverse complement strand
CCCAGAAATGAAGAACAGTTAATGGGTCTACTTTAAAAGCTTTGAATCTTTGATTTTCAGTCTTTGTTTATGTAATGTAAAGGTTCAATCCTGTAGTCCATATGTCAAGCTACAAATATCATGCACTATATCAATTTAACAACATCATCTGTGACAGATCTATACTAGTCAAACCATGTCTGAAAATTCGTTCTTGAATATTCTGGGTTTTCCAGATTTGTTCTTCAAGCAATTTGGTCAACCCTACTTTGACCTTTATTATCTTTGATTCTATGAAAGATCTAAGTGTTCTAGAGGCATGGATCGATAGTCCTTATGTCAGTCTACACAACCATAACACTAACATGGACTAACTATCAAACAATAGCAAGATTCATGGCCTGCAAAAATGTTGTCAGAAATCTGGAAAATTTCTGGGTTACCGAGAAATAATTTTCGTGCTCGGTCAACCATGTTTGACCACTAATAACTGGAGAACTATACATGGTATGAAGGTGATTTCACTTCCAGTCTACTCTCCTCATGACAGAGAACAACTCTATAACATCAAACAGACATATCATCTAACACACACAGATCTATGATCCCTGACATTAGGCTATCAGGCCACAAATTAGGGTTCATAGGTCAGTTTTTAAAAACTCATTTTCGTGCATCTAGATGTTATGGATCCATAATATTGTTAGGTTTGTAATATTCATGAACGCAATAAAATTGCACAAAATAAAGCGAAAATGTGATAAAATAGAGTTTTAAAATTTTACAAACCATATACCTGGATCATCCTTTATGCACAATTATTAATTAAACGAAAAGATAAAGAACAAGAATTATACCCTTGAAGATTCGAGCTTCCTCAGGTACAAGTTCACCTCCAAATCCTTTCGCGTTCAACTTGAATCCACCGGGTTTGGTTCCTTCCTTTGATCAATGTTAGCCACCCAAGTGTTTGGTCTCTAGAGGTGATCCACCAAGGAAGAAGAAAGATTCAAGAAGATGGGCATTTGACAAAACTCTATTTTTTTTATCTCTCATAGAAAAGGGTGTACTCTCCCAACTATTGAAATTACTTATTCACATGTTTTGTAAAAGTGTCAATCACCACCCTCACCCATAATAAGACTCCTCTTATTTATAGATGTGGACAACCTCCCATAACAATTAAGGAATTGTGTTTTATTTTAATTAAACTCCTTTAATTAAGTATGCTCCCAATCTCATTAGGAATAATTAATTAAAATCTTTTAATTAATTAGCCTCCTAATCTTATTAGGAATAAATGAGAGTACTTATATTAAATTAATTCCCAAACTCCTTTATGAATTAAATAATAATAATAGTAATAATAATAATAAGACTCCTTTTATTAATTTATATTTAATATTTCCAAAATGTTAAATAATAAATGTTAAGCTATTTAATTTATTCTATCACCATAGATTAAATTAAATATACTTAACTTATTATTACGATTATGCCATTAACTTCTTAAATAATTATTTTTCCTTTTATGGTGTGACCCTTTAGGTTCTCCATATTAAACCGGTCGTGAATAAATCAATTAGAACAATTCTAATTTTATTTAAATAAATAAATTAAACTATTATTTTATTTAAATAAATAATATTTATTCTACAATAAGGATAAGTCTCCCTAGCGATTAACGACTTTTCAGATAATATAGATTTTAACATTAATCATAAAAGAACATTTGAGTAAATAGTTACCATACAATTCAATCCTTTCACCATACAATGTCTCAATTAAATATAAGACATTGAATTACTGTCAAGTCTTATTTTATTTAATTATATGTATTTCGACTCTTAAATGCACAACTCCAAATAATACAAATTAGAAACTCCTTTCTAATTTCATTCTACCTTGGCCAATGACTACTGAATTGTCATTTATCGAATCACATAGGACATTTCTCTTCTTTTACTAGAAGTGGTAGATTCTTTATTGATCATACATTATCTCCATGTACAACTTATTATACCCAATCATACCCTTTGATATACCCTAAGGGTCTTAAGGAATAAGTCAAAGTATAATTCATCATACACAAGATACTATGATGATCTCAAGTCCAAGGATCACTTGTACTACTATCACTACATGAATTCCTATTGACAGGTAAGTAAAACTCCATTAGGTATTTCTTAGCGGGCTACATTCAATGAACTTATTCTCTAATAAGCACCTACATACTTGCTTTAGTGTCTCCGCACAAATGATCATGAGATCAATCATCCTCATCCAATGAGCAAGCAACATATGTACAAATCTATCCGGATTCACTAATCCCTAATTTAGTAATCTAACGATTAAGAACTATTTTAGTTTTAAGCTTTCTAAGAATTTAGATCTCATTAGAATGATCATCATCATTATTCTATAAGTCTTGTTTAAAACTATGGGTTTATCACATATTATAAAGCAGCATTGTAAGACCCCAACTTTTTATAAATAAAATTGAATTTCATCTAATTATTATTTTGACTAATAAGGTGTTAATTTGATATAATGCTTTGGTTATGGGTGAAATGTGCAAATTTTACAAAATAAGTAAGTGGTTATAAAATATTCATTGTTGTCGGGGAATATTTATTTGGTCGTGGAATATTCTTGCTGTCGGGAATATTCGTACGACGACGCATCGATTTGTGGGTCTCATAACAGAAAACGATCGGATGAAGAAAACGACAAGTTTGAGTTTTTATAAATAACGGCGTAATTGTTACCGTTAATACTGTTAGAATACCCGGTGGTTAAAATACAGTAATACGCGTAGTTGCACAGTAGCACACGGTATTGCATAGTAATTTTGAATTATTGATTCTTACGTAAGAATGCACTACTCAATAATTATTACAGTAATTACTGTTCAATATTTTATTTTATTGATTCAATAATTGATACGTTGATATGTTATATTATTGTTATTTCAATAATTGTCACTGCACAATATTTTTCATTATCAGATCAATAATTTATATTATTTAAATAATATTATTAGATAACATTATTGACAATGTGTAAGGAAGTTCTGTCTAGGAAAGGGGTTTGGTCACCTAATTGTGCGCCAGTAAGGAGAAATTCTTATCGGAAAGCCCCCTCTTTCCTGGGAACGTCATGGTTATCATAATTGTGATTCTGTAATATTATTTGTGAATAATTAATTATTGATTTATATGATAAGAAAATATTTATTTTTATGTGTATATAAATGAAGGAATTAAATGCTAAGGTGTTTTATCAGTATTTTGTTGGAATGGATGTATTAAAAATCGTCTGTATGTGGATTTAAACTATAAGTTTCTATGGCTAGTGTAGCAACCTTTACTTCATTTTCCACACATAGGATTACTTATCTTTGTTTAACTTTCTACTTCTGCTTGGTCTCTTCATAAATCTATATTTATTATAACCAAAGTCGGTATCCAATACCCAAGTAGAACCTTGACTTAAAGAAAAATTTATTTCAATCATGAACAAAAACTATATTTGTAACTGAAGTTTCACTAAGCTTCTTCTAGTTAGCTCTGCAATATGTTTCTCGCAGTTTCATTTCCAGTGTCCAGGCTTATTGCAGTGGAAGCAAACTCCTTTGCTATCCGTATCAGTTTTATTTTTATTATCCTTTATTTTTGCCTTTCTATTTATCTTCTTTGAATCATTCTTCTTTTCAGAATATCCTTTGGCCCCTACTAGTAAGACTTAATCTTTCTTGGTTTGAAAGTGACTCTTAACATTTTTCAACATGTTAAGCAAATCAGCGAATCTGATATCTAGCTTGTTCATATGAAAAATTCACAACAATTGTGAAAGGAGTCCGGGAGTGAGTGCAAGAATAAATCTTGGCTCAACTCTTCATCCATAACAAAACTTGTTGTCCTAATTGATCAATCAAATTGATAATATAAAGGACCTTTTCTGTACTGTAGTGTCATCGGTCATTCTAGATCGGAAGAGCTCCTTAGATATCTGATATCTATCAGTTCTACTTTCCTCACCATCAACTATTTGATGTGCAGGAATATAGTAGGAGCATCCATAGTTTCATGTTGACGCTTAAGCTCGTTACTCATGAATGCGAGCATGATGCATTAAGCCAACTGTGCATCATCTTGCCACTTTCTAAAAGTAGCAATCTCTTCCTTAGAGGCATTGTCTTTAACCATTGCAGGGTTAGGCATATTAAGGACAAAAGATAGCTTCTCAGCCGTGAGAACTATTCTCAAATTCCTTAACCAATCCGTTTAATTCGGTTCGGTTAATTTTAGCATCGAATATGATACGCGGTGATAGTAATTTTAGACATTGTAAAATTTTGTAAATGAATTTATAATTAACAACATTTTAGCATACATTCTTTTACTAATTACCAAAATAATTTAGGTTTTGTTTTAAATTGGCATCTCCCACTATTTTTATCAAACTATATTACCCTCAATTTATATAGTTCGGCGATATTTAATTAAAGATATGCTAGTGAGAATAAGGATCCCATTTTAAATGTATATAGCTTTGTGTGTGCACAACAAACTATATATAAATAAATAGGTAGACAACTCTTGTCAATTACATCAACTATGCAACTCCTTGTATTTTGCCTTTGGATCATAATGGTCAAGTGTGTGCACATCCGAACTAAAATGATCTAAGTTAAGTCATACCTAACACTTCCATATATTCAAAAGAAAAACAATGTCCTTGTGTGTGCACAACAAAACAACATTGTCCAGTTTATTTATAAGCATTAAATGTGATAAAATAACATCTTAAATATTTAATATTTGCCTTGTGTGTGCACAAAAAACTCGTATTAAATATTTAATACTCTATTATTTTACCATGCTAGAAGGCGACGTTCGATATTCTAAATATCATTGAACGTTACAACTTAATATAAAATATTTGAGGGGTTTGTTATTAATTTGTCTCATCTTGTTTAGCACATACACACACACACATACACACACACACACACACACACACACACACACACACACACACACATATATATATATATATATATATATTTATATACAGTATAAGCATGCACATATAGAATACTATATTCTACTCGGATTGATTATGGACTTTTATTCTAGTTTGGTTCACTAGAGCCACCAAGTGAACCAAAAAGTCAAACCTTAGGGGTGCAAGAATTAATATTTAAATATAACTATTACATTTAAACCCGGGCTCCATTACAAACGGGTCTTCAAACATTCCTTGCTCCTTGATCTCCAATTCTTCAAAATTAATTATAACTATTCCTATTACAAAACTATTTTAAAATAAATAGAAACCTTGATCAGCAATCAATGTGAAGTACATAGGAGGGATATATAATTTACATTAAGAAAAATTAGAGAAGACGAGGTACACATACCCCATTTAATAAAACCCATACATTCACGCATCCAATTAAAATAAAATCCAATCACATTGGTCAATTGTCCATAATCAATTTCATTTATTACACATCACCATATGCATCAATAAATAACATTCATCTCATTAATAATAAGCATTCAATATATATATATATATATATATATATATATATATATATATATATATATATATATATATATATTGATATCATTTAATGGGCAAATTTAGTTAGCATAAAATCTAATTTTGAATCAAAACAAACCCAATTATTTTAATCCAAATTTAAATCAAAATAAACCTTTTTTATTTTAATTTATCTAATTTTGAATAAAATAAACTATTTTATTTTAATCAAATTCTTTAATAAAAATAAACACATTTATTTTAATTAATTATGAAATCCAATTCATTGTCAAAATAAACTCCTTTATTTTGGATAATATGAAATCTTATTACATATCTAAATAAACTCTTTTATTTAAGGAAGCACGAATTTTCTTTCCTATTCACAAATAAACTCCTTAATTTTGAATAATATGAAATCTTATTTCATATCTAAATAAACTCTTTTATTTAAGGAAATATGGATTCTTTTTCCTATTCACAAATTAACTCCTTTATTTTGAATAATATAAAATCTTATTTCATATCTAAATAAACTCCTTTATTTAAGGAAACATGGAATTCAATTTAAACTCCAATTAGTTAGCATGAAATCTAATTTAAAGATTAAAATAAACTTTTTATTTTAATTATAAAATAATTAAGAATAATATATATATATATATATATATATATATATATATATATATATATATATATATATATATATATATATATATTAATTGCTTTGATACCATTTGGAGGCGGAAGTGGAGATTAAAAGAAGAAGAACAAAAGAAGCGTATATAAACACAACAATTACTAAAAATATTAATTTTATTGATAACTGAAAACTATTTACAAGTACAACTATTTACAAGTACAAGAAAATAAAACTGACTTACAAATCTAACTGAACATTAGAAGAAGTAGAAGAAGAGAGAAGGAAGAGAGTCTAAAGATTTGTCAGAGAAGGATCTTTGAGTCTTTTTAAGTCTGCCTATCTAACTGAGTTCTGGTTCCTTTTATAGAATAAGGAAAAAACTGTTACAAAGTTACTATTACATTAACTGAAGTAAAAGTAAATTACTAAAGCAAAAGTAAACGTAAGAAACATGTTACATTTACATTTACTAAAGTAAAAGTAAAAGTAGATTACTATGCATGGAACGTAGTGGCAACTTTAGACCGAAACACGTGAAGAACAACTTTCGGTGGAAAAGTATGCGCCTTTTTTGACTAAGCGATTTGTGGGACCGGGTGCATGTGACTGAGGGCTGCTTTCAGTGAAAAAGCAGGAGATTCTTTTTGACTAAGGCTGTTGGAGCAGGTGCAGGCTGCCGGAGTAGGTGCGTGTGACTGAGACGTCAAGAAAATGGGTCTTGAGCATCTTGAAGATTGATTGTTCCGTAAGGATCATCATCTTCATCATCATTTTTACTGGAAACGGTGTTCCTGGAGAAAGAAGAAGCAGTTTCTGAAGCTTTAATTTCTTCATGTAACTTATCAATTCATTTGTGGATTGCATCAGCAAGAATTTTTAATTCTGCAGATGAACATTTATTGACTTTGGTGATAACAATGGGGCATGAAGGATTTTCAGAACTGGGTTTTATCTGTTTTGATTTACTGGAAGACCCTTCTGCAGGGATCGAGCTGACTGGGAGAACTAGAGTAGGAGCAAGCAGAAATTCCTTTTGAACTTGACCTACAATCCTATCAACACCGAATTTATCCCACCATTTGATAAAGAATTGGCGAGAAACATATGTAATTAGGGATACAGTGGTTTGAGTCGTCGGATTAGTGAACGACGAAGACTGAAATGTAGTAACTTCATAGGGAGTGAGAACTATGTATTGCCACTTAAGAATCCAGGGAATCTTATATTTACTAATGAACTGGAGGAAAACTGAGATTCCCTCATACTTGGGATGATACTTAGTATGATTGCTAAAATGACTGAGTTGAGCTTTAAGAGGATCAGGAAGAAGCTCAAAGCATGACCCAAATCTAGACCACAAAAGGGTAAACCAGAAAGGGATTTGACTTTTGAATTTCTGGTCGAATTGTAAGAACCAAGAATGACTATGGTCCTCATTTTCATGGAGGAAGATCTTAGTCCAAGCTTCAGTATAATCA
The DNA here is from genome assembly GCA_016801055.1 of Panax notoginseng. Lineage (NCBI taxonomy): Eukaryota > Viridiplantae > Streptophyta > Magnoliopsida > Apiales > Araliaceae > Panax > Panax notoginseng. The sequence goes on along the minus strand of CM029013.1, from coordinate 117,010,091 downwards.
AAATAACAATATGAGCTATTTTGATTAGAAAGCTGTCTAAGATCTGAAGGATGATTTCCCCAATCAGAAAAATTAAGAATGTGTTTAATATAGAGAGAATGATAAAGAATTCTAGATTCATTATCTTTGGCATAAATGGGTTTAATGAATATTAACTCAGTTTTAAGAAGTATGTCCTTATAATACGCAAGGGATTTATAAGGAGCCTAAGGGGTAAAATGCCAGCAAGTAGGAAAATACTGGGCAACAAGTTTAATGGGGTCATCTTTTGGCTTCATATGGGGTTCTAAATGGAATAAATGTTGTTCCCATTTAAGACTATACTCAGAAGTGGGATAACTGAGTTTTGAAGAGGTTGCCCTCATTTGATTGCAAAAAGGATCAACTGGTTTAGGCTGACTGGCTAAAACAGAAGAATAGGGTTTTGAAACTGTATCAAGGACCTGAAATTTGTTAACTGGGTTGGGTTGAGGAACTGGATTAACTGGGTGAGGAACAAGAGTTCCTTTTAATTGATTACTTGGGCCAGAAGGGCGACCCTGACCTCGAGAATAAGATCTTCCTCTAACACTCATGGTGATGATATGGTACCTGTATTAATAAATTCACGAGTAAGAAAATCTGGGACTGAATTATTACTACCTTTAATGTATTCAATATCAAAATCAAAGATGCTTAATAGCGCTTGCCATCTAGCAAAAGAATGCTTAGATGCAATATTCTCAACATCTTTTTCAAGAATAAATTTTATAGATTTGCAGTTTATCCTAACTAGAAACTTTTGATTTAGTAAGTCACTCTGAAATTTATTAATACATAATACTAAAGAAAGGATTTCTTTTTTAATAGTACTGTAATTTAACTGTGTGGAATTCCATGCGCCGGAATGAAATCGGACAATTTGTTCAGGAGAAGTAGGAGTTAACTTTTGTTTGAGAATGCCTCCGAATCCAATGTCTGAGGCATCAATTTTAACGATTTTGAATGCTGAAACCTTCGAAATGCCAAGACAAGGAAAAACCTTAACATATTTTTTAACTTGTTGGACGACAGAAGTATGAATGTCAGTCCAAGGTGGAGGATTGTTTTGTAAATGTTGAAAGAGAGGTTTGCAAATCTTCTTGAGATTTTGGTAAAACTTGCCAATATAATTGAGCGAGCCTAGGAATCTCTGTTGCTGAGTTTTGTTGGTAATCTTATCTGGAAATCGGTCAGCAAATTGAATAGCTCTGTCAATAGGCCGAGTGAGTCCACGATAGAGGATTAGACCAAGAAACCTGACTTTTGTCAAAAACAGACTGCACTTGGAAGGAGAAAAAACAAGGCCATTGGTTTTAACCGTTTTGAAGAATGAATTCAAATGCTTAATGTGTTCATCAATGGTCTTGGAATAAACTAGGATATCATCGATATAAACAATGATGAAATGACTGAAAGGATTTAAAATATCATTGAGGATATTCTGAAATTCACTAGGAGCATTTTTCAAACCAAATGACTGAACATTCCATTCGTAATGACCAAATGGGGTAGTGAATGCTGTCTTGTACCTATCATATAGGTGGATGACAACTTGCCAGAAACATGACTTTAGGTCAAATTTACTGAAAATGGTGGCATAACTTAACCTATTAAGGAGATCTTCCTTATTGGGTAAGGGATACCTAATCCATTCATGGACTTTATTCAATGGTTTATAATTAATATCTAGACGAGGAACACATCTTTCCTTTTTTGCTTCATTATTGACTTAAAATGTAGGGCAGGACCAAGGGGATTTACTATGTCTAATTAGACCCTTATTCAGTAGATCATTAATTTCTTTTTTGCATAACTCCATTTGTTCATGACTCATTTGGATAGGTCTAGCTTTAGTAAGAATTAAATGTTCTTTAAATTCTTTAGCATACAGGAGTCTAACTATATGTTTCTTCCGATGCCAGAAGGCATTAGGAGAATCAGAACATAAATTATCATTTAAATACCTTTTTAAATCAGCTATTTTTTCTTGAACTCTTTTACTCTTAAGCTGTTCTTCAACTTGCTTATATTTAATTTCTTCTTTTGGAAAGTTTAAATGAGTAACTTTGCAATTTAATAGATTTAAGGACTTAGAAATAGACTCTTCTTGAATAAATTTTAAATCTCTTTCTTTGGGTTTAATAAGAAATTTAAATGTTATCTTTTTACCTAAATATTCACAGCTTAATCCTTTATTACTGGTAGTGAACGGGTATAATAAATATATAAATGGTAATCCTAAGATGATCTTATCTGTAACATTGCAAATTAAAACAAACAAAGTTTTAAAACACATATTATCTTAACAAATATGAACTTTAGGCAATTTATATTTTATTTCCATTTGACTACCGTTGGCTGAATTGAGTTTTTCACTAGTTTTCTTATAATACCCAGTAGGAATAAGACCTTCTTGAATACAATTCAAATCTGCTCTGGTATCAACTAAGGTAGGGAGTTGTATTGAGAAAGTTTTATCGATAACTAAATTAACAAAGACATGCCATTTTTGAATGATGATATCTTTAATACGTTTAAAGGAGAGACCTTGAATAAAAAGATCAGGCTCCTCTTTAGTACCTGATGATTCTGGTTCATCATGATTTTCATCACTAGAAGAGGAATCATGTACCTGAAGATCTGACTTTTTATCTTCAATCTCTTTTCTTAAGTTAGAAACGTCTAATTTTAAATTAGAAATTTCTCTTTTGAGTTTATTAACTTCTTGATTTAATTTTGGAAGATTAACTTCCTTAACTGGAGATTTAAATCTTTCAAGAGTTTTATTAAGGCTAAAAATAGGCTTTTCTTTAGCTCTAACTATTTTGTCTTTAACTCCTTTATCTCTGGTTAACAAATCTTTTAACTGTTTTGTGTATTGAATCTTTAATTCAGGTTTAGTAATTTTATTAATTAAATCAATTAACAAAGAACTTTCTTCATCTTCTTTTGTAATTACGTTTAATTCTTTAACACAACAGTTATTATTGCAATTTTCAGCACGTATGGTAACTTCATTATCATTATTTGATTCATCGTTACCAGTACTACTGCTAGAAGGATCAAGAATATCAGAACCTTCATCATTACTATCTTTGTTTTCTATTCTTATTAATTCTAATAATTGCTCAATATTTTTAGATGAAATATTCAGCTGAGCTAATTTTTGCTTAGCTCTGCACTCACTTTTGTAGTGCCCTTTCTGCTCACAATTATGGCAAACAATTTTACTCTTATCAAACTTCTTAGATTTTTTGGTTGATTTATTACGAGTTAACTTAGGTTTAGTATAATAGTGGTCTTGATTTTTATTTTTGTCTTGACTGTGTTTTCTTTTATGACGCTTGTGACTCTTATGAGACTCAATATATTTATGCCTGAGCTTTCTTCTAGAGGGAGCAACAGGAGGTAAACCATATTGTTCACAAAACGTTCCTAACTCATATTTGGCTTTATTCTTGTCTTTACCAGCTTGTTTAGCCAATTTGAAATCAATACACATCTTTAAACAAAGTTTTTGAATATTACTTATAATATCACCGTAAGTAAGATTATCATAATCAATGTATCCTAAATTTTTACTTAATTCTTCACGGACCTTATGCGCGAATAATGATGGTAAACCATTAACGAATTTTTCTTTCCAAAATAGTTTGTTACTATCATTACGCATAATAACACTGGAAGTAAACACATCTTTATACCACCTAAAATCACTTAGAGTGGGACAAGTAAGGTTACTTAACTGATCGTGAATTCTTTCGGTAATGTTACTGGGAGTTCCTACAAAGTGTTTAATAATTGTAAATATTAATGTATTAACACCATAAGGCGGACCGATACCAACATCTTCATCAAATATGGGATTACCGTCATTGTCTAATTGGATAGCATGGATTATTGATAACCAAGAGTCTTTTGTGAGATGTTTCTCCCACCAAGACCTAAGAATACCAGTAAATCCATTAGCTATTAATTCAACTATGTCTGGTTGAGACAGGTGGTTGAATTTGGTAATATAGCTATTAGCTATCATTGACATGTTATTTAGTTTATTTAAAATTTCTTGTTCACTAAATCCATCAATGTTCCATTCATAAATCCTATTGGAAGAAACATAAAATTGTTTATCTAGATTTCTTTCCTCGAACTGTAGATCAGGAGGAGTAGGTCTAGAATACCAATGTCTGGTTATACTAGTGTTACTAACAGTTAATTTTTTCAGTTGATCGTTAAGATCTGAAATTGCATCAGTTTGATCAGACGAACTATAGCTTTCATCTTCAGATTGAATCTGATCAATGATAGCTATAGTGCCACTTGAACTGGCTTCAGTTTTTAGTTTTGTATAATAACTTATCAATAGCATGAGTAAGTTCACTATCTTTATTAGGTAAACCTAACTTACTTCTATTTTCTGGTAACTTAATTAAAGGACTTTCAATTTTTGAATCTGGTTTTTTAATGACTGACTCTTCAAATTTTTCTTCAATCTTATCCAGCTGTTTTCATATTGTTGCTAGATATTGATTGGTGAAATTATTTTGTTCAATTATTTTTTTATCATCTTTATTGCCATCAGAAATTTTAAAAGGACTGGCAATAACTGAAATGTTTTTAACTGAAATAAGAATAGTCTCCAAAGGAGGATGACAGGAAGAAACCTTAGACCTATCTTCTTTAATCCATTGGGTTTTAGTTATAACATTACATTTACTTTGATATTGATCATACCAATCGTAAAAAGTAATGTTTATCTGTTCATGTTTTATAAATCTTTTCCATCTATTGACTATCTTATCACGTTCTTTCTCAGTAGGGTGATTATTTCTAAATAAATGCCTTTTATCTTTGTTAGATTTAGAATTGAAATCTTTAACAAGAGATTCACAATCTAAAACAAACTCTTTTTTAATGACTCTTAGTTGTTTATTAATAGGAGCATCAAAATCAGATTGAGTAGGATACTCAGAAGACGTTGGAGAGAAAGGACCTTTTTCTTCAACAGGATCTTTTTGAGTATAACAAGGATGACTAGCTTGACCTTGATTAAGGATACCTTTCAATTTTATATCCCTAACAGAAGGATTACTAAGTACTTCAGTATCTCTTCGAGTATAAACTGAAGGTGCTGAAGAACTAGTGAAATCTTCTATGATAACTGGCCGTCTAGTGCGTTCAAAACTTATTTTAACCGTTCCATCAGAAAATTGTCTAATGTTTTCTACATTTAATAAGTTGTTAAGTATAGGTTGTTGGGGTAATTCACTGGGTAAAGTCCATTGACTAGGTAAGGTAATGTCCTTCCAGAGGATGGTTCTCGGAATCTGAACATTAGCGTCACTAGTTGAACTTTGAATTAAAACTGTTTGATCTTTAGGACTTTTATTATGAGCATGAACATTTAAATTTGTTTTCATGGTTTTATAATAAATTCTATAAATCAAAGCAAGAGGTTGAGAACCTTCAATCATATGAGTGATCTCACCTGCAGTTTTAATAATTAATGTTAAAGCTTTTAATAAATTGTGATCACTTAGGCTTAATGTGAAATCAGGAAAGCAATTAAAATGGATTGGACCATTGTGCAGACTTGATTCCATTACGCCTATAATACTGGGGTGATAATTCAAATATCTAGCATCTTTGAGACAGAGGTAGATACTTGAATTAATTCCTTTAATGTTAAGTGGTTTAACTGCAACTTGAACAAGACCTATATGAATAAAATTATAACCTTTCTTCCTATGTTTTTTAATAACATCAGGAGATAAGAGGCTGCAACTTTCATATTCTTTGATAATAGCATAAACTTTTTCAACTGTTTTAACATTATAATCAGTTTTGAAATTATCTAAAAAGGTTGACTGGTAAATTTCTCTAGGAGAAACTCTGGGTATGTTCCAATCATGGAGAACTTGACTAAGGTTTTCGTAACTATGTTCTTCTTGGTTAACTATGTCTGAAACAGGAGGCAAAGCTGACCGGTTACTAACTGAAGAACTAGATCTAAATAATCTACTCATCTTTACTAATTTCAAAATTAATTATTAATCATCATTCGTTCATTCATACCCTCATACCCTAAGTACACTAATACCTATGTTCTAAAACCCGACACTGCTCACCCAAGAGACTTACAAAAGGCTTGAAACGAACTAGGTGGACTATAGGTATGTTAGGTGACTTCAGAATAATGAAAAGAAGAAGGTTTTGAAAGAAGAAGAGATAAGTTGATTAAAAAGATCTTTACTCAGTAATTAGAAACAAGACCAATACTTGGCGGAAGTGGAGATTAAAAGAAGAAGAACAAAAGAAGAAGAACAAAAGAAGCGCATATAAACACAACAATATATATATATATATATATATATATATATATATATATATATATATATATATATATATATATATACGGTCCGGATCTTAAGCTCACCCCTTATTTAACTCTCCCGAGCTCACCCACCTTTGGTGGCGGACCCGGCGATGATTCGGTCATACAACCGTCGTCTATACTTTTAGCGACGCTATATGTTGTCCGTCGCTAAAATTATAGATGACGGTTGTATGACCGAACCGTCGTCGGGTCCGTCGCTAAAAAGGGGTGAGCTCGGGTGAGTTGGATAAGGGGTGAGCTTAAGATCCGGACTTTCTCTCTCTCTCTCTATATATATATATATATATATATATATATATATATATATATATATATATAATGCACGTGAATCACATACTTCCAAATCACCTATTATAACAAGTGTATATATGACATATACCAGGGAAATGGTTCACCTGTTAAGTATTAAGAATATATAACTTTTATATATATACATGAAAACATCACTGATGACCAAATTTACATGGTCTCCACTTTCCCATTTTCACATGGTTTAATATATAACAATAATTATCATATCAAATTAATCGTACCGTGATACGCGTGGCCCACAAAATTTCAAAAAGCATGTGCAGACTTCCGAAAATTGCAACAGACTTCGCGAATTTCCAACATATTTCCGAAAAATTTATTACGGCTATTTCCTTTTTTTAAAAATAAATTTTATACAAACAAATTATGCCCAATTAAATTGTTCTAAATACATATCAATATACATATCAAATCTAAACAATTAATAATTCGCATAAATGTTTGACTTTGACACCGCTGTTAGGTTTGTAATATTCATGAACGCAATCAAATTGCACAAAATAAAGCGGAAACATGATAAAATAGAGTTTTAAAATTTTACAAACCATATACCCGGATAATCCTTTATGTACAATTATTAATTAAATGAAAAGATAAAGAGCAAGAATTACACCCTTGAAGATTCGAGCTTCCTCATGTACAAGTTCACCTCCAAATCCTTTCGCGTTCAACTTGAATCCAACGGGTTTGGTTCCTTCCTTTGATTAATGTTAGCCACCCAAGTGTTTGGCCTCTAGAGGTGATCAACCAAGGAAGAAGAAAGATTCAAAAAGACGAGTATTTGGCAAAACTCTAGTTTTTCCATCTCTTATAGAAAATGGTATACTCTCCCAACTATTGGAATTATGTATTCACGTATTTTGTGAAAGTGTCAACCACCACCCTCACCCATAATAAGACTCCTTTTATTTATAGATGTGGGCAACCCTCCATAACAATTAAGGAATTAAGTTTTATTTTAATTAAACTCCTTTAATTAATTATGCTCCCAATCTCATTAGGAATAATTAATTAAATTTTTTTAATTAATTAGCATCCTAATCTTATTAGGAATAAACGAGAGTACTTATATTAAATTAATTCCCAAACTCCTTTATGAATTAAATAATAATAATAGTAATAATAATAAGACTTCTCTTATTAATTTATATTTAATATTTCCAAAATATTAAATAATAAATATTAAGTTATTTAATTTATTCTATCACCATAGATTAAATTAAATATACTTAACTTATTATTACGATTATGCCATTAAGTTCTTAAATAATTATTCTTCCTTTTATGGTGTGACCCTTTAGGTTCTCTATATTAAACCGGTTGTGAATAAATCAATTAGAACAATTCTAATCTTATTTAAATAAATAAATTAAACTATTAATTTATTTAAATAAATAATATTTATTCTACGATAGAGATAAGTCTCCCTAGCGATTAACGACTTTTCTGATAATTTAGATTTCAACACTAAACATAAAAGAACCTTTGAGTAAATAGTTACCGTACAATTCAATCCTTTCATCATACAATGTCTCAATTAAATATATGACATGGAATTACTGTCAAGTCTTATTTTATTTAATTATATGTATTTCGACTCTTAAATGCACAACTCCAAATAATATAAATTAGAAACTCCTTTCTAATTTCATTCTGCCTTGGCCAAGGACTACTGAGTTGTCATTTATCGAATCACACATGACATTTCTCTTCTTTTACTAGAAGTAGTAGATTCTTTATTGATTATACATTATCTCCATGTATAACTTATTATACCCAAACATACCCTTTGATATACCCTAAGGGTCTTAAAGAATAAGTCAAAGTATAATTTATCATACACAAGATACTATGATGATCTCAAGTCCAAGGATCACTTGTACTACTATCACTACAGGAATTCCTATTGACAGGTAAGTAAAACTCAATTAGGTATTCTTTAGCGAGCCACATTCAGTGAACTTATTCTCTAATAAGCACTTACATACTTGCTTTAGTGTCTCCACACAAATGATCAAAAGATCAATCATCCTCATCCAATGAGCAAGTAACATATGTACTAATCTATCCGGATTCACTAATCCCCAATTTAGTAATCCAACAATTGGGAACTATTTTAGTTTTAAGCTTTCTAAGAATTTAGATCCCATTAGAATGATCATCATCATTATTCTAAAAGCATTGCTTAAAACTATGAGTTTATCACATATTATAAAGCAGCATCATGTAGATAATTAAAAGCCTTTAATAAATTAATACTTTTTATTAATAAATGAATAAGATTGTTATAAAAGTATATGCTTTATCATCAAGCATGATTGGCTTATGTGCATACTACTTTCAAATATAACAACCCAGATCACTCAATAACATCCTTAAACACAACTTAAAATAACAAATCATAACATCTAACAAAAATTACAAGATTTAGCAAATTTAGGGGTTATACCTCTTTAGGCTTTGGTCTTTGAATCTGATCTTTGATTCTGTTCTTGGCAAGCTAATACATGATATTAGCTTAGTTTATCACTCATTCTCACTCTAAGTTTCGAAAATTATAGAGAGAGAGAGTCTTGGTTCATTTGCTAAGTAAAGTAACTTATTTTTCTTACTTTAACTCTTAACTTTTTGATTCAATGGCCAAAAGTGTTGCTATGTGGCCTCATGGCTGCTTTGTGGTGGAGTTGGACACTTGTCAAGCCTCCTTGGTGAATCACCACACATTTTGGCAAGATTTGTACACTTTCTTATAAAAAATGGAAAAATGGCACTTTAGTACTTTTGCTTACAATTTTAATTGCAATCTAGTCATTTGACCTAACCTTTAGGGTTTGACCCTTAGGGTTGACCCTTAGGATTTAACCCTAAGGTTTTGAAAAATTTAATTTTCTAGGATTTTAAAATTAAGGTCTAAAATAGAAAATTAAGATTTCTAAATTAGAAATTAATATTTCCTAATTATATTAGGGTTTCCTAATCATATTTAAGCTTGTTAATTAGGATTAAGGTTTCCTAATTAACATTAAAGATTTTAAATTAGCAATTAGGTTTTTTCCTAATTGAACATTAGGGTTTTTAATTTAGCAATTAAGGTTTTCTAACTAATTTGTTAGGTTTTCCCTAATTAGATATAATCAATAACATATAAACCTTTATACTTATCTTTTGATCTCCCAAATTAGGGTTTTGATATTCTGAATTAGGGTTTCGGATTTTCGAAACTAAAATTAGGATTTCTAGAATCGATTTTAGGGTTTCTTATCAATCGTTAGAGTTTTCTAACTTAACAACCAAATTCCTAACATAACTTTAGGGTTTGCTAAAGTTACAACTCATCTGATCAATATTTGATCCTTAATCATAAACTGTACACATAAAATCACTGCACACAGATTCTTATACACTTAGACACTTAACCCTGATAGTTTTCCACAAAATTTTTAAATCCACTAAATTCTTCTCAGAAATGTCAAATCCATACACTTATTTCCTATCTAGGTCTATTATTAAACCTTTAATCAGTCTTTTAAGATTTTATTAAATTGTCTAAATTCTCGGGTTGTCACATTCACCCCTTCTTCTAAGAATTTCATCCCCAAAATTTACCTTACACCTTACACGTTTCATACTTATCACTACATGCTACCCAAAACATCTCTCACATGAGTTAAAACTTTCAAATCATGCTGAGGAGTCATATTGACTACGAACTTTCATTTTTGAAAAGGTTTATATAGATATTCATCTGCAAATTATCATGACTTACGAACAAAGAGGGTAATTAGCCCGTTATGCCCTGTACTCGACCACGTACTGCTGGTCGAAATAATTTTTCCCGTTCCTCTTATCCGCCTTGGTCCCACAAAAGTTTTCTTACCTTATTCTTTATCGGAATCCGTACAAAAATAATTTGGTTCAGAAAAATTTTCAAAGAACGCTTATGATTTTATAAACATTGGTCTAGCTGAATTAAATAGTTTAGACTCATATCAATAATCAATTTCAATCGAAATATTTATGTATAGCCAAATCCCGTTGGCAATTTAATTATTTTAAAAATAATTTTATGACGTCATGATACTGTATTGCGTTAACAGCCCGTTTGAGGATTCTGTCACTGTGTGACTTTGTTATAACACATCATATAATAGCGGGACAACGATTTTTAGATCAAATTTAACACTAAGTATTCCTGTATTTACAACTCCATCAATTTTTTATCATCTCTGCACCAGGTTACATGATGCATTAATGATAAATAAAATACATTTTGATATTTCAAATCATTTTCATCTAGCCGAAACAAGTAACATAGACTATTCTTTAAACCGTTCAAAAATTATTACAAATCAATTTTATCATCTTAACAGGTAACGATGTGTCAGTGGCTTGAAGTCCACATTTACACAATAGTCACTAGGAGTTGAGAATAAAAATTTATTTTTTTAAAAAGGCACATAGTGCGTATTTAGCTTGACGTCAAAAATGTCGAAGTTTAGCATTGCTAGAAGATTTGGAAAACCTATGTCTCCACTAATAATCCATTGCTTAATCAGTCTATCTGTTCCTATTATCCTCAATATTCCATTCACACTTAGTTTTACCTAGTTCGTCAAACTTGCCACACGTTATGAGTTCAGGAACTTTCCGTAATCATATGAGTTTAAGAACTTGTCCTAGATAGACCTTTGGCGTCCATTCGCTGAGGGGTTCAGAAACATTTCATATAATTATGAGTCACGAACTTACCATAAGTATGAGTTTTAAGAACTCGCACCTAATCTTATATTATTTACCTATCCGTTATACACATGAGAAAAGAATCATCTTCTCAACATGTATATAGCAAATAGCGCGACACAAACATTTCAATGATTATCAAGGTGATAGACTAAGTGGTCGTTAAACCAAGCACAAAACCTCTTCCCATACAAAGGATTGTACAACTCAGCTATCACATGAGTCCTCAATTAAAATCCCACACTTAATATCCTAACCCCATACTTTCTCCATACGAATTTTGTTCAATCCGTATTGCATCACCCCAAACCCTTTTTCTGAGTTGGCAACATATCAATTTATAGTACAACTGACACATAACAATTTTGCTATCTTCTTTCCCCTTTATACCATTAGTCTTTTAGACTCTATCTATTCATTACTACTGTTTATTTTTATTATCAGAGTTAGGTAACTCCGTATCTTTATAACTCGCCGAGATTCATCTTTAAATCTTACCGACTCACTAACTCTATTTGAGTTAGTTCTTAATCTTTATCACTGCGGTTATTGGCCTAAGGTAACCGTACATAAAGTTTATAACCAACTGTAACGTACCCGAATCCATTGCTTTGATACCAACTGTAACGTCCCCAAATCCTGGTCCCAATCACCACGAATCTGGTACACTAATTTTATAACTATTGCGGAAGATATAAACATAAATTATTTATACATTAAACTTTACACATAATCCCCAAGGTGGATAACATTAACTTATTACCTGAATTTAATATCTTATTTGACATACAATGTTATTATCATACAATACTATTACAAATTTTATCTATACAATAACTCAATGCTGGAACTGTCTTTGCCTGTATTCGATGTAATCGTTCTAATCTGTAATGTTTATCATGATATAGCAAGGGTGAGCAACAAGTTTGTCCAACAAGTTTAAGTTCAATAAAGGATATATCATGATTGAAAGAATTAAACAATAAGCTGGCTACAGTTCTACAATATAATTATGAACTAGCATGAACAAATTTTCATAGCTGAACGAACATTGAACGTAAACATATCAACTGAACTAAATGGTAATGAAGGTGATCAGCCTTTCATACCTGATGAACACATGCAATATGCACAGAGTGCGAATAAATAATTCGTATACATGGTAATCAACAATGATTAATCATAAGCATATTTTATAATATTAACTCGAGGTCGAGTTAGAGAAACTTGCACAATAAGTGAGTATAAGAAACTTGCCTAAATCACTGATTACAGCTACGCAATATATATATCTTTGTCTGAAGACCTAATATTGATAATATCGATCCTCACATTAGAATAATATCATCACAGTATAATACTGTTATATACAGTTATAAAATAACCTAAACACATTATCACGTATCCTTATCAGTCCACAAACTACCTAAGACTGGTATCAAGTCAAACTATTTCAGTCTGAGTTGAGTCTGGTACAATTTTGACATCTCAATTGCCTAATCGGATAATTATCGAGCCTATTTTCCTTAAGACTCTACTTAAACTGGTTCACAATTATCTTAGATAATTTATTTATCAGTCGAAATATTTTTCAAAGTTTCATAAAAATTTTTAAATAATTATTATCATTTATCATAATTTTTCAATCATGAATATCATATTTATATGATTTAAATACCACTTAATTCTATTACCATTAATATTTATTTAATATCAAATATTAAGGAAATACATAACATAATATTATAAATAATTTATAATATCTTAAAGTATTTTTAATACTTTATTATTGCTTTTAATGATTTTAAAGTAATTAAAACCATTATTAAATAACTGCCATTAGTATTAAAATATTAATATTTTTCATGATAAAATATCAAAAATTATTTTTTATAACTTAAAATATTTTTATACCCTTTAAATCATTTTTATATGATTTTTAAATCATTAATTTTATTTTCTATAATTTATTTAATATGTTTATTAAATAAATTAATTATCATTAATATTAATTAATTAATGATATTTATCACAAAGTATTAAAAGTCATTAAAAATAACTTAAAATATTTCCTTATACCATAATATAATTTTAAATGATTTTTTAAGATTTAAAATTATTTTGAAGTAATTTATTTAATACAATAATTAAATAAATTAAATACCATTATTATTCCAAAAATATTAATGAAATATATTCAAAATTATAAAAAAAACCCATTTTTAGGCTTTAAATAAATTTTTTAGGAATTTATTATGAATTTTTAATAATTAAAAACTATGTTTCTCTAATAATTTAATAAAATAATTAATTTTATAATTAAAGTGTCACTAAAGGGCCTTATAGCGACAAAACTGCCGCTATAGGTGTTCTTGAGTGCTCTTGAGCAAACCCAGAACTTCAAGTCAGTTAACATGGTACTATGTTTGACCATTACAAATTCTATGTTCTTAATGATATTTGGGATTGCAAAAGAGTCAATGTTGTAGTATTGATGTAGTACTACAACCCTAAACAAGTTCCATGGCCAAATCATAACACAACATAGAGATCTAAGTCATCAAATTGGCTATCAGAGGTTGTTCTTCATTTCTGGGTTACCCAGAAATGAAGAACAGTTCATGGGTCTACTTTCAAAGCTTTGAATCTTTGATTTCCAGTCTTTGTTTATGTGATGTAAAGGTTCAATCCTGTAGTCCATATGTCAAGCTACAAATATCATTCACTATATCAGTCTAACAACATCATCTGTGACAAATCTATGCTAGTCAAACCATGTCTGAAAATTCGTTCTTGAAGATTCTGGGTTTTTCAGATTTGTTCTTCAAGAAGTTTGGTCAACCCTACTTTGACCTTTATTATCTTTGATTCTATGAAAGATCTAAGTGTTCTAGAGGCATGGATCGATAGTCCTTATGTCAGTCTACACAACCATAACACTAACATGGACTAACTATCAAACAATAGCAAGATCATGGCCTACAAAAACGTTGTCAGAAATCTGGAAAATTTCTGGGTTACCCAGAAACAGTTTTCATGCTCGGTCAACCATGTTTGACCACTAATAACTGGAGATCTAGACATGGTATGGAGGTGATTCCACCTCCAGTATACTCTCCTCATGACAGAGAACAACTCTATAACATCAAACACACATATCATCTAACACACACAGATCTATGATCCCTGACATTAGGCTGTCAGGCCACAAATTAGGGTTCATAGGTCAGTTTTTAAAAACTCATTTTCGTGCATCTAGATGTTATGGATCTATAATATAACAACCCAGATCACTCAATAACATCCTTAAACACAACTTAAAACAATAAATCATAACATCTAACATAAATGACAAGATTTAGCAAATTTAGGGTTTATACATCTTTAGGCTTTGATCTTTGAATCTGATCTTTGATTCTGTTCTTGGCAAGCTAATACATAATATTGGCTTAGTTTATCACTCATTCTCACTCTAAGTTTAGAAAATTATAGAGAGAGAGTCTTGGTTCATTTGCTAAGTAAAGTAACTTATTTTTCTTACTTTAATTCTTAACTTTTTGATTCAATGGCCAAAAGTGTTGCTATGTGGCCTCTGTTAGAGTTTGTGCCCTAGAGGTCAATTATTTGATATAATTGCTTAACATTTTGATATTATATTTGATTGAATAAATGGATGATTTTATTATGGTTTTATTTACTGCGTTATATAAATGTTAACATAATAAAATTCCTTAGAATAGTGATACAAATTATATAGTTTCAAGTATGTGACTTGAACACGAGATTATATAATTACAATTAGTATCATTACTTTTAAATGTCCCTAGTCGACTATCATGGTTGATGGGACAACAATGATACATTGAGACTAGTATGTGGATTGACTGATGACCAAATCTCATTGGTCATAAATATATGAGATATTAAGTCAATGCATAGGTACGTGTTAGAGAACGATGTACTGGACAGACCCACCATGAGAATTCTATGTGGAGCATTATACGTAGTGTTATTAGTAATTCTCATAGTGACAATGATGTAATGATCCTCCGACTTGAAATCACTATATTACTATACGGGAATTTATGTACTTTGATATCATCAAAGGTCACCTTTAATAGGGTGGACTATAAAGGTGATTATTGGGTACATCATGAATCGTGTGAGAAATATGAGTGATCTAGATGGAATTTAACCCTCCTATATAATAGGGGTGATATCCATAGGCCTCTTGATTGAGTAGGACTATGAAATGCATAGCCATGCTCAAAGCTGTTTCATATAGTTTAATCATTGATCAAGAAAACTAATATTAAATTATGAAGAGTATGACACATCCCATGACTCAAGTTTTATCTAGGATGTCAAGGTTAAAAGGATTAAATTACATTGAAACATTGGTCACGAAAAAGGTTGCATCGAATCATTAATCTTATTGTTACTTGGGTAGCAGTAATGCATTACTAGATGCCGCTCACTTTTTATAATTTTATAATATAATTTTAAAATTATTGTCAACGTAATAATAACCTATAGGGTCACACACATAGAACGTAATTAAAAAGGGAATTAATTTAAATTGTAAGGATTTAAATATATCAATATGATTGCTAATATTTAAATCACGAATTTAAATAAAAAGAATAATTTGTATATATATGTATATTAATTAAGACAGACTTAATTAAGATATAATATATATATATATATATATATATATATATATATATATATATATATATATATATATATATATATATATATATAAATTCAGATTTTATTTTAATTAGATTAGAGTTTTGATTAATTTCGATTTACTGCTATATATATATGATATATCAGCGTTTTAGGGAAAAAAATCATAACCTAAGAAAACCCTAGCTGCTCTTAGAGAGAGACTAGAGAGAAAACATAAAATCCATTCCTTTGGTGGCTAGTACCGCAGCTCCCTTTTATTGCAGAATCGTGCGACGATTCGCGGGCGTTCGTGTGGATACCGTAGATACGTAGTTCATTCGGATCGCGTTGGAGATTCGAAGCGGTTTCAGAGTTTTCTATAATCGGTATAAATTCTAAACCACTGAATTATTTACGTTTCGTATGGATCCTGCGTTGGGTTTCAGAAATTGCTTTATAAATTATTTTATTCCGCTGTGCGTTTCTGTGCCGAAATCCCTACAGCCTCATGGCTGATTTGTGGTGGAGTTGGACACTTGTCAAGCCTCCTTGGTGAATCACCACACATTTTGGCAAGATTTGTACACTTTCTTATAAAAAAATGCAAAAAGGGCACTTTTGTACTTTTGCTTACAATTTTAATGGCAATCTAGTCATTTGACCTAACCCTTAGGGTTTGACCCTAAGGTTTTGAAAAATTTAATTTTCTAAGAATTTAAAATTAAGGCCAAGAATTGAAAATTAAGATTTCTAAATTAAAAATTAATATTTCCTAATTATATTAGGGTTTCCTAATCATATTCAAGCTTGCTAATTAGCAGAGCCGGTCCTGGGTTTTCTAAGGCCCAGGGCAAAAATTTTCAAGTGTGCCCCTTTATAAAAAATAAATAAATAAATTATCAACTAATTATTTTTATTAAAATTATAAGAATTTACAAAAGATAAGGAAGAACACTTTAAAATGTCATCGAGACAAAGAATCATCACATGTACCTACAAAATAAAAATATCAATGAAATCGGTAAAACTAATGAAATACCCACAGTAGTCTGCAAGTTTTATTGATTACACCATTAAACTTTTAATTTTTTAAATTACCCCATTAAATTAATTAAAAATGATTATTTTAAATATTTTTAAAAATAATTATTATTTTCAGTAAAAAATATTAGAAACTTTATTTTTTTTTCTATAAAATGAGTAAAGTTTCATAAAATATAGATTTAAAAAAATTAAAGTTTTATGAAACCTTACTGATTTTAAAAAAAAATCTTATTTTTTCCTTTTGAAAGTAAAGTTTATTTTTTTAAATCTATGTTTTATAAAATTTTACTCATTTTTTTAAAATATGAAGAATTTTCCAATTTTTTTTCTTGAAAATAATATTTATTTATAAAAATTATTAATTTCTTTTTTGAAAAAATTGAATCAGTTTTTTTTAATTATCTTTTACTATTTTTTTATTTTAATTTCTATTTTTAGTTTTTTTTAAAAAAAATTCTAATATTAAGAATGAGTCATTCTGTTAAAAAATTAAGTAAACATTAATTTAATTTAAAATCATTTTAATTTTTTTGAATCTATATTTTATGAAACTCTACTCATTTTATGAAGAAAAAAAGTTTCTAATATTTTTTACTTAAAATAATAATTATTTTTAAAAATATTTAAAATAATTATTTTTAATTAGTTTGATGTGGTAATTTAAAAAATTAAAAGTTCAATGGTGTAATCAGTAAAATGTTCCAACTATAGTGGGTAATTCATTAGTTTTGTAGATAAAAAATTAACGTTCGTTTATTTTTTTTAACGGAGTGACCCAATTTTAAAATAATAATTAGTTTAATGGTGTAATTTAAAAAAATTAAAAGTTCAATGGTGTAATCATAAAACGTACCAACTACAGTGGGTATTTCTTTAATTTTGCCCAATGAAATCTAAACCACAAAACATCATTTAAAATGTCCACTTGTTGCACATTTAGGTACAAAATCATCAATTATACTATCATTTTTAATACACAATATCGCTAATCTTTTTATTATTTTATTTTTTTATACACATAAATACATAATCTTATAAAAAAATTTGGACCCCTCTCAACTATGGGCCCTGGGCGGTTGCCCCGGTGGTCCTTGCCCAGGGCCGGCTCTGCTAATTAGGATTAAGGTTTCCTAATTAACATCAAAGATTTTAAATTAGCAATTAGGTTTTTTCCTAATTAAACATTAGGGTTTCTAATTTAGCAATTAGGGTTTTCTAACTAATTTGTTAGGTTTTCACTAATTAGATATAATCAATAAGATATAAACCTTTATACTTATCTTTTGATCTCCCAAATTAGGGTTTTGATATTTTGAATTAGGGTTTTAGATTTCCAGAACTGAAATTAGGGTTTCCAGTGTCGATTTTAGGGTTTCTTATCAATCTTTAGAGTTTTCTAACTTAACAACTAAATTCCTAACATAACTTTAAGGTTTGTTAAAGTTACAACTCATTTGATCAATATTTGATCCTTAATAAAAAATCGTACACATAAAATCACTGCACACAGATTCTTATACACTTAGATAATTAATCCTGATAGTTTTGCACAAAATTTTTTTAATCCACTAAAATCCTTCTCAGAAATGTCAAATCCATACACTTATTTCCTGTCTAGGTCTATTATTGAATATTTAATCAATCTTTTAAGATTTTATTACATTGTCTAAATTCTCAGGTTGTCACCGTATTTATGACCATCCAATCAGGCATCTCATGGTGAGGGCATTTCCTTAGCATTTCTTTGTAGCGTTCCCATGCTTCATACAGTGACTCTCTCTGTTGTTGCTCAAATTGGGAAATCGCAGTTATCATTTTTGCTGTCTTAGCCATAGGGAAAAATTTGGCTAAGAACTTCTGTGCTAAGTCCTCCCATGTGGTGATTGACCCCGCTGGCAATGAATGGAGCCAGCTTCTTGCCTTATCCCTCAAAGAGAATGGAAATAGTCTGAGCCTTATTGCATCTTCTGACACACCATTGTACTTAAAAGTGTCACATATCTCGATGAAACTTAGCAAATGTTCATTGGGGTCATCAGTAGCAGCACCCCCAAATTGAACTGAATTCTGCAACATCTGTATTGTTCCTGGTTTAATTTCGAAGGTATTTGCTGCTATCGCTGGCCTTATAATGCTCGACTGCAACTCATTAATTTTGGGCATAGAATAATCCCTTAAGGCTTTATGTTCTTCTTTAGGCTCTTCTGCCATGTTGGATGATGATGTCTTAGTATTTACTTGTGTATTCTGACGTGCTCTCGATCTCCAAACTCTACCGTTGATATTGTCCTATACAGGTATCAACTCAGGATTTGACGATCACGTGTGCATATAATGTACACAAATACCTGAAATGCAAACAAAAGAAAAATAGAAATGAGATAAGATAGGAATTGTTCAAGTCAAACAAATTTGGCATTAGCTGATGACGACTGTGAAACCCCAAATTTTATGAACAAATATTTAATTTTTTCGAAATATTTTTTTAAATATTATGGTGTGAATTTGAGATAATGTTATAGTTGTGGGTAATATTTATAAATTTTGCAAAGTATGCAAGTTGTATTATATTCGATTGGTCGGGAAATATTATTTTTATCGGGGAATATTGGTACGACGGCACAATTATTGGTGGACCCCACAACGGAATTATTGTCAGATTGAGAAAACGACAAAAATATTTTATTAAAAATAACGGCGGAAGTATTATCGTTGATACTGTTGAATTACTCGGTAGTAAAAGTACAGTAATACGTGTGGTTGCATAGTAGCACACGGTATTGATTATTAATGTTTATGTGAGAAGTCACTCAGTTTGATTCAATTATTGTCAATTAATAATATGAATTATTTAGCGATAATGAAGTTTTGTTTTATTCGTATTATTAACGTAATAAAACATAAACATGTTTTTATATAAAACAGAATACTTTATTAAAGTTATTCTATAAATAGAATATATTATATTTTATTTAAAAGATTTTTCTTTAAATATGGACCGTCAGATTAAAGTAAATCAATCTGGACCGTTCATGGATTAGTTACTAAGCATTCCATTTTCCTATAAATAGAAGCTCATTTCTTCATTATTTTCTTACGAATTCACTAAACTCTAGAGAGAGAAACTATAGAGAGAAAGAAGAAAAGTATTCTGCTACTTAACTACTTCTTTATTTCAGTTCTTTTTTAAAACGGTAAGGGATATTATTTATTGTACCCGTAAGGGGTAT
Source organism: Panax notoginseng (assembly GCA_016801055.1). NCBI lineage: Eukaryota > Viridiplantae > Streptophyta > Magnoliopsida > Apiales > Araliaceae > Panax > Panax notoginseng. The sequence goes on along the minus strand of CM029013.1, from coordinate 116,989,670 downwards.
TATTTCTTTTGTATTCATGAAGAGAACTTCTATTATTCTATTATTTATTATTCTGTTGGAATAACCTGTATACGCGGTCTACCCTATACTTGGTGACATTCTTTTATTATTCTGTTGGAACATCCTGTCTGTGTGTTTTACACCGGACCTGGTTCCGTCTTTATTATTATTCTGTTGGAACATCCTGTCTGTGTGTTTTACACCGGACCTGGTTCCGTCTTTATTATTATTCTGTTGGAACATCTTGTCTGTGCGTTTTACGCTGGACCTAGTTCCATTATTTATTATTCTATCGGAATATCCTGTCTGTACGTTTTACGCCGGACCTGGTTCCGTCTTTATTATTCTGTTGGAACATCCTGTCGGTGTGAATTTCACCTGACCTGGTTCCGTTATTATTATTCTGTTGGAATAACCTGTCTATGCGAAGTACCGCATGCATGGTGATTTCTTTTGTTATTCCATTCTTTATTATACTCAGTTGGTTAAAGTTTTGACTTCTATACTCCATGAAATTAGTAGAATATCCTTGATATTTGCGCTTCATCCAGTATCTTTTCTTAGAAATATTCTTCTGACCATTCTTGAATTTTACTCTACACAAATGTATCATGTTGACAATTTGAACGTTATTGGTTCCTGGACAAATTAATTCTTGAACTTGTTTTATTGAATTCTTATATCATTGTCATCATCCTCATGTTTATATTATGTTGAAAGTCATCTGTGGCCTGTAGTGCATAGATGGATTTGGTATGATTATGACCAAGGATTATTCGGTATAATCATAACAGCAATATTACAAATGATGTGGAAAAAGTCCTCATTGGCCCGTAGTGCATTGATGGACAATTTTTGGTATGATTATGGCTATGGATTCTCTTTGGCCGTAGTGCAAAGATGAATTGTTTTATGGCATGATCAGGACCGTTGATGAAAATACGATTATCTTTGGCCCGTAGTGCATGGATAATTCGTGGTCGTGATACTAAAAAATATCCTTGGCCATAGTGCAGGGGTGATTCGATGATGTGGATTATTTTTTTAAGCTGAGTCTCAGCGATAAAAGTCATGAAAAACCTTTTAAATCATAAAAGATAGTAAATTTTATTCTCTACTTGACTCTTTTAATGGATTGTTGGTTCCGCTACAGTTAAACTTGATGTCTATTGTATTTTATCAGTTTAACATTGTTGAAGACTAATGATAATTTATTCTGCATTATCTTAGTCATAATATTTATTACTGGGCTAGTTGAGCTCACCCTTTCTTTTACTGTTCTCTTCAGGAAATGAGAACGTAGCTGGGACTAGTCGGGGAACAGAGTGATGGTCCTAGATGATAGCATTAGTAGTCCTCACTATTCTATGTAATAGTGTGATAATAATTGTAATGAGGACTCCTTTTGTGTATGAATACTCTCTAGAAGACAATATTTGAATTCAAACTCACAGTTTATGTTTTGTCGTATTGTACACGACAGTTGTATTAGTAAGTTGTATTTGAATTCTGTACCATGTATCTGGCGACCCAAGATGGGAGATGTATACCTAATTTTGGGGGCGTCACAACGACAGTTATAAAAATAAACACCATTCCCCGGTAGCAGTGCCAAAAACTTGTTGGGCTTGTTTCAGATTAACAAAACAGACTCTAACTCATGCAAGTATGCATGGGTCAACAAGTAGTACAGAGTAAGAAAGTATCGTTCCCACGGAGAAAGGTGACTATTTCTACACTAGCATGCAACAACCTTATCACTATTTCTGATTGCTTAAACGATCAATAATCAAGTAAATTAAAATCTAAATTAATTATCAACACAAAATTAGTAAATACCAAATTTAGGGAATTAAAGTGGAGAGAAATGGGATCCTAATGTCATCTAATGCTATATCCAAAATGCACGCCTCTTGTTATGCCTGAGTAATTAATATGGACAACTAGTCGAGAGCACGAAAGTGAAACATGGCCATCTTTCGATGTACTATGTCCGATTCACACAAAATCCAGAAAATGATAGAATTTATATGAGCATCAAAATTACCTGACCTACTATATGTCTATGTGAATTACAAGTAATAATGATTTAGGCGCAAGCTCTCTCAATGACTACATATGGTGAACCGATATATGCCTATTCGGGTCATGAATCACAAAACCTAACACATGTAAGTCTCATAAACACATGCTAACTTGGTTAAATCTGCACTTATATTTCCTTTTTCAATTCTATATAAATTATTAGGGTGAATGGTGATCAATCAATCAAACATTTAGGTGCAACCAAGTTAGGCAATTCAACATTAAGCACACAAGCATCACAATAGGGCATACAAATCTGGATTACACATTAAACTTCATTAGAATCTCATAATGGAAGTTAGTTCATTGCTGAATCAACACCCATTATGAGATTTAAACCAAACATTGAAATAAACAAAGAGAGCAAAGAGATTTAAGGGAAATGAGGAATCAAATCTGATAAAACCCTGCTTCAAAGTATGATTCCAAGCTAGTTCAGGTTCACAATCATCACCAAAATAAAACCCAATATTCACAATCTAATCAATCTAGAGAGAGAAGCTCAAAATAGTAGAGAAATGCTATGGATTCTCTCTAGACTATCAAACCTTAAAATAGTAAAGTCTAACTGATAAGATACGTCTTTTGCAACTAGCAAATACACCTAAATATAGCAATCACGCTCCAGCATTACAAAATGGAAAGTCAGCATTTAATTCAAGTTTTATTGGCACGGCCGCGCGGGTGTATAGCAGGAGTCGGGCGCGAGCGCGGGCGCGGGCGCGCGAACACTGCATGTCTGAAAGTCTCCTGGTGCGGGCGCGCCGTGTCCTTGTGCTGAATGGGCGCGGGCGCGCTATGCCTTGTCTGCGTCTGACAAGCTTCTGGCGCTGGCGCGCTGAATCCCTTTGTTGTGTGGGCGCGGCCGCGCGACTACTGCATTCTGCACTCTGCTGGTGTCTTATTGTTGTGTTGTTGCTGATGTTACTTCTTCTACTCTTCACTTCTTTCTTCTTTATTAGACCACTTCAAAGATCCTCTTCCATTGCTTGAGCTCAGCTACCTTTTTCATCCTAGCCATTGCTGTGACACCCCCAAATCTAGGTACTTCATTCCCACAAGATCTGGTGCTCACTATTCATACATTTATACTATCTACCCAAATATAATAATATTTAAACCATAAATCCTCCCTTTAAATAGGGTTACAACATTAATTCAAAAACATCCCAGGTTATCTAACCTTTAAACATCATTCAAGTGCGGAAATAGATAATTACGTTACATCATTATTAAAATTCGATCATCAGATTAAAAGTCTAAAGTCATAACAATAGCCATCATCACAAGTCTTCATCACTTGTACATTTTCCCCTTTCCTTTGCTAGTTGAAGGCTCATCTACCTTCTCAACTTTAGCTGCAATGAGTATATAAATATGCAAGAGTGAGCAAAAGAATTGCTCACTGGATATAATAATGGATCAACAGGAGAATAACAATAATAACTGTCAACGAATAGGCTCATCAAAACTGGATAGTACTCTAACAATGATAATCAAAAACTGGAATCCAAAAATATGGAATATATGTAACTGAGGGTCATAAGACCATGAACTATGTCCACAGTTGCGAGTAATCTTTTAACTCCAACTTTAACAGTCATAAGACTATAAGGACTCCTCGTACTTAGGGTGATCAGCCCTTCGTACAATGTATTGTGCACAATAAATTATCCCCTAATAATAATAGGTTGTTCATCCCAGTATTTAGAGTACAAGTCTGCACCAAAGAAAGTTTGGTTCGAGCAAGCTTTCAAGGGAAATTGAAGTTTAACGAACATCAACTAGAGGACTAGTTGAATCAAGTGTTCGATAATCACAACAGATGTTTAATAACAACATAACATAGAACAATTGAGAATCATAAATGAACTGATTATACGTATTAAACTCATGCTTGAAATAACTATAGAGCATACGTATTCAACAAAATGAATAAAATGGTAAACCTTTGCTTGAACAATAAATAAGCTAAGGTTAAAGTCTTATAACATTAGAAATTAAATTACTGAACGTACATTAATTGATAGCAAGCTGGAAACTAAAAACTTGCCCAACATGGTATTAAATTCAAGCAAGGAATAAAACAGTTCAAAAATAAAGACGAGAGTTCAAACTGTGTTCATTATACAAGAATGTAACTTAAGAAACTTGTTTAACTATAAACAAGTTAGAATGAATCAACAAAATGAGAATTCAAATAACATTAGAGTTAAAGTTAGTTCGAATGAACTACGACGGTTGACTTATTCAATCAACAATTGAAATAGAAAGCTTGCTCAATCAAAGAATAAAGCTTCACAATGTAATAATGAAACTAGCCCAACGAAAGTAAAGAATTAGGAAACTTTCTCAATGTAAAAGATAGAGTTTAGAAACTTGCCTTGAGCGTAAGCTATAAAATTAACTCACGATCACCTACACATAATTTTAGAACCACAATACTTATTAGATATGCTAACATACCATAACATAATCATTACCAATTACATTTCAGAAACTCTAAGTGTTTTACTTCGCAACACTTGTCTAACTTTCATTATGATACTAAATCATTGCATAACACGTTCTTGATTTACTAATCATTTTTTTTTACAATTTTGAATTCATAATCCACATCACAAGGCTCTACTTAACCTTGTTGTTCCATGATTCTCATATTACCATAACCTTAGGCTAAACCACAAAGAACGACCAAAGTCTGCAGTACAAGCAGACTTCAGTGTCTGAAAATGGGCACTCGCGCGGCCGCGCGAGTTTTGTATGGGGATGTCGCGCACCCACGCACCCGCGCGACTTGTAGAACCCAGTTTTGCAGAACAGAGCCACGACACTTTTCTTAAGCCAACTAACCCGAACTTCACCCATTAAACAGTAAAATTAACACATACAAATGATACAACACCATTACAACATGTTTCCTCACTTCTATATCAATATAGAACAACTTAACAGTAATTACACCACTGTAATTTCTCAAATTTCATGTTTTTCATATAAAACTTAATTTTCTTGACATTCATCCTAAAATCATCACTGTGAATTCATTATTTGGCCAAAACACTCCATTAAAATTACGTTATACTCGTATCTCATTAAACTAACATATACCAGCTTCAATTTATAATTTCGCACACTAATTGGCCACTAAAATTGATACTTACATGAGCCATATGAAAACATATATATATATATATATATATATATATATATATATATATATACCGACATTATTTCTTCTTACTGTCAAACGAATTTAGCATGCAATTGTTGTTTAAACATAATCTCTATCATCATAAACATGTATAACTACAAGTAATCCATTGTAAAGCAACAATTCAATAAATTTGCAATTCACAGAGTTTAAAATAGTTGCCGTAGAACATATATATGTATATATAATATAGAGTTAACATACCTTCAAATTGCTTATAGATAATCTTTGCTAAACACTGGAATTGTTATGAAATTTCTTAATTTCTCTCTCAATTCTCTCAACTTTCACTGAAAATCTTTTCTTTCTTCTCTCGGTATTAGACTAGGTACTAACAATAGTAAGCCTAAACTAACTGATAATAGTTTGCGTCAAAAAATAAAACTGCTATGGTAATAATAAGCCTACTTATTATATCAGTTACAAAACTAACGTATAATATATAAATATATTATATTTATTATTTTATTTGTTTTATTTTAAATTTCAAAAATTAGAAATACCAAAAGCCATAAGGCTTGTTTGGCAAAACCATTTAATTTTAAAGAATTAAAATACTTAAGCCTTGTTTGACAAAAACTAATTTAAATCCTTTTTACTTATTTTAATAAACACTTTAGTTTATAAACTATAATCACATATTATTTTCATATCCCACAATACCCATTAAATTAATCACATACAATATTTTAATTAAATATAGTCTTTTAGCTAATATCACCAAATTATAATTTTCATTATAACTTTATTTAATAATTTAACATATCATCTAAATTATTAAATCAACACAACAACATAACACCTCACGTAATAATACAAACCTCGAAATTATAAATTAATTTAATTTAAAAAATTCTCTAATACATTTAGGTTCATCAACTATCACATCAATAAAATATTTATTTAACAATAAACACCTCAAATAATATTTATATAACTCAATAAATATTTAAATTACAAATCAAAATTTCGGATCGTTACAATTGCTATGCCATATCATGCCATGCCATGCCATTTCCATGCCTTAGGAGTTTCCTTTATGCAAACTACAAAACAAATACAAAAAGCAATAAAAACATACTAAAACTACTTAAGCTGAGCAAAATTCTAGTAAGTTGGTGACCAATAAGTAGGTATAAAACCTACTTATCAACAAGTTATCAGTAGATCTTATACTGATAAGGTTGGGAGAATTTGATATAATTCTCGGGATGTATTGGTTGTTTAACCATACAGCGATAATAGATTGTCAAAGGAAAAGTGTGAACCTTCGAATTTCTAAGAAACCCAAGGTAGTGTTGTACGATAGTAAATCACCAGGACGCTCTTGTTGTCTAACCATGACATAAGCTAGGAAAATGTTGAAGAAGGCGTGTATAGGATACCTGTGCCATGTTGTTGATACCCAGAGAGTGGCAGCATCAATGGAACAGATACCTATAGTACAAGAATTTATCGAAGTATTTCCAGATGAGTTACCAGGTCTTTCGCCGAATAGGGAGGTTTAATTTGTGATAGATGTGCTACCGGGTACGACACCACTTTCTAGGGCACCATATCGGATGACACCGGTAGAAATGAAGGAGTTAATGATTCAATTACAAGAATTATTAGACATAAAGTACATTCAACCGAGTGTTTCTTCGTGGAGAGCACTGGTATTTTTTGTAAAGAAGAAGGATGGATCGTTATGACTTTGTATCGACTATCGTGAGTTGAACAAGTTAACGATTAAGAATAAATACCCATTACCCAGGATCGATGATTTATTTGATCAGTTGAAAGGGGAAAAATATTTTTCTAAGATAAATTTATGAACGGGGTATCATCAGATGAAAGTGCGGAAGGAGGATGTACCTAAGATGGTGTTCAAAACTCGTTATGGTCATTATGAGTTTCTGGTTATGTCGTTTGGGTTGACTAATGCGCCAGCCACATTTATGGATATGATGAACAGAGTGTTCAAGCAATACTTGGAAAAGTTTGCCGTAGTGTTCATTGATGATATTCTAGTCTATTCTACGACACTAGAAGATCACGCTAAACATTTAAGGTTAGTGTTGGAAACACTACGGAAGGAAAAGTTGTATGCGAAATTCACTAAGTGTGAATTTTGGCTTAAAAGATGGCAGTTTTTAGGGCACGTTATTGATAAAGATGACATTTCAGTGGATCCAGCAAAGATGGAAGCAGTTAATAATTGGGAACAATCAAAAACACCAATCGAGGTGTAGAGTTTTCTGGGGTTAGCGGGATACTATCAAAGGTTTATTCAGGATTTTTCTAAAATAGCTACTCCGTTGACAAAATTGACTAGGAAGTCTGTGAAATATGTGTGGATAGAGAAGTGTGAGAACAGTTTTCAGGAACTAAAGAGAAGGTTAAGTGAAGCACCTGTATTTTCTTTACCAGATGATACGGGGAATTTTATAGTTTATAGCGATACTTCGCATAGAGGACTGGGTTACGTGCTCATGCAGCATGAAAAGGTCATTGCGTATGCGTCACGTCAGTTAAAGGATTATGAGAAGGTTTATCCTACTCATGACCTAGAATTGGCAGCAGTAGTTTTTACATTAAAGATATGGAGACACTATCTATATGGGGAGAAGTGTGAAATATACATGGACCATAAAAGTCTGAAATATATCTTCACACAGAAGGAGTTCAATATGAGGCAGAGAAGGTGGTTAGAATTGATAAAAGATTACGATTGTGATATCTTATATCATTCAGGGAAGGTAAATATTATGGCCGATGCGTTAAGTAGGAAGGATAGGGAAAAGCTATCAATGTTAACGGCTCAGAATGAGTTAGTAACAGAGATGGCATGGATGGAGCTAGAAGTTAGATTCCTGAGTGAATCAGTAGGGAAGGTCTTTGTAATGGAGACTCGACCAACAACTGTGGAACGAGTTAAAGAAGTACAACTAAGAGATGAGGAATGCGAACGAATGAAGAAGAGAAGTGAGGATGGAGAGAAAACTAAGTATAGTCTTGACAAGGAGGGGTTGCTACGTTTTGAAGGACGAATTTGGGTTCCATGTAATCGAATTAAAAGAAGAGATAATGGGAGAGGCCCATAGTTCGAGGTACTCGATACATCCAGGTAGCACCAAGATGTATCAAGACCTTCGACATAACTTTTGGTGGCCTAACATGAAGAGAGAGATACCAGAATATGTTAGTAGGCGCTTAACTTATCAGAAAGTTAAGGCCAAACATCAACGACCGTGTAGATTATTTCTATCACTAGAGATTTCAGAGTGGAAGTGGGAGCATATCATGATGGAGTTTGTGGTGGGACTTCCAACGTCGAAGAAGGGATACGACACTATTTGGGTAATAGTAGATCGTTTGGCGAAGTCTGCTTCTTTTTGCCGATAGGACTTAGGTATAATCTAGAACAATTAGCTAAACTTATGTAAAGGAAATCATTTCTAGACATGGGGTACCAGTTTCGATTGTGTCAAAATGTGATCCACGATTCACATCGAATTTCTAATGGAGTTTGCAAGAGCAAATGGGAACGCAGTTGAGGTTGAGTACATCATACCATCTATAGACTGATGGACAAAGTGAACGGATAATTCAAACGTTAGAAGATATGTTAAGATCTTGCGTTATGGATTTCAAGGGGAGTTGGGATGAATATCTGCCTTTGGTGGAGTTCACTTACAACAATAGTTTTCACGCTAGTATAGACATGCCGCCTTATGAAGCGTTGTATGGAAGGAAGTGCAGGACGCCACTGTGTTGGGATGAAATGGGTGAACGTCAGATATTGGGACCTGAAATGGTACAACAAACGGCAGACATAGTGAAGTTAATACGTATTCAACTAGTAGCGACTCAAGATAGACAGAAGAAGTATGCGGATCCTCACCGTGAGAAAAGGAAGTTTGAAGTCGGTTCATATATCTTTCTGAAGGTGTCTCCTTGGAAAGGGAAGTTAAGTCCAAGGTTTGTAGGACCTTTTTAAGGAGAATAGGAGAGGTAGCTTATGAAGTAGCTTTACCTCCAGAGATGGAATGTATACATAATGTGTTTCACGTGTTAGTATTCGTCCTTATAAACTGGACTATAAGCACGTAATAGAATATGAATCTATTCAGGTAGAAAAAGACTTAACGTATGAATAACTTCCAATTTAGATTGTTGATAGGAAGGAACAAGTCTTAAGGAATAAGATAATACCTTCGGTGAAGGTAATTTAGAAGAACCACAATGCCGAAGAAGAAATGTGGGAACTCGAGAGTAAAATGAAGGAACTTTTTCCCCATTTGTTTACTTAATTGTATCGAGATTCTGGGGACAGAATCCTTATAAGGGGGGAAGAATGCAACGCCAGAGAAAAATCGGATTATTATGTGAATTAAATTCTTATTTGATTATTTGAATTAAATGAATTTAATTGTTTATTAAAGTGAGTAAGCTGTTTAAAGGTTGTTTTATGACCTAGAATGTGCGAATGTGGTTAGGATTCTGGCTATGCGTTAAGAATAAATTATTTGAATTTCCAAGATGAAAATAAAAGTTTTTCGAGAAATTCCATAAAAACACTATACATCCGTTTCTGCTCGGAAATTAATTTTGAATTTTCGAGAAACGCATAATGATATAATTCTAAGACGAAATGGAATATCTAATGATATTTTAGTTATGGCAAATGAAGTTTTCGCATGCGGACTTAAAACCCTAAGGGTTAGGGAAAGTGAAATTCAAGAAGTAAATGATTATGTATAATAAGAATTGTTATTATACGTGAGGAATATGTGTATAATACTAGTTATTATACAAGTATAGTATAAAGATTATTACGACGTATGATATGAATATCGTACGAGGTATATACGATGAGAATACGATTAGTTCTTAATGAACTTTAGTTATTGGACCTAGACTTTGTCAATTCCAATTGGATGATGAATTATATCAAGGCCCAAAATTAAATTAAATCAAGCCCAGAGATAGGCCCAATATGAATTAATTCTAAGCCCGAACCAAGAAACGAACCTGTGGGCTGAACTGATGGATCACCGGATGGGTAAAACCCATAGGGCAACCCATGGGGCAACCCATGTGGGTCCCCCAAGGAGCAAGAGGGGTGGCCACTTGGTGCCCAAGAAAGGGAGGTGGCTTGGTGAAGAAGAATGGAATAGTAAGGAAGTGGCCTCTTAACCATTTTGCCCTCACTTTGGTTTTTCTATATAAAGAAGCTTATGTTGGTTCATTTGTTAGGTAACAAACATTTGAGCATATATTGAGAGAGAGAGAGAGAGATAGAAGAGCTAATAACAAGGAATCAAGAAGCCAAGAAGCTAAATAGTTCATAAACTTGCAAGAACGCGAAGAACACCAAGGTAAAAACACGTAAACTTAAACTATCGATTATTTTCGATTAAGTTTTTATATAGAGTATGAATTGGTGGAGCATGTTTCTTCTAGAGGAATAAGGATGGCTATTAGTGAACAAAAACATTAATAAGCCATGTATAAGTGAGAATCATAATTGCCTAAGTAAGCTTTTGTGACGCCCCCAAAATTAGGTATACATCACCCATCTTGGGTTGTCAGATACATGGTACAGAATATAAATACAACTTACTAATACAACTGTCGTGTATAATACGACAAAACATAACTGTGAGTTTGAATACAATTATTGCCTACTAGAGACTATACAAACTCAAAAGGAGTCTTCATTACAATTATTGTCACACTATTTAATAGAATAGTGAGGACTACTAATATTATCATCTGGTCCATCACTCCGTTCCCCGACTAGTCCCAGCTATATTCTCATTTCCTGAAGAGAACAGTGAAAGAAAGGGTGAGCTCAACTAGCCCAGTAAGAAATATTATGACTAAGATAATGCAGAATAAATTATCATTAGCCTTCAACAGTGTTAAACTGATAAAATATAACGAACATCAAGTTTAACTGCAGCGGAACAAGCAATCCATTAAAAGAGTCAAGTAGAAAGTAAAATCTACTATCTTCTATGATTTAAAAGGTTTTTCAACACTGTTATCGCTGGGACTCAGCTTAATAAAATAATCCACATCATCGAATCACCCCTGTACTACGGCTAAGGATATTCGTGTATTCATTAATGGTCATGATCATGCCAACAACTGTCCATCAATGCACTACGGGCCAATGAGGACTTTTACCACATCATTTGTAACATTACGGTCATGAGTATACCGAATAATCCCTGGTCATAATCATACCAAGTCTATCTATGCACTACATGCCACATGTAACAACCCGATATTTTTTATATAAATAAATCAGGAATTTTGCGTAAATTTTTTTTTTTAATTTAAGGATGAGGATTTGTACAAGATAATGTGTGTATATATTTATGTGATAGATAAAAATGTATTTATTATATGAATGTTTACAAATAATTTTTATTTTAGAATTATTGACTATTATAAAGTTTATTCTTTTAATAATTAATTTTATAGTGAAAATATTTTTATTAATTATTTCCCATGAAAATATAATTATATATTATTTAAATAATATATGAAATGATTTTTAGAATTATTATAATAATTATTTATTTTATTATATGAATTTATGCAAGATTAATTAAGTTAATTATTTTAACTTAATTAATAATGTTATATATGAAGAATAAATCAGATATGGAATCCAAACCCTAATTTTGGATTTTTATCAGTGGATAAGAATAATAATATAATAATATTATATTTTGATTTTTCAGTGCTGTAATTATGTACCGTATTTTTGTGAACTGTCAATGGTTGGTCAATTATGGGTATTATGATAAAACCCTAATTTTTACTGACAAACACTAATTTCGAAGTCACATGAGACTTTAAAATCTGTTAAGTCAATATGTTATGTAATTCATGATAATTATGATTATTAATAATCAGGAGAAAACCCTAATTTCTTAAATTGGAAACCTTAAATCAATACTTAACTTATTGATAAATGGAAACCCTAATTTGGAACTCGATTATGAGTTTGAGGTTGTTTTGTAGCTGTGTTATTGTGTTTAAGGTTATGTATTATAGAATTAAATGTTAATTAGCGAAACCCTAATTAATATTTAGAAATCTTAATTTCGGGAAACCTTAATTTTTAAGTTAGTAAATCTAAGTTCTAAATTAGAAACCCTAATTTGCTAAGATGAAACCCTAATTATTATTTTGGCACGCTTAATGATAATTAGTAAAATCAAAACCTAATTTTTAAGTCTATCTAATGAGGGAACTAAATTAATTAAGAAATCTTAATTTTATATAATTTAGAAACTAATTTTATTTTTTTTTTGTTTAACTATAAACCCTAAATTTGTTAATTGTGAACCCTATTTGCTAATTAAGCAAGTTTAATGCTGATTAGTGCAATTTAAACCCTAATGTTCATGTATGATGTAATTAGTAAACAAAATCTAATTAGGGATTTCTAAATTGTATTATTGGAAACAAATTTTCATTTTTGGAAGCTAAATTGTTATTTATTTTTCCTAATTTTGGTAATCCTAGAATTTTAGCTCCTAAACCCTAAGAATGCTCCAAACCCTAAATCCACCCAAACCCTAAACCCTAAGGGTTTGCAACTAATGAAAATTCTAGAAATAAAAAGGAAATGACAAAAATGCCCTTATGTACAATTTTTAAGCTTACTTGTAAATCTTGCCATATATTTGGTTGGTGAGCAACTACACCTACTCCATGTGCCTTAAATCACAACAATTCAGCCACATTGACAGCCAATGCATGCATCTAAGACATATTTATAGTCCAAGAGAGAGAAATGTTCATCATTTTGCCTCATTTATTTACCTTGCTCATCCAAGACCCCCTCTCTCTCTAAGATATGAATTCTTGTAGTATATCAGCTCCCAAACAAAGCCCCACTAACACCCACAGCAAATCAGAGACTTAGATTCATGGATTTGATCAAGAAAGGTATAACTTAAAAACCAAAATTTGACTTTTAATCTTGTGTTAGATGTTAAGTTTTTTGTTTTATATATGTATTATGGAGTCTAAATAAGTGATCTGGGTTGGTATCTTGTAGATCCATAACATCTAAGTGGACGAATTTGAAGATTTTAAGAATTTGGAAATTTTTAATTTTGAGTCTGACAGTCAAATGTCAGTCATCATAGATCTTTGTATGTTATGTGTTTTTGTTGTTTAAAGGTTTAATGTTGTAGTATGCTGTGAGCTCTTTAATCAAGAACTTGATTTAGAGTTAGATCTGTCGTAGATTGTAAGTTATTCATGGTCAAAAGTCGTTGACCGACCATGACTTTCTAAAATCTGGGTAACCCAGAATGCGTTTTTCAGCGTCTGACAAGAACTTTGAAAGTCCGGATCTGTCAGTTTTTAAGTGATTTAATGTTTTTGTTTGTTACATGTTGTAGTCTGTAATGTTATGAGTAATCTGCAAGTGGGTTCATGATCTTTGAATGCGTAAATCAGAAGTTATTCACGGTCAAAGTTCGTTGACCGAACACGAATTTAGTTTTCTGGGTAACCCAGAAAACTGAAGAACGTGTTCGGGCACTGACTTTGACCGGCTTTTCTTTTGTTTCTGTAAAGTTGTTTGGATCAATATTTGTATCTACATTATAGTATTGCATGAGTTCTACAAGTTCATAGTACTTTCGAACCTTAACAATTAACAGATCAATGGTGGTAATCGGTCAAAAGTCATTGACCGTTAAGTCTTACTGCCTGGGTAACCCAGAAATGTGGAGGCAGTGGTCTGACAGGTACTTTAGAGACTTAGATCTTGTAATGTAATGATATCTGGACACTATAAATGACCAATGAAGATACCCTGGTAGTTAGTCTACAAGGCCCGGCGTCTAGAACATCTGTGACATAAACCGATTAACCGGAATAAGGCCACCAAGGTCGTTGACCGGTATTGACCAAATTTTTCTGGGCAGCCCAGAACTTGATGAACAGACCTGACAATAGTTTTAAAGGCTCAGATCTTACATCTGAGTTGTTATATGACCAAAATAATTTCGAATACTTGTAGTTCTACATTTATACTACACGATCAATGCTTTAGATCGACCATAGCATGCCGGAACAAAGAAATTATAAGTGGTCAAAGTTGACCCCTCGAGCACTGACCTGTCAGTGTTCTTGGGCTCAAGAACACCTAAGGCGACACTTTTCTGTCGCCAAAGGCTTTAGCGACGGACTTAGTATATTTTAATTAATTAATTTCTGAAAAATCATTAAAAATAGAAAATAAATTCTAAAAATTTCAAAAAAATAGTTTTAAAAATTATTTTAAATTTCAAAAATTAGTTTTTAATTATTTTGAATATATTTCATAAATATTTAATATTTTTGGAATATTAAAAGTATTTAATTTATTTAATTATAATATTAAATAAATTATTTAAAAATAATTTTAATACATGAAAAATCATTTAAAATTATATTATGGTATAAGAAAATAATTTAAGTTATTTTTGATAACTTTCAATATTTTGTGATGAAATTTCATTAATTAATTAATATTATTGGTAATTAAGTTATTTAATAAATGTATTAAATAAATTATAAAAAATAGATTTAATGATTTAAAAATTATATAAAAATTATATGATGGTTATAAAAATATTTTAAGTTATAAAATATAACTTTTAATATTTAAAGGATAATTTCATTAATAAATGATATTAATTTAATATTAAATGATATTAGATTTATTTAATAATTATATTAAATAAATAGTTTTAAAATGGTTTTATTGATTTAAAAATTATTTAAAAATGGTAAAAATGAATTAAAAATATTTCAAGTTATAATTAATGACTTTTAATATTTTGATAAATAATGCATTAATACTTTTATATTAATGATAATTATTTAAAAATGATTTTAATTCTTTTAAAAATCATTTAAGTGTAATATTAATACTTTAAAAGTATTTTAAGTTATTATAAATAACTTTAACATTTTGGCAATGGTTTCATTAATAATTTAATATTAATTAAATATTAATGATAATAGAATTGATTAGTATTTAAATCATTTAAATATGATTCTGTGGTTTGAAAATTCATGATAAATCATAATAAATGTTTTAAAATTATTATAAGTCATTTAAAAATAATATGATTGATACGTACGGATATTGAGTTACAGGATAGAGTCTTAGACTCGATAATTACCCGATAAAGCCGTCGGTACACCGACATGTTTCAGAAATTGATCTGGACTTAGATAATTTATTGAGATATGTGGTTATTTGTGATTCAATGGTTATTAAACATATGTGCCAATGTGATTAGGGTATGTGCTGACTGCAATAAGCAGTGTTATGTGTTATAGTATATTATTCTAATCGAACGAACGATCTTATTAATGATAGGTCGTGAGATAAGCGATAAATCTAAATTACAAACTGTAAGCAGCGCTTCAGGCAAGTATCTAACCTTTGCATTTTCTTTATGCAATGGATGTGAGTAAGAATGTTTCTAAACTATATTATTATTGTACAGATTATGAACTTTATATGATATAAGCTCATTGAATATCAACATGTTAGTATATGATAATTCAGACATATATATTCTGTTCGTTAATTTCTAGAAGTGGTTAAACAAGTGTCCCCATTTGGATAATCATTGTATTTAATCACATGTTGATATACCTTTGTCAATTACCCGTATACAGATATATTAAATTATAGATTATTGTTGAACAAGATAAAACCTTTGATTTAGAACCCAGACAGGTATGAACATCCCTACACGGGAAAATTTTTATGCGCTCCGGCGGACAAAGGATGAACGATAATATCGTTCTAGCAATGTAGTATTGATCAATACAGGGCATAACGGGCTGATCACCCCCGTGCCCGTAAGTTATGACGGTTTACAGATGAATTTCTGTTTAACCTTTTCGAAAATGAAAACAATGTTCATGGCATGTCACCATAACCCCAGTTATAGTCATTATGTAGTTTCAAAAATTTGAAAGAGAGTTGTTATGTTATTATTATTGGTTCAGAATACTTCACAACTATTGACTTGTTGTAGAAGAATAGTACAAAGAAAATATTTAAATTCTTTCAGCTTATATATATATATAATTGCTATTACTTGCTGGGCACTCAAATGCTCATCCTTGCTTAATTTAAATGTTTTCAGCTAAGTGTGAACAATCAGAGAACTCTGCTAAGAACAAGGAAAAGGGAAAGGTCGCTGAATGAATGAATGAACGTTATCTTATGTAATAGCTTAATGTTATTAAGACAAGTATGATATATATATATATATATATATATATATATATATATATCTATCATGGTTTGTAATGAATGTTTAAAGGTTACGTACTTGGGATTAGACTCTGATAAATGTAAGTTAAGTTTGATATTTATATTATTGTTATTATTATTAGTATTATTCCGCTCATAGAAATAGTATCGTGATGAACCGAGTTCGGGTTTCAAGTACCTGAGTCCGGGGTCTTCACAAGTTGGTATCAGAGCTTAGGGTTAGAAACCTTAGGTGGGTTAGACCTTAGGCTATAACCTTAGAACATAGGGAAATATTAAAAATGCAAATAACTCATATAGAGTTTAAAAAAAAAGATGAATTGAATTAGTTCATCGTTAAACGAAATAAAAGATAACTTGTATAAAGCTATTATTTGTTGTGTGTATATATTAGTTGGTAATTAGGATAACTTAGTGGTGTACATGTCAGTTAGAAAAGGATTAGAATACCCTCAAATTGTAAAGAAGAAGTCAATCTCCATAACCGAGCCAATATCAAAGCCAATAGCTGAAATAGAGGTTCACATTGAAAGCTACCTCAATGGGGTGGTTATTTTGAAAAGTATAGTACCAGACCCTGAAACGATAGTATAACTGATATGTAAAGTATAGTTAAAGAATATGTGGTCAATGTCGAGTTCTTAAACTCGTATGTTTGTGGTGAGTTCTTAAACTCATAATGTATGGTAAGTTGGACGGACTAGTTGTAGTTAGGTGTGAATGAATTATTGAGGATGATGTGACTATATAGAATACTAAGCAATTGATCCTTAGTGAAGGTCTAAGAAGATAAGTAGTATTACTATTATGTGAGTAGGTATGATTTTATGTTGTGTATATGATAGGTATGTTTGTATAAAGTAATATTTTTCAAATTTTGTATAAGTTATGGCAGCGATTCCTGACTTTTGAGTCACAAAGGGATAGCGGATGATTAAAGCAATGTGTGCTATGGTATGCCACGTGATATGAGTATGAATTTATATGGGACTAATGAAATAAGTTGGTATAAAGATAGTAGTTAATTAGATGAGTACTGGTTAATGCAGAAAACCAAAATTTCAAAATCTAATATTTTGAGTACATGATTATTGGAATAGAAAGTTTTGTGTTATATGATTATACGTATACGATAAGGCTTATAATTAAGAATAAATAGTGATAATGCTGTCAAGGAGACGAAAATGAAATACACGGACAGAAGAACCTGTCAACAAAGTTCGAAGACAACTAAACCCGATACAGAATTTTGCGAATATGGACGATCAAGCTATGCAGAACGGAATACCAGTCGCGGGAAGATCATTCAGATAATCGATAGACGAACGTCAAAGACTTCAAGGCCATCGTACTGCCAGGATTTAGAGGGTCAAC
Organism: Panax notoginseng; assembly: GCA_016801055.1. Lineage (NCBI taxonomy): Eukaryota > Viridiplantae > Streptophyta > Magnoliopsida > Apiales > Araliaceae > Panax > Panax notoginseng. The sequence continues at coordinate 116,971,692 of CM029013.1, read as the reverse complement.
TGACCCTGTAGTAACGTTTGTGATAGCTAAGATAATGAAGGGACAAAAGATAGTTTTGTCATCTATACGATAAAAGGAAAGAAGATAAAGGAAAGTCTGTGTGATTTAAGTGTGGATCAATGGAGTATAAGGTGAAAGACTGTTTAGGAAGGAGAAAGAAGGCAAGGAATGCGAATACGGGAAAAGGTAGCAGGACATTGGCGACAACGGGACCAACATCAACAATCAAACCAACGAAATCAACCGCAAGCGTCTTCAACATGACCGTTCCAGATATCGTGGCAGCTAGGGATGCAACTCCAGGTATTTACTCAAACCAATTTTATTTTTATATATTATTTTCTTATATATAGTAAATTAGTTTGTAAAGAAATTTTGAGGGAGGAAATTTGAGTTCTTTTAGAAATCAAATTTCCGTTTAATCAGAAAGATAAGCTTTATGTGTATAGTTAAAGATCAGTTCGATCAATTATGATCGCGATCTACTCGCAATGATTGTGTATGACATGTAGCCTGGTATGTATAGGTTTTAAAACGGTGATTCCGGGGATAGAATCTTTATAAGGGAGGGTGAATGTAACAACCCGATATTTTCTATATAAATAAATCAGGAATTTTGCGTAATTTTTTTTTTTTAATTTAAGGATGAGGATTTGTACAAGATAATGTGTATATGTATTTATGTGATAGATAAAAATGTATTTATTATATGAATGTTTACAAATAATTTTTATTTTAGAATTATTGACTATTATAAAGTTTATTCTTTTAATAATTAATTTTATAGTGAAAATATTTTTATTAATTATTTCCCATGAAAATATAATTATATATTATTTAAATAATATATGAAATGATTTTTAGAATTATTATAATAATTATTTATTTTATTATATGAATTTATGCAAGATTAATTAAGTTAATTATTTTAACTTAATTAATAATGTTATATATGAAGAATAAATCAGATATGGAATCCAAACTCTAATTTTGGATTTTTATCAGTGGCTAAGAATAATAATATAATAATATTATATTTTGATTTTTCAGTGCTGTAATTATGTACCGTATTTTTGTGAACTGTCAATGGTTGGTCAATTATGGGGTATTATGATAAAACCCTAATTTTTACTGACAAACACTAATTTCGAAGTCACATGAGACTTTAAAATTTGTTAAGTCAATATGTTATGTAATTCATGATAATTATGATTATTAATAATCAGGAGAAAACCCTAATTTCTTAAATTGGAAACCTTAAATCAATACTTAACTTATTGATAAATGGAAACCCTAATTTGGAACTCGATTATGAGTTTGAGGTTGTTTTGTAGCTGTGTTATTGTGTTTAAGGTTATGTATTATAGAATTAAATGTTAATTAGCGAAACCCTAATTAATATTTAGAAATCTTAATTTCGGGAAACCTTAATTTCTAAGTTAGTAAATCTAAATTCTAAATTAGAAACCCTAATTTGCTAAGATGAAACCCTAATTATTATTTTGGCACGCTTAATGATAATTAGTAAAATCAAAACCTAATTTTTAAGTCTATCTAATGAGGGAACTAAATTAATTAAGAAATCTTAATTTTATATAATTTAGAAACTAATTTTTTTTTGTTTAATTATAAACCCTAAATTTGTTAATTGTGAACCCTATTTGCTAATTAAGCAAGTTTAATGTTGATTAGTGCAATTTAAACCCTAATGTTCATGTATGATGTAATTAGTAAACAAAATCTAATTAGGGATTTCTAAATTGTATTATTGGAAACAAATTTTCATTTTTGGAAGCTAAATTGTTATTTATTTTTCCTAATTTTGGTAATCCTAGAATTTTAGCTCCTAAACCCTAAGAATGCTCCAAACCCTAAATCTACCCAAACCCTAAACCCTAAGGGTTTGCAACTAATGAAAATTCTAGAAATAAAAAGGAAATGACAAAAATGCCCTTATGTACAATTTTTAAGCTTACTTGTAAATCTTGTCATATATTTGGTTGGTGAGCAACTACACCTACTCCATGTGCCTTAAATCACAACAATTCAGCCACATTGACAGCCAATGCATGCATCTAAGACATATATTTATAGTCCAAGAGAGAGAAATGTTCATCATTTTGCCTCATTTATTTACCTTGCTCATCCAAGACCCCCCCTCTCTCTAAGATATGAATTCTTGTAGTATATCAGCTCCCAAACAAAGCCCCACTAACACCCACAGCAAATCAGAGACTTAGATTCATGGATTTGATCAAGAAAGGTATAACTTAAAAACCAAAATCTGACTTTTAATCTTGTGTTAGATGTTAAGTTTTTTGTGTTATATATGTATTATGGAGTCTAAATAAGTGATCTGGGTTGGTATCTTGTAGATCCATAACATCTAAGTGGACGAATTTGAAGATTTTAAGAATTTGGAAATTTTTAATTTTGAGTCTGACAGTCAAATGTCAGTCATCATAGATCTTTGTATGTTATGTGTTTTTGTTGTTTAAAGGTTTAATGTTGTAGTATGCTGTGAGCTCTTTAATCAAGAACTTGATTTAGAGTTAGATCTGTCGTAGATTGTAAGTTATTCATGGTCAAAAGTCGTTGACCGACCATGACTTTCTAAAATCTGGGTAACCCAGAATGCGTTTTTCAGCGTCTGACAAGAACTTTGAAAGTCCAGATCTGTCAGTTTTTAAGTGATTTAATGTTTTTGTTTGTTACATGTTGTAGTCTGTAATGTTATGAGTAATCTGCAAGTGGGTTCATGATCTTTGAATGCGTAAATCAGAAGTTATTCACGGTCAAAATTCGTTGACCGAACACGAATTTAGTTTTCTGGGTAACCCAGAAAACTGAAGAACGTGTTCGGGCACTGACTTTGACCGGCTTTTCTTTTGTTTCTGTAAAGTTGTTTGGATCAATATTTGTATCTACATTATAGTATTGCATGAGTTCTACAAGTTCATAGTACTTTCGAACCTTAACAATTAACAGATCAATGGTGGTAATCGGTCAAAAGTCATTGACCGTTAAGTCTTACTGCCTGGGTAACCCAGAAATGTGGAGGCAGTGGTCTGACAGGTACTTTAGAGACTTAGATCTTGTAATGTAATGATATCTGGACACTATAAATGACCAATGAAGATACCCTGGTAGTTAGTCTACAAGGCCCGGCGTCTAGAACATCTGTGACATAAACCGATTAACCGGAATAAGGCCACCAAGGTCGTTGACCGGTATTAACCAAATTTTTCTGGGCAGCCCGGAACTTGATGAATAGACCTGACAATAGTTTTAAAGGCTCAGATCTTACATCTGAGTTGTTATATGACCAAAATAATTTCGAATACTTGTAGTTCTACATTTATACTACACGATCAATGCTTTAGATCGACCATAGCATGCCAGAACAAAGAAATTATAAGTGGTCAAAGTTGACCCCTCGAGCACTGACCTGTCAGTGTTCTTGGGCTCAAGAACACCTAAGGCGACACTTTTCTATCGCCAAAGGCTTTAGCGACGGACTTAGTATATTTTAATTAATTAATTTCCGAAAAATCATTAAAAATAGAAAATAAATTCTAAAAATTTCAAAAAAATAGTTTTAAAAATTATTTTAAATTTCAAAAATTAGTTTTTAATTATTTTGAATATATTTCATAAATATTTAATATTTTTGGAATATTAAAAGTATTTAATTTATTTAATTATAATATTAAATAAATTATTTAAAAATGATTTTAATACATGAAAAATCATTTAAAATTATATTATGGTATAAGAAAATAATTTAAGTTATTTTTGATAACTTTCAATATTTTGTGATGAAATTTCATTAATTAATTAATATTATTGGTAATTAAGTTATTTAATAAATGTATTAAATAAATTATAAAAAATAGATTTAATGATTTAAAAATTATATAAAAATTATATGATGGTTATAAAAATATTTTAAGTTATAAAATATAACTTTTAATATTTAAAGGATAATTTCATTAATAAATGATATTAATTTAATATTAAATGATATTAGATTTATTTAATAATTATATTAAATAAATAGTTTTAAAATTGTTTTATTGATTTAAAAATTATTTAAAAATGGTAGAAATGAATTAAAAATATTTCAAGTTATAATTAATGACTTTTAATATTTTGATAAATAATGCATTAATACTTTTATATTAATGATAATTATTTAAAAATGATTTTAATTCTTTTAAAAATCATTTAAGTGTAATATTAATACTTTAAAAGTATTTTAAGTTATTATAAATAACTTTAACATTTTGGCAATGGTTTCATTAATAATTTAATATTAATTAAATATTAATGATAATAGAATTGATTAGTATTTAAATCATTTAAATATGATTCTGTGGTTTGAAAATTCATGATAAATCATAATAAATGTTTTAAAATTATTATAAGTCATTTAAAAATAATATGATTGATACGTACGGATATTGAGTTACAGGATAGAGTCTTAGACTCGATAATTACCCGATAAAGCCGTCGGTACACCGACATGTTTCAGAAATTGATCTGGACTTAGATAATTTATTGAGATATGTGGTTATTTGTGATTCAATGGTTATTAAACATATGTGCCAATGTGATTAGGGTATGTGCTGACTGCAATAAGCAGTGTTATGTGTTATAGTATATTATTCTAATCGAACGAACGATCTTATTAATGATAGGTCGTGAGATAAGCGATAAATCTAAATTACAAACTGTAAGCAGCGCTTCAGGCAAGTATCTAACCTTTGCATTTTCTTTATGCAATGGATGTGAGTAAGAATGTTTCTAAACTATATTATTATTGTACAGATTATGAACTTTATATGATATAAGCTCATTGAATATCAACATGTTAGTATATGATAATTCGGACATATATATTCTGTTCGTTAATTTTTAGAAGTGGTTAAACAAGTGTCCCCATTTGGATAATCATTGTATTTAATCACATGTTGATATACCTTTGTCAATTACCCGTATACAGATATATTGAATTATAGATTATTGTTGAACAAGATAAAACCTTTGATTTAGAACCCAGACAGGTATGAACATCCCTACACGGGAAAATTTTTATGCGCTCCGGCGGACAAAGGATGAACGATAATATCGTTCTAGCAATGTAGTATTGATCAATGCAGGGCATTACGGGCTGATCACCCCCGTGCCCGTAAGTTATGACGGTTTACAGGTGAATTTCTGTTTAACCTTTTCGAAAATGAAAACAATGTTCATGGCATGTCACCATAACCCCAGTTATAGTCATTATGTAGTTTCAAAAATTTAAAAGAGAGTTGTTATGTTATTATTATTGGTTCAGAATACTTCACAACTATTGACTTGTTGTAGAAGAATAGTACAAAGAAAATATTTAAATTCTTTCAGCTTATATATATATAATTGCTATTACTTGCTGGGCACTCAAATGCTTAATTTAAATGTTTTCAGCTAAGTGTGAACAATCAGAGAACTCTGCTAAGAACAAGGAAAAGGGAAAGGTCGCTGAATGAATGAATGAACGTTATCTTATGTAATAGCTTAATGTTATTAAGACAAGTATGATATATATATATATATATATATATATATATATATTATCTATCATGGTTTGTAATGAATGTTTAAAGGTTACGTACTTGGGATTAGACTATGATAAATGTAAGTTAAGTTTGATATTTATATTATTGTTATTATTATTAGTATTATTCCGCTCATAGAAATGGTATCGTGATGAACCGAGTTCGGGTTTCAAGTACCTGAGTCCGGGGTCTTCACACCACAGATGACTTTCAATATTTTATAAACATGAGGATGATGACAATGATATAAGAATTCAATAAAATAAGTTCAAGAATTAATAACGTCCAAATTGTCAACATGATACTACTTTATGGAGTAAAATTCAAGAATGCTTAGAAGAATATTTTCATGAAAAGATACTAGATGAAAAATAATTATCAAGGATATTCCACAAATTTCATGGAGTATAGAAGTCAAAACTTAACCAACTTTGTATAATAAAGAATGGAATAACAAAAGAAATCACCATGCATGCGATAGATCGCACAGACAGGTTATTCCAACAGAATAATAAATAATAGAACCAGGTCCGGCGTAAAACGCACAGACAGGATATTCCAAGAGAATAATAATAAAGACAGAACCAGGTCCGGTGTAAAACACACAGACAGGATGTTCCAACAGAATAATAATAAAGACGAAATCAGGTCTGGTGTAAAACACACAGACAGGATGTTCCAACAGAATAATAGTAAAGACGGAACCAGGTCCGGTGTAAAACACACAGACAGGATGTTCCAACAGAATAACAGAAGAATGTCACCAAGTATAGGGTAGACCGCGTATACAGGTTATTCCAACAGAATAATAAGAAATGGAATAACAACAGTTCTCTTCATGAATAAGAAAGAATAACACCCCTTACCGTTTTAAAGAAGAACTGAAATAAGGAAGTAGTTAAGTAGCAGAATACTTTTCTTCTCTCTCTCTATAGTTTCTCTCTATAGTTCAGTAAATTCGTAAGAAATAATGAAGGAATGAGCTGCTATTTATAGAAAAATAGAATGCATAGTAACTAATCCATGAACGGTCCAAATTGATTACTTTAATCTGACGGTCCATATTTAAAGAAAAATCTTTTAAATAAAATATAATATATTCTATTTATAGAATAACTTTAATAAAGTATTCTGTTTTATATAAAAAGATATTTCTGTTTTATTACGTTAATAATACGAATAAAACAAAACTTCATTATCGCTAAATAATTCATATTATTAACTGATAATAATTGAATCAAACTGAGTGACTTCTCACCTAAGCATTAATAATCAATACCGTGTGCTACTATGCAACCACACATATTACTGTACTTTTACTACTGAATAGTTCAACAGTATCAATGGTAAAACTTCCGCCGTTATTTTTAATAAAATATTTTTGTCATTTTCTCAATCCGACCATAATTCCGTTGTGGGGTCCACCAATGATTGTGCCGTTGTACGAATATTCTCTGCTAAAACGAATATTCCCCGACCAATCGAATATTATATAACAACTTGCGTACTTTGCAAAATTTATATATCTTACCCACAACTATAACATTATATCAAATTAACTCCATAATATTCAAAAATGATATTTATAGAAAATTCATCTTTATTTATAAAAATTGGGGTCTTACAGCTTTAATGGAAGAAAACCATTAAAACATTGAATTAGTTGTTGATGGATAAATTAAAAACCATCGGGTATAAGTTAGATGCTAATTGCTTGGTTAAGATATACATAATTGACCAATGGATTGATTCCATTTGGTTTGGTGTAAAAATCTCGAGTAACGAAGTTATGGCAAAATTTACGAAATTAGACGATAATCGTCAAAATCGTAGAATTCTCGGAATGGTAGTCAAAAGTCGCCGTTTAACTCAGAAACCTTATTTTTTGATGGCGTATTATAGAACATCGTATTTAAGAGTCGTGGACTCAAGAATGGTCGAATTCTGACTTAAAATGAAGAAACAAGCTATGACCGTTCAAGAACGTTTAACGAATGCGTAATAAAAAATTTAAATAGTAAATTTTATGTTAACGAATTCAGATATGTGAGATAACGGCTTTTGAATGAGCCAATTCTGACTTATAACGATCGAGTTACGAGCCTGAAAAGAAATTAAATTGAAAAACTTACGAATTTTTCAAAGGCTCAGGGCCGGCTCCGCAACGCCTCCTAAGCTTAAGAAAGTGTCGCCGCAACGCTGGGAGGGGAGGTCAGTTACTGCTGAATGGTGCCACAGCGCCACTAGTACAGTTATAACTGGCGCCGCAGCGCCATTAAGTGAAAAATTTCTGACACAATTATTTATTAATCTAACTTTTTACATGGTAACTATGGGACGTGTATATACTTAATATACATGAAGAGACAATTCCTAAATAACATGTATAGTGATGATTTTAGGAATTAAACATTTATTAAAAGTATTTAAACGAAGAACGTAGAGTGAGAAAACGTAAATTGTGAATCATATTCGAGTTTAGCGCGCATCCTAAGGTTATACATTATGTAATAGATGTGTGTGGTACATAAATGATAAGAAGTGAAGATAAAACTTAAGTAATTACTATACGGAGTATGATATAGTAATCCGAGAAAAATGTGTTTAAAATAGCAAACCAAGTAAGGTTTCAACTACTGTGGTACTTGAACGATGGATGTTTAGTGTCGGTTTATAACATATGAATGTTAATAAGCCGTAATGAATGAGAAATAACTCGAAACGAATATTATTAATGAAACAATTTCAATTAAGTTATAGAAGAGAAAGAAGTTGGTACAAACAATGTGGTTAGATTTGTTTGGTAGCTAATTCCAGTGTGCTATGTGAATATATTATGTAGAAACTGTAAAGACCGAGAATTGTTGAATTTTAATTGAAGACGCTTGAAGGCAAGTTTCCCTAACGCTTGTTTGACCTTCGTGTTAGTTATGTTTTTGTGATTCATGTTATAACATGCATGAATTATTTCACGAAAGAGTCGATGCCAGTTTTAGCTCGGCGACAAACCTTAAAAGTTTGATTGATTTATTTATAAGTCTTTCGATATAGTATTGATAACGCTGTCCTATGCCAATTGTTGGGTAAGGATACAAAGGTAAGCCTGAGTATGAATAAACAAAAGTGTTTTACGTCGATTATTCGGCGGGCACACGAGGTTGCCAAAACTTAAACGTAGATAAGTTTAACGGATGAGTGTTGATCAACATAGAGTACTATAAACTGATCACCTAAAAGTGCTCATAAGATATATCGGACTTATGGACTTAAAGTCTGGTTGTCCTTTTCATGAATGAAAATCAAAGAGAATGTTCATGGTCTTTTGACCTGCTCAAAATTTCTAAGTTACTGTATGTACTCTGGAATTGTTTTATGAGAATGAAAAGTGCTATTTCGATGTTTTATAGTACTTCATAACTATTTGTTCGGTTAATAAAGATTAATCATATGATTCCTGATGTGGTGGTTATATTATATATTGCTAGACTTGTTGAGCTAGTTATGCTTACTTCTTGCTTGAATTATATGATTACTGCTAAGACCGAACGAATTGAGGGTTCCGGTAAGGATAGAGACAAAGCCAAGATGGATAAATAGATTATCCTATAATAGACTAGTATATTTGTATGAATTTATACTATAACAATGAAGAATGTATTGGTTAACAGAATCTGGGAAAGGATTTATTATTATTGTAATAAGAATGTAGTAAATGCACTCATTTTGATGTTATTTTTAATAGAATGAATGTATAGTTAGTAGTACCATGTAGCACCAAATCTGTGGGTTGAAAGTACCCGGATTTGGGGGCGTCACAGTCTATGGATGAAAAGTTGTACTTAACTTCAACTGCATTCCCATCTGCTCTTGCAGACTTCTCCAAAAATTTGATGTAAGACCCCAACTTTTATGAATAAAGATTAATTTTTCTTGAAATATATTTTTGAATATTATGGTGTGGATTTGATATAATGTTATAGTTGTGGGTAATACTTACAAATTTTATAAAGTAAGCAAGTTGTTATAAAATATTCGATTGGTTGGGGAATATTTGTTTTAACAGGGAATATTCGTACGACGACACAATCATTGGTGAACCCCACAACGGAAGTATTGTCAAAGTTAGAAAACGACAGAAATGCATTTTTATTAAAATAACGATAAAAGTTTTACCGTTAATCTGTTGAAATTCCCGGTGATAAAAGTACAGTAATACTTGTGGTTGCATAGTAGTACACGAAATTGTACATTATCTTTGATTATTGATGCTTACGTGAGAAGTCACTCAGTTATACTCAATTATTGCTACAGTAATTACTGCATAATATCTCTCATATTATTGATTCAATTATTGTCATAGTATCATCTTCATAATATTTTATATTATTAAATCAATAATTGAGACGACAAAGTTATTCATATTATTATTTGCATTATTGACGATGTCTAGAAATTGTTGTCGAGGAAAGGGGTTTGGTCACCTAATTGCGCGCCAATAGGGAGAAATCCTTATCGGAAAGCCCCCTCTTTTCTGAGAATGATCTGGTTGTTAAATATTGTTAGTTATAATATTAATGATGAATAAATTCGTGTTGATTAAAGATGAAATAAATATTTCTATTGTGTTGAAATCGACATTTATTTCGATAATAATTGATTTTTGGAGGTTAAATAAACCAATCGGGTAATTAATCGGATAAATGAACAATTAATTGCTATTGGTTCACATGCAAATTACTGTTGGTTCACATGTATAGAACTATTGGTTCACATGTATGTACTATTAGGGGAGGTAGTGCAAGATTGATAATACTTGCAGGACTAAATTAAAAATAGAGGTATAGATGAAGGTACTATACTGTAATAATTTGAGCCCCTAAACGTGCAATTATCGAAACTATGTTTTTCTATAAATAGAAGCTCATTTTTTCTTTCATTCTCACCAATTCACTAAGGCTTACAAGAGCAATTATAAAGAGAGAAGCTATAGAGAAAAAGAAGAAGAGTATTCTGCTACTTCACTATTCCAATAGTCAGTAATCTTCTAAGGTAAGGGATATTATTTTTGTTCAGTATTCGTAAGAAATAATATTTTCTTCAATAATCTGTAGTATGTGAGTAATATTATTTCGTTTCGTATTCCTAATTCTACACTCATTCTGTTAAAGTATTGCTATCCGTGAATTTAGTAGAATATTCTTGATATTTGCGCTTCATCCAGTATCTTTTCATGAAAATATTATTCTGAACATTTTTGATAATTATTGATCTTTTTATGTCGGAATACTATTCACAGGGTACTATTCACAAAGTATTATTCATGGGATACTATTCACAAAGTACTATTCACAAAGTTCTATTCCCGGGAACTATTTGTAAAGTACTATTCACGGGTACTATTCACACAGTACTATTCATAGAGTACTATTCATGGGGTACTATTCACTCGGGTACTATTCACCCGGGAAACTATTCAAGATAAAAATTAATTTTTTTACTGTGCAAATTATTTTTGATACAATATTATTCTTGAATTTTACTCCACAAAGCAGTATCATGTTGACAATTTGGACATTATTGAATTCTGGATAAATTAAATTATAAATCTTTAAAAATTTATCCTTTGTTTTCTTTTAATTAAATTCTTATATCATTGTCATCATCCTCATGCTTATATTGTGATGAAAGTTATCTTTGGCTTACGTGCATAAATAGACTGTTGATTGGTATGATTATGATCATGGATCATTCGGTATAATCATGACCTGTAATGTTACAAATGATGTGGTAAAAGCCCTCATTGGCTCGTAGTGCATTGATGGACAGTTGTTGGTATGATCATGACCATTGATGATTACACGAATATCCTTGGCCCGTAGTGCATGGATAATTCGTGGACGTGATACTAATTAATATCCTTAGCCATGGTGCAAGGATTATTCGATGATGTGGATTATTTATTAAGCTGAGTCTCAGTAATAAAAATTGATGATAAACTTTTTAAATCATAGAAGATAGTAGATATCGTGCTCTACTTTACTCTTCTAATGGATTTCTTATTCCGCTGCAGTTAAACTTGATGTTTATTGTATTTATCAGTTTAACACTGTTGAAGGCTAATGATAAATTATTCTGCATTATCTTAGCCATAATATTTCTTACTAGGCTAGTTGAGCTCACCCTTTTGCTTTTATTGTTCTCTTCAGGAAATGAGAACGTAGCCGGGACTAGTCAGGAAATGGAGTGATGGTCCGAGATGGTGGCTGTAGTAGTTTTCACTATTTTATAAAATAGTGTGATAATAATTATAATGAGGACTCCATTTGAGTTTGAATACTGTCTACTAGACAATATTCGTGTAAAAACTCTCAGCTCGTGTTGTATAATTAAGTTTGTATTTGTATTTTGTACCATGTATTTGACGACTCAGAATGGGTGATGTATACCTATTTTGGGGGCGTCATATTTGATATGAATCGTGGATCACGATCTGACACTATTGAAACTGGTACCCCATGTCTTGAAACAATTTTCTTAACATAGAGTTTACTAACTGATCTAAGTTAAACTTGACTTTTATTGGAAAACAGTGAGCTGACTTCGTCAAATGATCCATTATTACCCAGATAGCGTCGTATCCTTTCTGTGTAGTCGAAAGTCCCACCACAAAGTTCATTGTGATATGTTCACACTTCCATTCTAGAATTTCCAGTAACTATAACAAGCCACTTAGTCGTTGATGTTCGGCCTTAACTTTTTGACAAATTAAGCACCTACTTAAATATTATGTTATCTCCCTCTTCATGTTCGGCCACCAAAAATTTTGTCGAAGGACTTGATACATCTTAGTATTACTAGGATGAATCAGGTACCTTAAACTATGAGCCTTCTGTAATATCTCTTCCTTCAATTCCGTTTCACACGTAACTTAAATTCTTCCTTTAAATCTTAATAACCCCCGTTATCAAGATCGTACTTTATTTCTTCTCCATCCGCTAGTCCTTTCTTCATCTGCTCACACTCATCATTTCTGAATTGTACTTCCTTGACTCTCTCTAAAATGGTAGGTCGAGTCTCCATTGTAAATAATTTCAGACCCGGTTCACTTGGTAACCTAACCTCTAACTCCATTCTAGCAATTTCTGTTATTAACTCAGTTTGAGCCGTTAACATAGACAACCTTTCTCGACCTTTTCTACTTAAGGCGTCAGCCACCACATTCGTCTTCCCTGGATGATACAGGATATCGCAGTCGTAATCCTTTATCAATTCCAGCCATCTTCTCTGTCTCATATTTAAGTCTTTTTGTGTGAAGATATATTTTAGACTTTTATGGTCTGTGTATATCTCACATTTCTCCCCATATAGGTAATGCCTCCAAATTTTTAAGGCGAATACCACCGCTACCAGTTCTTGATCATGAGTAGGATAAACTTTCTCATAATCTTTTAACTATCGTGATGCATAAGCAATAACCTTGCCACGATGCATGAGCACGCAACCTAGTCCTCTATGCAAAGCATCGCTATAAACTACAAAATTCCTTGTATCATAGGGTAAAGATAATATAGGTGTTTCACTCAACCTTTTCTTCAGTTCCTGAAAACTGTTTTCACATTTATCAGTCCACATGCACTTCACTTTCTTTCTTGTCAAATTAGTCAACGGAGTAGCTATATTAGAACAATCTTGGATAAATCTTCGATAGTATCCCGCTAACCCTAGGAAACTCCGTACCTCTGTTGGTGTTTTTGGTTGTTCCCAATTAATCATTGTTTCCACCTTTATTGAATCCACTGAAATTCCATCTCTGTCGATAACGTGCCCCAAAAACTGCACTCTTTCAAGCCAAAATTCACACTTAGTGAATTTCGCATATAACTTCTCCTTGCTTAGTGTCTCCAACACTAATCTTAAATGTTCAGCGTGATCTTCTGGCGTCTTAGAATAGACTAGAATATCATCGATAAACACTACAACGAAATTGTCCAAATATTATTTGAACACCTTGTTCATCATATCCATTAATGCAGCTGGTGCATTCTTAAACCCAAACAACATTACCAGAAACTCATAATGGCCGTAACGAGTTCTGAATGCCATCTTAGGTACATCTTCCTTCCTTAATTTTAACTGATGATACCCCGCTCACAAATCTATCTTAGAAAAATACTTCGCCCCTTTTAACTGATCAAAAAGATAATCCATTATGGGCAATGGGTATTTAGTCTTTATCGTTACCTTGTTCAACTCTCGATAGTCGATACAAAGTTTCAATGATCCACCTTTCTTCTTCATAAATAATATCGGTGCTCCCCATGGCGAAACACTCTGTTGAATGTATTTCTTATCCAACAGTTCTTGTAGTTGGACCATCAACTCCTTTATTTCCACTAGCGTCATACGATACGGTGCCCTTGAAACTGGTGCCACTCCTGGCACAATATCTATTACGAATTTGATCTCCCTATCCGGTGGAAGACCTGGTAATTCGCTTGAAAACACATCCGCGAATTATTTTACTATAGGTATTTGTTCCATTCTTTCTCCCACTCTCTGGGTATCAACAACATGACATAAATAACTAACATATCCCTTCTTCAACAATTTCCTAGTTTTTGTCATGGTAAAGCAACACGAACGTCCCAACGACTTATTACCGTAAAACACTACCTTAGGCTGCTTTAAAGTTCAAAGGTTTATACATTTCTTTTGACAATCTATAATTGCGCCATGATTAAACAACCAATCCATCTTAAGAATTACATCGAATTCTCCCAACTTTATCGGTATTAAATCTACCGACAATTTATAACCTCTTATTTCTACACAACAACACCTATGAATATGTTCAACAGGAATTATTTCTTCATTTGCTACCTTAATATTCAAAGGTATTGGCAATCTTTCAGGGAGTAATCCTATCCGTCTAGCAAATTTACATGCTATAAAAGAACAAGAAGCACCCGAATCAAACAACATATAAGCATTTATGTCATTGATTGGGATAATACCTGTAACTACATCTCCCGATGCAACTACATCCTGGACCGTCATATTAAAGGTGCGAGTCGTCGGTCTACTAAACTGAGTTGGACCACTAGTAGCTAATTTACTACTACTAGCGCCCTTATTACCATCCATCCCCTTCTTCAGGCAATTCTTCGCCATGTGGTCAGTTGATCGATATACTAAGCATCCATGGTTCTTCTTCGGACTTGGATAGTTAGGAAAAATGTGCCCTTCTTGTCCATAATTATAGCACACGGCTTTACCCTTGAGACAGACTCCTAAATGAGTCTTCCCACAGTTCTTACATGCCTCGATCCTTCTCTTAGGATCTCCTTGTTTCACTCCGGTATTCCCAGAGTTCAAAACCTTCCCTTTCTGTCTGTTGCCACTCCTGCTGGCTCCCTCAGTCTTTACTCTCCCATTTACTTTACTCTTATTCTTCTTCTCCCTGTGGTATTGGCTCAAAGCCTCGCTACCACCTTATGCAATTATTGCCTGCTCCAGAATGGTTCCAAAGGAATTACTTTGAAACACTATTACCTAGCTATAGAGCCAGGGTTTCAAGCCCTACTCAAATCTCTGTGCCTTTCTCAACTCTATATCCACCTGATGTGGAGCAAATCTCGCCAGTTCATTGAACTTGGCAGGATATTGGGGAACAGTCATATCCCCTTATTTCAGTTCTAAGAACTTTATCTCCGTCCTACCCAACATACTCGTGGGAAAATAGTTCTCGAAGAATATCTCCTTGAACCATGTCCATGTTCACCTCCCACCAGAAGTTGGCCTCTCCCTTCATCATATAGGTGGCGAAAGAAATCTTTTGCCCCTCTTCGATATTTGCAATTACAAATGTCTTTTCAATCTCTTTCACCCAAGTTTAGGCTTCTATAGGGTCTGTAGTTCCTTTGAACTCCGGCGGACCTACACTCTTGAAATCCTTAAATGTAGTAGAACGTACTACCACATGATTAATAGGTATATTTGCACCATTTCTATTAAAGGTCGCAATTAATAAATTAACAAACTCCTGCATTGGGTTAACCGGTCCCCCTTCTGGTTGATTCACATTAGCTTCCTGATTTTGTTATCTTTTTCTTGGCGGCATATTTCTGTTAAAATAAATAATAGTTCATTATTACTTACTTCTTATTAATTAGTCATTATTCACGATTAATAATAACTCAAACTCATTGCAAAACATGTTCAATAAAGTGCTTATATTGATATGCTTTCTTCTTTGTAGTATAATACTACATCGTTCAATGACATAGCCTTAGCTAATTACATTATGAAAGGTCAATAATAATTTAGAAGGGGGGTTGAATAGATTATTACCAGTTAAAAAATTATGTTTAAGCCTTTTTGAATTTTTAGTTATTAATTAGCAATTTTAGCAATTAGCATGCAAGATAATAAAAATTCAATCACAATGCATAGAGATTTATTTGGCTCACAACATACACCCCTTGGTATGTTGTTACGTCCAGTCTCAAGTCCCTACTTGGGACTTGAGATCCTATTACTATCAGTAATAAAAACTCCTTCAACAGGCGAAGAAGCCTTTACAAAGTTTTATAGACAAACTTTCCACTATTCTATCTTGGACAGCAAGCTCCCTACTCCTTCCTCAAGTCTAGTTGTACCACCTTGTGAGTTCAGTTCTATTCTACGATCTGATCTTGAAACAACAGTCTCTTCCTCACCTCACAAGTACACTAGAGACCCAACTTCCTGCTGACCTCTCTAAGATTCTGGTCTTGGTTGAAGAATTACTTGTCTTTCTCACAGGTACATAAAATAAACTAACTCTAATTCTTTCTCTGTTTACAAATGAGTTTACAACAATGTGCTTCTTCAATAAGCTGGTAAGAGTTAAGTACAGAATAATGCTTCTCAAATAAACAGATAGAAAATTAAGAGCAAATATATCAGTATAAAAGTTCAAGGACTTTTATATTCAACAATAAGTCTTTTTAAAACAGATATAACTTTTGATTTGATCCACTGATGCTTCTAATTAAGCAAATATAAGATTTAAAGGCACTTTATAAAGAATTAACAATTCTATAAAATAAAGAGTGTTTTTCTATGGATAATATAGAATTGTTCCTTAGTTAGTTTTTAAAAATTATCAATACTTGTAGAAAAGAACAAATCAAGTTAAACAATATTTATCAAGTATAATCTCAGTTAAGCATAAACTGATATAAAAAATATTACTTGTTTAACTCAAATAATATATAAGAATATTTTATCTATTATGTGAACTTTTATAGATAATGTCACTTAGTACTATAAGGAATCGTACGGTTCGAATTCCTCTTGGTAGAGGTGTATCTCCGTAGACTTGCATCGTCTAAGTATGACAAAATTTATAATCTTCACAATTGATATTTATATAAATATTTTCAATAGACTACTACGATTCTCAAATCCGGTTCGGATGACTACTCTTTTTGGAGCAGTATCTCAGTGTTGTTTTGAGCTATCAAGTTTCGTGTTTATTTTAGGATATTTATATAAATTATGTCGATAAAAGGTTACTGAAGACTATAAGAAATTGTACGGTTCGAATTTCTCTCCGTAGAGGTGTATCTTCGTAGCCTTGCGGCGCCCAAGTATCCTTTTATTTGACAAATAGATGAAATATGGATATATAAAATTATGTAGAATAATGTGTATTTGTATATCTATAGATATAATGCAAGTAATAAATAATTAAACAGAAATTAAACTTATCTCAATACTTGGACCAATTTTTCTCTTTAAAAAATAATCAGAACTTTTGTAAGAAGAGATATCAAGCTTAGAGAGAATGTAGGCAAGGAGAGTTTGATTTTCTTTTCACTAAATTGGTTGATATCAAGCTTAGAGAGAATGTAGGCAAGGAGAGTTTGATTTTCTTTTCACTAAATTGGTAAAAACCAAATGAATGAAATACTCCATATTTATAGAATTTCTGAAGTTGGGGCAAAAAAGTAATTTAGATAAATTGATTTTTGAATGCACGGTTTTGATCACCTATTTTTGAATTGAACGGTCCAGATTTACCCAAGCTTTTACGCGGTAAGAGATTCAATTCCACCTAGTCTATTTTTTTGCCAACTTAGCATTGATTGTGCATATTGACCATGGAAGAGAACTACACGTTTTTTTTCAAGCCAGCTCACTCACTGATATTATTAAGTCCCATTTTGATTGTCACTCACACATATACACAGTTTTTTACATTTCAAAAATGTAGCATCACATGCATGCATTAAACTCCTATCTTATATATATGTAGTATATTAAGTGTAATATATATATATATATATATATATATATATATATATATATATATATATATATTTGGTATTATATAAGTATATTAAATTATTTTGCCCAACTTTAGTTTTAAAAAGAAATAGAGTTTCCCTGCCTTGAATAATATATGAATTAATTTATTTAACACTTGACATATAATTTTATCAAGGTCAATAAAAATTAATTCAAGTAAAAACAGAAAATAATAAAATAAATAAATAATTGCATATTTATTTAAAACATAATTGTTATCATCAAAATCTAAAAATAAAAATATTCCTATCACATTACGTTCCAATAATTACTTTCCAAAATTTGGGATTTACAAAAGACTACCCTTTGATTATACAAAAGAGGGCTTTACATCACTATATAGATACACAATATTTACATATCTATACCTATTTTAGTTATTAACTAAATTACATCTGCCTAATGGCATTTGTATAATCTGCGTTGACAAGACTGGCCACCACATCCCGACTGATCGTATGCCGTGTAGCACCCCCAAATCCGGGTCCCTTGAACTTCGGACCTGGTGCATCACGATACATCATTTTTTTTACATATTCTCTAACTAATTCAGAAAATATAAACATAGATTGTTTTTTCAATAAACTCTACAACATATCCCAAGGTCTACAACCTTAACTTAATGCATACCTTCAATAACTTAAAAGATTTACAATATCATTTATATCAGATAACTTAATAGTTCTAAATGCATAATAAAATACTCTTGGAATTTGCTTTTGCATCTGTCTTTCTTCGAGCCTTCGTCTAAATTTGATATTGGTTATCATAATATAGCAAGTGTGAGCAACTACTTTGCCCAACAAGTTTGAATATAATAAAGATATATCATGATTGAATGAAAGAATAAGATTTCGAATTTTTTAACAATATAATAATTGTGAAAGAGCATAAACCAGAATTTCAATAATTAAATGATTGAACCAATAATGTTGGGTGGTTAACAATGACCATGAACAAATTTAACTGAACCTTATGGTAATGAAGGTGATCAGCTTTTCATACTGGATGAACATATGCAACATGCACTAAGTGTGAATCAATAATCAAAGATGTAGAATAATTGTCAATAATTAATCCATTAGCTTGCTTGAAACATAATAACTCGAGTTTGAATTAGGAGAACTTGCCTCGTCTGTAGTTTACTGCTAAGCAATTTAATAAAACTTCCTTCGAAAGACCTATCATTGATCTTTCAATTAACAACTCATATATTTACACAAAACATTAGTTTATCTAACATTTAATTAAATATTACATTAAATCCTTAATGATATTATCTTTTGATAATATTATTGTGAGATCCTGAATTTTATGAAATGAAAGAATTCAATTTTCCTATAATTTAGTAAATGGTTAAATTGATAAAAGGTTAAAGTTAAGGGTGATATTTGAAAATTTTGCAAAGTAAGCAAGTTGATATAAAATATTCTTTGTGTCGGGGAATATTCGATTGGTAGGAGAATATTCGTTTTAACAGGGAATATTCGTACGACGATACAATCATTAGTAGACCCCAGAAACGAAAGTATTGTCATAGTTAGAAAACGACAGAAATATCTTGTTTTAAAAATAACGGCGAAAGTTTTACTGTTAAACTGTTGAACTACCCGGTAGTAAAAGTACAGTAATACGCGTGGTTGCATAGTAGCACACGGTATTGATTATTGATGCTTACGTGAGAAGTCACTCAGTTATATTCAATTATTGCTACAGTAATTGCTGCATAGTATCTCATGTTATTTGATTCAATAATTGTCAATATTTTATATATTATTAAATCAATAATTGAGACGACAAAGTTATTCATATTATTATTTGTAATATTGATGATGTCTATAAAGTTCTGTCGAGGAGAGGTTTAGTCACCTAATTGTGCGCCAATAGGGAGAAATTCTTATCGGAAAGCACCCTCTTTCTTGAGAATGATCTGGTAGTTAAATATTGTGAGTTATAATATTAATGATGAATAAGTTTATATTAATTAAAGATGAAATTGATATTTCCATTGTGTTGGGATTATTAGTGTTAGTGGAAATTGACATATATTTCGATGATAATTGATGTCTGGAGGTTATATTGACCAATCGGATAATTAATCGGATAAATGAGCAATTAATTGCTATTAATTCACATGCTTATAACTATTTATTCACATGTGTGTACTATTGATTCACATGCATGTACTATTAGGGGAGGTGGTACAAGATTGATAATATTTGCATGACTAAATTAAAAATGGAGATATAGATGAAGGTACTATACTGTAATTATTTTTTTTACATGTATAGAACTATTGAGTCACATGATTGTACTATTGATTCACATGATCTACTATTAGGAGAGGTGGTGCAAGTTTGATAATACTTGCAGGACTAAATTAAAAATGGAGAAAAAGATGAAGGTATTATACTGTAATATTTCGAGCCCCAAAACGTGTAATTATCGAAACTATATTTTCCTATAAATAGAAGCTCATTCTTTTTTCATTCTCACCAATTCACTAAGACTCACAAGAGCAATTATAGAGAGAGAAGCTATAGAGAGAGAAGCTATAGAGAGAAAGAAGAAGAGAAGTCTGCTACTTCACTATTTCAGTATCCAGTCTTCTTCTGAGGTAAGGGGTATTATTCCTTTCGTATTCGTAAGGGATATTATGTTTTTCAGTATTTATAAGGAATAATATTTTCATCCATACTATGTAGTATGTGAGTAATATTATTTCGTCTCGTATTCCTGATTATACCATCATTTTGTTAAAGTATTACTTTTATACTCCGTGAAATTAGTCGAATATCCTTGAAATTTGCGCTTCATCTAGTATCGTTTCACAAGGATATTTTCTACACATTCTTGTTAAATTTTAAGCTTTTCATGCTGGAGTACTGTCCATGAGTACTATTCATAAAGTACTATTCACGAGTTACTATTCACCCGAATATTATTCACCCGAATATTATTCACTCGGGTATTCGGGATACTTTTCGTATT
The DNA here is from genome assembly GCA_016801055.1 of Panax notoginseng. Classification (NCBI taxonomy): domain Eukaryota; kingdom Viridiplantae; phylum Streptophyta; class Magnoliopsida; order Apiales; family Araliaceae; genus Panax; species Panax notoginseng. Next base: position 116,950,747 of record CM029013.1, on the reverse strand, counting down.
GGAGTACTATTTACGAGTTACTATTCATAGATTACTATTCACCTGGTTACTATTCACTCGAATATTATTTACTCGGGTATTTGGGACACTTTTCATGTCGGGGTACTATTCACGAGATACTATTCTTGAAATACTATTCACAGAATACTATTTACGGGGTACTATTCACCCGAAAAATATATTTCTTTTCTGACCAAATTATTTTTGATACATGAATATTATTCTTAAATTTTACTCCACAAAGCAGTATCATGTTGACAATTTAGATATTTTTAAACTCTAGATAAATTTAAAGTCTTTAATATTTATCCTTGATTTCGTTTGATTAATACTTATATCATTGTCATAATCCTCATGTTTATATTGTGATAAAAGTCACATGTGGCTTACGCGCATAGATGTACTATTGATTGGTATGATTATGACCAGGGATCATTCGGTATAATCATGACCCAAAATGTTACAAATGATGTGATAAAAGTCCTCATTGGCCCGTAGTGCATTGATGGACAGTTGTTGGTATGATTATGACCAGGGATTATTAGGTATAATAATGACTATAAGTGAAAACACGAATATCCTTGGCCCGTAGTGCACGAATAATTCGTGGTCGTGGTACTAATGAATATCCTTAGCCGTAGTGCATGGATAATTCATAGATGTGATACTAACGAATATCCTTGGCCGTAGTGCATGGATAATTCGGTGATGTATTGAGCTGAGTCTCAGCGATAAAATATTGATAATAAACTTTAAATTCGTAGAAGATAGTAGATATCATGCTCTACTTGACTCTTCTAAAATACAATTGTATGCCTTTGGCCTGTAGTGCAAAGATGAATTGTTAATGAATATCTTTGGCCTGTAGTGCAAAGATGAATTTATTAGTATGATTATGAACAGGAACTGTGATTTGGTATAACCATAATTTTTGATGTTTTAGGTAAAGACAGGTGAAGAAAATTATCTTCGTCCTGGGTGCGAAGAGGAATTTAGAATCACAATTATGATTATGAGTTATTCACATGATTGTGGACAAGAATTATTGATTGATGTTACAGGGATAAAACATTGTTGGTGGACTTTTAACATGAAGAAGATAATTGACTTTATGGTCTATTTGACTCTTCTAATGGATTGCTCGTTCCGCTGCAACTATGGTTGAAAAATTTTATCATCTACTATATGTTCTAAATCTCTGATTTATTACTGACGAATGCTATTGATAATTTAATTATCTTTAGTCATGATATTCTTTACTGGGCTAGTTGTGCTCACCCTTTTGCTTTATAATTCCTTTCAGGTAATAAGAGTAGCTAAGTCGAGCGGGGGTAATAGGGGATTAGAACGATGGTCTATAGCTGTTGAGGTTCTCCCTAAACAGTATGGAAATAATTTTATTGAGAACTTTAGATAAATGTATTGTATTTATACGTCATTTAATAGTTATATTTGGTGAACCGAATAGGGTGAGGCGAACCCAACTTTGGAATGGTGTTTTGTCACTATCATACAAGATGCCTAATGACAGATGACTTCGTGTTATCATAAGATATGGTTGTGCACATCCACTTGCTGATTATATATATGAGCACTACCTATATAATCTCAGAGTTTGGTTGAAATATAATTCTCAATTGGAGATAATAGAGATAAATATATGTCAAGAGAAGACTCACAATTGGAAAGAACATGATAGTAATCTTCTCATTTTTCTTTGGGGAGTAATTGGGTCAACCAAGGATAATTCTGTGGACATATAATATCTATTATAACTTAGATGCATGGCCTCCCATGTACGAAGATTTCCTTGAGCATTTTTCGAAGATTTTAATTTTTAAAACAGTTATTGACTGTACATTTATGTAAAGTACCATTGTAAGGTGTTGTGGTCGAGACACCATGAGAGTTACATATATTTGTATTAAATCTCACAGCTTATGTGTTGTCGTACTCTACACGACAGTTCAATAGTTGTATAAATGAAGTTTGTATTTGATTTCTGTAGTGTGATATCTGGCGACTCATAATGGGTCGTGTGGACCTATTTTGGGGGCGTCACAATTATTATCACATAAACATTACCGTAAACACTCATTTAATATTATCAATCATAATAATATTTTATTAACTTCTTAATATTATTACTCAATTAATAATACTTTAGTCATTTACTAATATTATTAATCACTTAATTTAATTATCCTCTAATATTATTAACCTTTTAATAATATTTTAAACCATTGCTAATATTATTAATTATTTAATAATATTTTAATCATTATCTAATATTATTAATCATTTAATAATACTTTATCCCTTTATTAATATTATTAACCATTTAATAATATTTTAATCTTCAACTAATATTATTAATTATTTAATAATATTTTATTTAATTTCGAATACTGTTAATCATTTAATAATATTTTAATTATCTAATAATATCTTAGTCTAATATTATTAACCTTTTAATAATATTTTAATCTAATATTATTAATTATATTATATTATATTAATTTAATTTAATATTATTAGTTATTTAATAATATTTTAATCATTTATTAATGCTTTAATCTAACATTATTAATCATTTAATAATGTTTTAATTCAAATTTTAATCTAAATATTATTAATTACTTAATAATATCTTAGTATAATATTATTAATCTCATAATAATATTTTAATTATTTATTAAACAAATAAACAATTTATTTTAATTGTTTACCCTTTAATAATTCTTTTATTTAATAACCCTAAAATGTCATAAATATTATGACGCCCCCAAAATTAGGTATTCATCACCCATCTTGAGTCGCCAAATACATGGTATAAAATATAAATACAAACTTAATTATACAAATGTCGTGTAATATACGACAATACATAAACTGAGAGTTCTAATAGGAATATTGTCATCTAGACAATATCCACACTCAAGGAGTCCTCATTATATTTATTGTCGCACTATTTAACAGAATAGTGAGGACTACTAATGCTATCTTCTGGACCATCACTCCTTTCCCTGACTCGTCCCAGCTATATTCTCATTTCCTGAAGAGAACATTGAAAGAAAGGGTGAGCTCAACTAGCCTAGTAAGAAATATTATGACTAAGATAATGACGAATAGATTATCAATAGTCTTCAACAATGTTAAACTGATAAAATACAATAGACATCAAGTTTAACTGCAACGGAATAAGCAATCCATTAGAAGAGTCAAGTAGAGAATAAAACCTACTATCTTCTATGATTTAAAAAGGTTTTTTAAAACTGTTATCGCTGGGACTCAGCTTAATAAAATAATTCACATCATCTAATCATCCCTGTATTACGGGCCAAGGATATTCATTAAATCATCAATGGTCATGACTATACCGAAAAATTTCTGGTCATAATCATGCCAAAAACTGTCTATCAATGCATTACAGGCCACTGAGGACTTTTACCACACCACTTATAACATCACAGTTCATGATTATACCGAATGATCCCTGGTCATAATCATACTAAGTCTATCTATGCACGTAAGTCAAAGATGACTTTCAACATAAAATAAACATGAGGATGATGACAATGTTATAGGAATTCAATTAAACAAGTTCATGAATTAGTTTATCTAGGAACTAATAATATCCAAATTGTCAACATGATACTTCTTTGTAAAGTAACAGTCAAGAATGCTCAGAAGAATATTTCCATGAAAAGATACTGGATGAAGCACAAATATCAAGGATATTCCACTAATTTCATGGAGTATAGAAATTAAAACTTTAACCAAATGAGTATAATAAAGAATATATGAAACTGCAAATGGATTTTCACCAGCCATGCGGTAATCCACGTATACAGATTATTTCCACAATTTAATAAGGAATGAATATAAAGGATTATTCACCATGCATGTGGCAATCCACATAGACAGGTTATTCTAACAGAATAATAAAGAATGGAATAACAGAAGGATTCACCATGCATGCGATAGAGACCGCACAGACAGGTTATTCCCAACTGAATAATAAATGCGGAATAATAAATATGGAACCAGGTCAGGTGAAATTCACACCGACAGGATATTTCGACAGAATAATAAATGCGGAATAATAAATGATGGAACCAGGTCAGGTGAAATTCACACCAACAGGATATTCCGACAAAATCGTAAAGAACGGAATAATGAAAGAGTTTCACCAAGTATGCGGTACTTCGCATAAACAGGTTATTCCAACATAATAATAAAGAATGAAATAACAGAAGAAGATCACCAAGTATTGGGTAAACCGCATATACAGGTCATTCCACCAAGTATAGGGTAAACCACGCATACAGGTTATTCCAACAGAATAATAAAGGATGAAATAACATAAGTTCTCTTCATGAATAAAAAAGAATAACACCCCTTACCGTTTTAAAGAAGAGCTGAAATAAGGAAGTAGTTAAGTAGCAGAATACTCTTCTTCTCTCTCTCTATAGTTTCTCTCTATAGTTTCTCTCTCTAGAGTTCAGTGAATTTGTAAGAAATAATAAAGGAATGAGCTGCTATTTATAGAAAAATATAATGCATAGTAACTAATCCATGAAAGGTCCAGATTAATTACTTTAATCTGACGGTACATATTTAAAGAAAAATCTTTTAAATAAAATATAATATATTCTATTTATAGAATAACTTTAATAAAGTATTCTGTTTTATAAAGATGTTTATGTTTTATTACGTTAATAATACGAATAAAACAAAACTTCATTATCGCTAAATAATTCATATTATTAATTGACAATAATTGAATCAAACTGAGTGACTTCTCACATAAGCATTAATAATCAATACCGTGTGCTACTATGCAACCACACGTATTACTGTACTTTTACTACCGAGTAGTTCAACAATAACAATGGTAAAACTTCCGCCGTTATTTTTAATAAAATATTTTTGTCGTTTTCTCAATCCGACAATAATTCCGTTGTGGGGTCCACCAATGATTGTGCCGTTGTACGAATATTCCCTGTTAAAACGAATATTTCCCGACCAATCGAATATTATATAACAACTTGCGTACTTTGCAAAATTTATAAATATTACCCACAACTATAACATTATATCAAATTAACTCCATAATATTCAAAAATGATATTTATAGAAAATTCATCTTTATTTATAAAAGTTGGGGTCTTACAACCTCCCCTTCTTATGAAATTTCGCCCTCGAAATTAGGGTACGTACCTGGTATGTCGAAGAGGTAAGGATACCTTGATTTCATTTCAGATTCTAACTCCCAAGTCATTTCCTCAACATCGTGGTTTCTCCACAAAACTTTGACTTGAGGTATAACCTTGAAGCGTAGAATATGTTCCTTCTTATCCAAGATTTGAACAGGAACTTCTTCATACGTCAAATCCTCTGCTATTTCGTCCGGTTTTAACTCAATAATGTGGTTCGGGTCTTCCAAATATTTGCGTAACATGGATATGTGAAAAATGTTATGAACACGAGACATACTTGGCGGTAAAACGAGTCTATAAGCCACAGTTCCTACTCAATCGAGGATTAAAAATGGACCAATGAATCGAGGATTGAGCTTTCCTCTCTTTCCAAATCTCGTAACTCCTTTCCATGGAGCAACACGTAAGAACACATGATCTCCTACATCAAATTCCACGTCCTTTCGATGAAGATCAGCATAACTCTTTTGTCGATCTTGTGAGGTTTTTATACGTTGTCGGATCGTTTGAATCTTTTCTGTAGTCATACGTACCAACTCCGGTCCCAACAACGTTGCTTCACCCACCTCGTCCCAGCATACTGGAGAACGACATTTTCTTCCATACAATGCTTCGAATGGAGCCATGTCAATACTTGCTTGATAACTGTTATTGTTGGAAAACTCCACCAATGGTAAGAACTTGTCCCAACTTCCCTTGAAGTCAAAGACACAGAGTCTTAATAGATCTTCAAGAGTTTGAATAGTCCTCTCTGATTGTCCGTCCGTCTGAGGATGATATGCTGAACTAAATCGTAAATTCGTGCCCATAGCTTTTTGTAAACTAACCCAAAATCGTGAAGTGAATCTTGGGTCTCGGTCAGAAACTATGGATACTGGCATACCATGCAGTCTTACAATCTCGTTTATGTACATACGAGCAAGACGTTCAAGTGTATAAGTTTCTCGTATCGGTAAGAAATGAGCAGACTTGGTCAATCTATCAGCAATGACCCAAATCGCATCAATACCTTGAGAAACCCTAGGAAGACCGTTAACGAAATCCATGGTAATGTGCTCCCACTTCCATTCTGGAATTTCAAGTGGTTGCAATGGACCTTTTGGTACTTGATGCTCCGCTTTGACTCGTTGACAAGTTAGACACCTTGAGATAAACAACGCTATCTCTCTCTTCATATTGCTCCACCAAAATGTATGACGAAGATCATGATACATTTTGGTACTTCCAGGATGGATTGCAAACGGCGTGTTGTGCGCCTCCATCATGATTTCATACTTTAAATTAGGGTTGTTAGGAACACAAAGTCTGGAGTTGACTCGGAGTATTCCTTCTTCATCGATTCTTGCTTCCAGCATAGCACCTTCTTGCACTTTCTTCCTCATATGCATCAGCTCCAGGTCTGTAGCTTGAGCAGCTTTAACTTTATCGATTAAAGTCGGTTCTACTCGTATATTCGCCATCATCACATGGGTCCCTGGAGTCTTTAAATCTATCTCCATCCTTTGCAAATCACACAAAATGGGCCTTTGTGTTGACAATATCGCACTCGTACTTGCATATGATCTTCTACTCAATGCGTCATCTACCACGTTCGCTTTTCCAGGATGGTATTGAATGGTATGATCATAATCTTTCAACAGTTCAAGCCAACATCGTTGTCGCATGTTGAGTTCCTTTTGAGTGAAGAAATATTTAAGGCTTTTATGATCCGTAAAGATCTCCACCTTCTCCCCATACAAGTAATGCCTCCAAATTTTAAGTGCAAAGACAACAGCTGCCAACTCTAGATCATGAGTAGGATAATTCCTCTCATATTCCTTGAGTTGTCTTGATGCATAGGCTATGACTTTTCCATGTTGCATGAGAACACATCCCAACCCTTTGCTCGAAGCATCACTGTAGATGACAAATCCCTCCGAGCCAGATGGTATTGTTAGAACATGTGCTGAAATGAGTCTCCTCTTGAGTTCTTGAAAACTCTTCTCACATTCTTTGCTCCAACCGAACTTTGTATCTTTCCGAGTGAGCTGAGTTAATGGAGTAGCGATTCGAGAAAATCCTTCCACGAATCTCCGATAATAACCAGCTAAACCAAGAAAGCTACGTACTTCGGTCACTGATTTAGGTTGCTCCCAGCTTTGAATAGCTTCAATCTTTGCCGGGTCAACTGATATTCCACGACTTGATACTACGTGCCCAAGGAATGCTACCTCCTCCAGCCAGAACTCGCATTTCTTCAACTTGGCATAAAACTTGTATTCACGAAGCTTTTGGAGTACCAACCTCAAGTGTTGCTCATGATCTTCACGGCTTTTGGAATAAATAAGGATGTCATCAATAAAGACGACCACAAAGTGATCCAAATATTCCTTGAATACCCGGTTCATCATATCCATGAAGGCAGTAGGAGCATTAGTCAATCTAAAGGACATGACTAGGAATTCATAACGCCCGTACCGAGTTCTGAAAGCCGTCTTTGGAATATCCTCAGTTCTAACCTTCAGCTGATGATATCCAGAATGAAGATCGATCTTTGAAAAGAATTGTGCTCCTTGCAACTGGTCAAACAGGTCATCAATACGTGGCAATGGGTACCTATTTTTGATGGTGACATGATTCAACTCCCGATAATCAATACAAAGTCGCATACTTCCATCTTTCTTCTTCACGAATAGCACAGGAGCACTCCAAGGAGAAGTACTAGGACGAATAAAGCCAATGTCTAACAATTCCTGCAGTTGGATCTTTAACTCCTGAAGTTCAATAGGAGCCATTCGATATGGGGCTTTGGAAATGGGTTTTATACCGGGTTCAAGGTCGATACAAAATTCAATTTCACGCTCTGGGGGTAGGCCAGGAAGTTCTTTAGGGAATACGTCAGGGAATTTATTAACAATAGAAATATCATTCAAAACTGACGTATTTTTGTTTAGATCCGTGACATGAGCTAAGAAAGCTTGACATCCATTTTTCAATAAACGAATAGCTTTATGGCTTGAGATGACAGCGATTAATTTTAATGGTTTGGTTGCTTGAATTCACATAATAGGTCGATTAGGAATATGAAAGCTAACAACCTTACGAAAACAATCAATTTTTGCATGATGAGTAGTTAACCAATCAATCCCTAGAATCACGTCAAATGCAAGTATTTTTAATGAAATAAGATCGACAGGTAATGTGTGGGTACCAACTTGAACCAAACAAGACTTATAAACCGTAGATGTAATGAAGGTTTCTCCCAATGGAGTTTCAACAGATAAGTCAAAGTCTAATTTCTCCGGAATCAAATTTAATCGATGAGCGCAAGTAGGAGAAATAAAAGAATGGGTAGAACCGGTATCAAATAAAGTATAGACTTCGTTAGAGTTTATGATAAGCTTACCCACGATAACTTCATTTGGGTTCCTCACTTGTTGGGAAGTCATGACAACTGCTGTCCCTTAAACTACCCGGCTTTGACTTGTCTGGGGTAGCATTTGGTGTCATCACTATCGTTGGAATTGACTTTAATATAGGGCATATTCCACCCTCAACTGCTTCATCGTACTCCTGCTTCATGATCTGAATCATCAATCTTCGATTCATATCGAGTTCAAATTGACCGCTCTGTACAGGGTAATTCAAAACCCAATATTGGGTTCTCCCAATTGCTGTCCAAAAAGAGAAATGTATATAATCTATTTTAGCCTTTTTGGATCGGACGTCTCTTTCTACAATATCAACACGTCGTGCGACTTTTATCCACGCATCCTTCATTCTCACTCGTTCAGTTATTTCTTCTTTCAGCTGATCCTTGATATTTGAATTCTCAGATTCCAACTTTAATATCTTACACTCTGCCAAAGCATGATTTTGTTCGACCAACACATATCGGGTAACACAATTTTGAATCGTTACATCTCTTTGCTCCACGACCGCATGTCGTTCTTCAGCATGCTCTTCTAACTCATGAACACGATTTTGTAATTCTAAGTTTTGATCATAAATTTCTTCTAACCAATTCTCCTCAGGTTCCTCTTCGTCCTCTTCTTCCTCCTCTTCCTCACTCTCAGCTGCTACCTCTACCACTAGCTCGGGTGCAACTATTAGTTCTTCACTTACCACGTAGATATCTCTAATTTCTTCTTCGCCTTATATTACATTATCCTGGTTGGTGATTAGAGGTGCCACGGTCTCATTCACTCCAATGTTGACATTTTCAGCTGCCATTTTCAAATACTGCCACAAAAAAAGGGTTAATTAACATGTCACATATTATCAATATACTTTGACCGACCAATTAAATACCAAATAAACTTAGGTAGGTCATACTAGCGAAGGAATTCCCCGTCTCTCCCCTCCTAGTTCTATTCTCACATCTTAGCCAGGGATCATATCCCTAAGCTCTGATACCAACTGTGACGCCCCCAAAATTAGGTATTCATCACCCATCTTGAGTCGCCAAATATATGGTATAAAATACAAATACAAACTTAATTATACAAATATCGTGTAACATACGACAATACATAAACTGAGAGTTCTAATAGGAATATTGTCATCTAGACAATATCCATACTCAAGGAGTCCTCATTACATTTATTGTCACACTATTTAATAGAATAGTGAGGACTACTAATGCTATCTTCTGGACCATCACTCCTTTCCCTGACTCGTCCCAGCTATATTCTCATTTCCTGAAGAGAACATTGAAAGAAAGGGTGAGCTCAAGTAGCCTAGTAAGAAATATTATGACTAAGATAATGACGAATAAATTATTAATAGTCTTCAACAATGTTAAACTGATAAAATACAATAGACATCAAGTTTAACTGCAACGGAATAAGCAATCCATTAGAAGAGTCAAGTAGAGAATAAAGCCTACTATCTTCTATAATTTAAAAAGGTTTTTTAACACTGTTATCGCTGGGACTCAGCTTAATAAAATAATCCACATCATCTAATCATCCCTGTATTACGGGCCAAGGATATTCATTAAATCATCAATGGTCATGACTATACCGAAAAATTCCTGGTTATAATCATACCAAAAACTGTCTATCAATGCATTACAGGCCACTGAGGACTTTTACCACACTACTTATAACATCACAGTTCATGATTATACCGAATGATCCCTGGTCATAATCATACTAAGTCTATCTATGCACGTAAGCCAAAGATGACTTTCAACATAAAATAAACATGAGGATGATGACAATGTTATAGGAATTCAATTAAACAAGTTCAAGAATTAGTTTATCTAGGAACTAATAATATCCAAATTGTCAACATGATACTTCTTTGTAAAGTAACAGTCAAGAATGCTCAGAAGAATATTTCCATGAAAAGATACTGGATGAAGCGCAAATATCAAGGATATTCCACTAATTTCATAGAGTATAGAAATCAAAACTTTAACCAAATGAGTATAATAAAGAATATATGAAACTGCAAATGGATTTTCACCAGCCATGCGGTAATCCACGTATACAGATTATTTCCACAATTTAATAAGGAATGAATATAAAGGATTATTCACCATGCATGTGGCAATCCACATAGACAGGTTATTCCAACAGAATAATAAAGAATGGAATAACAGAAGGATTCACCATGCATGCGATAGAGACCGCACAGACAGGTTATTCCCAACTAAATAATAAATGCGGAATAATAAATATGGAACCAGGTCAGGTGAAATTCACATCGACAGGATATTCCGACAGAATAATAAATGCGGAATAATAAATGATGGAACCAGGTCAGGTGAAATTCACACCGACAGGATATTCCGACAAAATCGTAAAGAACGGAATAATGAAAGAGTTTCACCAAGTCTGTGGTACTTCGCATAAACAGGTTATTCCAACATAATAATAAAGAATGGAATAACAGAAGAAGATCACCAAGTATTGGGTAAACCGCATATACAGGTCATTCCACTAAGTATAGGGTAAACCACGCATACATGTTATTCCAACAGAATAATAAAGGATGAAATAACATAAGTTCTCTTCATGAATAAAAAAGAATAACACCTCTTACCGTTTTAAAGAAGAGCTGAAATAAGGAAGTAGTTAAGTAGCAGAATACTCTTCTTCTCTCTCTTTATAGTTTCTCTCTATAGTTTCTCTCTCTAGAGTTCAGTGAATTCGTAAGAAATAATGAAGGAATGAGCTGCTATTTATAGAAAAATATAATGCATAGTAACTAATCCATGAAAGGTCCAGATTGATTACTTTAATCTGACGGTCTATATTTAAAGAAATTTTTTTAAATAAAATATAATATATTCTATTTATAGAATAACTTTAATAAAGTATTCTGTTTTATATAAAAAGATGTTTCTGTTTTATTACGTTAATAATACGAATAAAACAAAACGTCATTATCGCTAAATAATTCATATTGTTAACTGACAATAATTGAATCAAACTGAGTGACTTCTCACATAAGCATTAATAATCAATACCGTGTGTTACTATGCAACCACACGTATTACTGTACTTTTACTACCGAGTAGTTCAACAGTAACAATGGTAAAACTTCCGTCGTTATTTTTAATAAAATATTTTAGTCGTTTTCTCAATCCGACAATAATTCCGTTGTGGGGTCCACCAATGATTGTGTCGTTGTATGAATATTCCCTGTTAAAACGAATATTTCCCGACCAATCGAATATTATATAACAACTTGCGTACTTTGCAAAATTTATAAATATTAACCACAACTATAACATTATATCAAATTAACTCCATAATATTCAAAAATGATATTTATAGAAAATTCATCTTTATTTATAAAAGTTGGGGTCTTACAAATATAACCTTTCATCAAAAAAGACCAAACTACCCCTCAAAAATCTGATTACCTCATATCAATGGTATTTGGTCCAAAAAATTACTTTTTTACCCTTTTAACACTACATTACATTTTAAACATATTTACACATAAATCAACCATTTACATAAAAAATACAAAAATAGTTATGAAAGTTCTACTTTTCTAAGAAACATCAGTTAATATTACCCTTATGAACATATAATTTTTCTGAAATTTTTCAGTTTCTTTTATTATGCTTAAAATGCCCAAAACAGTCGAATCTCGCAACACTTTTCATGAACTGAGCTTTTCTCCAAAAATTTCGAAACTTTCAGGAGATGTTCTGATTATGTATATGTACTTCCGATAAAAATTTTACAATTTTTGAAGTTACACACTAAGAGTTATTTATGTTTACTTTTAAAATCACACTTTCTCGTAAAATCTACAACTTTCATTCTACATATCCAAAAATCACGAGCTTTGTACAGAATATAGTTAACTTATGATATTATCATTCCAAATTTTTTAGAAGTTTTAGAGCAAAATAATCAGACGAAATTGCCCTTGCTATAAACTGCCCAAAGATAGTCCATTTTTCTCTTTTTCAAAAATCTGGACTGTTTTGCTTAAAACTGCTCCCATAGCTTGAAAAATCAATATTTTTGAGTGCTACCACTTGAGTTTACTAGTTAACTTACATATCTAGGACCCCTCTTTGACGGATCGCAAAAAGGATGTGTAGATTTTAAATGGTAGCTTTTCAAAGTATATTAAAGTAAGGGTTTTCTAACTTTTAAAAACATAATTTTCATTTATTTACTTTTGACTAACATTCTAACACTCAAAACGGTTAGATCCATACATGAAACACTAGGAAACATGTAGATCTAAAGTTTTAAGGTTTGAAATCATAAACTCAAGATTTGATTTAAAATAACCAAAATAATTTACATAAACTAGTTAGAGTTATACATTGATCTTCATTTTCTTTTCTTTTTCTTTCTTCTTCTCTTCTTCTCCTACTTCCATGGCTGATCTCTCACTTTCTCTCTCTAGAACTCTCTTTTTTATCTTCTCTTTCTCTCTCTACACTTAGCCAATTTGGCTAAAAATGAATATAGGTAAATTTTGATTTTGCTTATATAAAAGCTACTTTCAATTTCTTATAAGTTGGTCACCTAACTTAAGTCTTTTCTAGTCTTCCTCATCGTCTTTAAAGGCTTGCAAATCATCCCCTGGCATATTCTTAGCATATTCTCAGAATATTATTTATTCCTTAGCATATTCCTTAAGATATTTTCTTAAGTTTCAAATATTAGATTTTCACCCATAAGGTTTTCCAACTTTGTAGGAATTCAAGACCAAGGGCAAAATGGTCTTTAACCATTACTAGGGAAGGGCACGATGGTCTTTAAGTCATCTCAAGGAAATTTTCTCATAGGACATATTGGTCATAATCAATTTTCTTTAAGGACAAAATTATCATCTAACTATAATTAGGAAATTTCCTTGAAATTTCCTCCAAGGACGCCATGGTTATTACCAAATTTCTCTTAGGGCAAAATAACCACTTTCCCATTATTAGGAAACTTCCTAGCAATTTCCTTCCTAGGGCACAAAAGTCATTAACAATTTTCTTTTGGGCAATAAAGTCATTTCCCACAATTTTCTACATTTAACTCAAGTATGGTTAGTTCTTAACTATAGTTATTCTACTAATACATGTCCCGTTATTAGTTGGACCAAGACTTGGGCATCCACTTAGTTATTTGGGCTCTCTAATTAAAATAATTGGGCCAAGTGAATTTGTATGGTCCATTACCTTAATTTTATCTTACCCTAATTATTTAATTAGAGTTTCCAATCTACTCCTTTGAAATTTAATTAATTACTCATGTACATTAAATTTTATAACCCAATTAGACATGTTTTTCTTTTTTCTTTTTTCTTCTCTTTATATATATATATATATATATATATATATATATATATATATATATATATATATATATATATATATATTCCACATAAGTCACAAAATATTTAATACATGGATAAATAATTATTGTGACCTAATATTCTTGTATGATTAATTTAGTTAATCATTTCTCTTGCTAAAATATATATAGCACATCACTAAATATATATGTACATATACATATACACATTCACCATATCCTTATAATATCTCTTCATTGAAATTTATTTCCTTAATACATTTCTCGCATATATCATTATAAAAATTTCTTACATAATCGCTTTCATCGATTAATTCATTTAAATTTAAAGGTACCTTAATACCTTATTCTTAATATACCTTCAAGTACACATAAATCCATTCTAGGGTTTTGAATTTTCGTAACCCATATTTTCTCACATCTATTCTTTATCTTCTCATTTCTTACTCTTCAACGTTTCTATCATTCACATTTAATTTTCATTACATTGCTTTCATATTATATAGGTTCTTTTTTTAATTTTTTTTTAATCAATCCTCAATTTCCAATTTAGGCTTTATTCTTTAACCTTTAATTTAATCATTCAAGATCCTCTAAATTTTTGGGTTGTCACATGCTGAGTCTGCCCTGCCTCCACGGGATACTCAACAACTTGCTGCTGATAATCCTCATGTGAACTCCTATGAATATAGGACATCTTCCTAATCTTCTGCCTCTTGGCCTTTAGCTCCTCCCTAAGCTCAAAGGCCTCATGTTTTAGCTCTCGGACCTTGTCCTTAGCCAAAACTTTCTCGTCGTGTTCAACCTCCCAAAACATCTCTATGTCCCTCTTATCCTCCAAAATGTCATGAACTTCCTCTTTCAGCTTCTTCACCTCCTTACTCAACTGGATATTTCTATCCAATACAGTCATAAATAACACCTTCATTGACTCCCCCGATGTCATCTCCTTTGTAGGTATTACCGTATTAAACGATACTACCTCCACCTCCTCCTCAGACATTCCGTCGAACAAGGATGTAAACCCTATGTCGATGTCGGGATTTTTATTTGTCTCTTTCTATGCTTGTCTTTTGGTGTTCTCATTTTTGATGAGTTTTGTTTGAAAAGGTCCGACATGTAAATGTTGACAATTTGACTTTTAAAGTCGCCAGTTGGTAGATTTTAAATGGTTGTACCAACTCAACCGAGAAAAAGTTTTCACAAAGACTCAACGATTGAACACTGTTTAACTAGTCTTGGAAGCCGAGATTCGTTAGGGTTCTGGGGCTTGATTAAGCGGAGAGAATGTGTTAGGCACCCCCCGACTTCCGTGAAAACAGGGTTTGATTTTTGTATAAAAGTTCAATTTTAACAAGATATAGCAATGAAGTTTTGGAAAATAGGTTTTTTAAACCCTTATGCTCAATAGTAATTGAGGCCTTTGATACTTCCATTTTATTATATTCGACTTGATTACTTTTATTTTTGAGATGCGAGGCATCTTCGAGAAAATGAGATACATAGCAGTGCCAAACTCCTTGTGGGCATGAGGGCCATCTAAGGATATCCAGACACCGTAGATAATTTACAAGCTGGCTGCAGCTGAGAAATGTCCATTTTGGGAACCAAATCTAGATTCAGAGGCCGAATCTGTGATCACATGATTCCTAGGCTCACATGAAAGAGCAATATGTACAAAAGCTAGAAAAAGAACTAGATTTGAGTAAATCTAAACCATTCTAGCTTCAACGGTTCCAGTTTAGTCACTTTTGAACCGGTCAAAGTTAAAAGTAGCCAAATTTAAACAAAACTAGCCCACAGGCTACAAGATTAAATATCTACATTATAAAAGTAATTAAAGCAGATATTTATATAAAAGCGGTATATATATATATATATATATATATATATATAAGCAATAAAAAGCCACAGATCGACGATCTGGGCATACCCACTCGAAAAGACTCTCAACGTTAGTATAGATATAGATATAAAAGTAGTAAAAAGCTTAAAAATCTGAAATATCTTATAGTGGGCTGCCAAGAAGACTTCAGATAGCTTTTGACGTCTGAAAACTCGGTTTCCACCGGTTAAACTTTAGTATGTTACAAAATACGAGCTTATAAGTGTTTAGAATAAAGAATCACTTAGTTTAGAGAACTATAGCAGGGGTTACAGGCTGAAATGGACAGAGTTTTCTCTCGTTTCTCCTTTTTTTCAAATGAGCTGCCAAGAGCTCATATTTAAAGACCAGATGGTCGCGGGTCAACCCACGAGAGCCACGGGTCTACCTGCGACTGCCCGGGTTGCCCCGGGCCATGCGGGTCCCGTCGTCTCAACGTACGTGCACTTGGACTACGCGTTATCTGCTCGAACCTTCATAACTTTTAATCCGGGCTTCCGATAAAGGAGTGTCGTACCTTTTTAGAAAGTTGTTGTCGAGAGAGCAACACAATGACATGGGATTAGAAGTTGTACGAAGCCGGGAAGATGATGTTAGGTTTTGTGAAAATTAAAGTAGCAATCAAATTGCAAAAATAGCGGAAGCATAATAAAATCAAATTTTAAAATTTTTTACAAACCAATTACCCGGATCATCCTTTATGCATATTATTAATTAAAACGAAGAACAAGAAATTATGAAATCATACCCTTGTAGAAACGAGCTTCCTCAGGTACGAGTTCACCTCCTACTTCTCCGTGATCTCCTTGAATCTCCAGGTAGATTCCTTCCTTTTATCAATGTAAGCCACCCAAGTGTATGGCCTCTAGAGGTGATCCACCAAGGAAGAAATTTTTTGAAGAAGAATGGTGTATTGGCTCAAACCCTAGTTTTTCCTATCTCTATAGAAAAAGGGGCGTACTCTCCAACAATTGGAATTACGTATCTTTGATATCTGATATAAGACTCCTCTTATAAATATATCATGTAACCCTATTTAATTAAAAAAAGGTATTATTTACTTAATTAAACTCTTTTAATTAAATGGGCTTCCTAATCTTATTAGGGATAATTAATTAAACTCCTTTAACTAATTTTCCATCCTAATCTTATTAGGAATAAATGAGAGTACTTATATTAAATTAATTTCTAAACTCTTTTAGAAATTAAAATAATAATAATTGTAATAATATTAATAAGACTCCTCTTATTAATTTATATTTAATATTTCTAAAATATTAAATAATAAATATTAAGCTATTTAATTTATTCTATCACCATAAATTAAATTAAATATACTTAACATATTATTACGATTATGCCATTAACCTCTTAAATAATTAGTCTTCCTTTTATGGTGTGACCCTTTAGGTTCTCCATATTAAACCGGTTGTGAATAAATCAATTAGAACAATTCTAATTTTATTTAAATAAATAAATTAAACGATTAATTTATTTAAATAAATAATATTTATTCTACAATATGGATAAGTCTCCATAGCAATCAACGACTTTCCAGATAATATAGATTTTAACATTAATCATAAAAGAACCTTTGAGTTGATAGTTACCGTATAATTTAATCCTTCCACCATACAATGTCCCATATAAATATATGACATGAAATTACTATCAAGTCTTATTTTATTTAATTATATGTATTTCGATTCCCAAATGCACAACTTCTAATGAATGCAAATTAGAAACTACTTTCTATTTTCATTCCACCTTGGTCAAGGATTCCTGGGTTGTCATTTATCGAATCACATAAGACATTTCACTTCTTTTACTAGAAGTGGTAGATTCTTTATTGATCATTCATTATCTCCATATATAACTTATTACACCCAAGTATACCCTTTGATATACCCTAAGGGTCTTAAGGAATAAGTCAAAGTGTAAATCATTATATACAAGATACTATGATGATCTCAAGTCTAAGGATTATTTGTACTACTATCACTACAGGAATTCCTATTGACAGGCAAGTAAAACTCCATTAGGTATTCCTTAGCAAGTCACGTTCAGTAAACTTATTCTCCAATAAGCACCTACATACTTGCTTTAGTGTCTCCACACAAATGATCACGAGATCAATCATCCTCATCCAATGAGCAAACAACGTATGTACCAATATATCCGAATTCACTAATCCCCTTTTGAGTAATCCATTGATTGGGAACATTTTTAGTTTTAAGCTATCTAAGAATTTAGATCTCATTAGCATGATCTCATCATGATTCTAAAAATATTGTTTAAAACTATGGGTTTATCATATATTATTATAACAGCACCATGTTGATAATAAATGCCTTTAATAAATAATTCTTTTATTAATAAATAAATAAGATTGATTACAAAGTATATGCTTTATCATTATACATGATTGACTTGTATGCATACTACTTTCAATCTCCCACTTGCACTAAAGCCAATCGCCTTGGTATCTCATACCCATCTTCTCTAAGTGACGATCAAACTGCTGTTAAGTTAACGCTTTAGTAAATGGATCTGCAATATTATTTTGAGAGTCCACACGCTCCAGGGTGACGTCTCCTCTTTCAATGATTTCTCTGATCAAATGAAACCGCCACAATACGTGTTTAGATTTCTGATGAGACCTGGGTTCCTTAGCCTACGCAACAGCTCCAGTGTTGTCACAGAATAAAGGTACTGGTCCTGTAATGCTAGAAACCACAACAAGTTCGGTAATGAACTTCTTCATCCAAACAGCTTCCTTTGCAGCTTCACTTGCAGCTATGTACTCTGCCTCTGTCACTGAATCAGCAACTGTTTGCTGTTTGGAACTCTTCCAACTCACTGGACCACCAATTAAGGTAAACACATACCCCGAAACGGATTTACTATCATCTTGGTCTGTTTGAAAACTTGAGTCTGTGAAGCCCTCTAGTTTCAATTCAGACCCACCGTAGACAAGAAATACATCCTTAGTTTTTCTTAAGTACTTTAGGATATTTTTCACAGCCTTCCAGTGTTCTTTTCTTGGATTCGACTGATATCTACTTGTTACACTAAGTGCATGAGTGACATCTGGTCTAGTACATATCATACCGTACATGATAGATCCTATTACTAAAGCATAAGGAATCTTACTCATACGGTCTCTCTCCTCAGGTGTCTTTGGGGCTTGTTTCTTGGAGAGATGTATTCCATGGCTCATCGGCATGAGACCTCTTTTGGAATCTTCCATGCTAAACCTCTTTAGCATCGAGTCAATGTACATTCGTTGGGACAAGCCAAGCAACCTTTTAGATCTATCTCTATAGATCTTTATCCCCAAAATATAGGATGCTTCTCCCAAGTCCTTCATAGAGAAGTGTTTAGATAACCAGATTTTAATTGATTGTAGCATAGGAATATCATTCCGTATCAGTAATATATCATCAACATATAATACGAGGAATGAAACAGTACTCCAACTAACCTTCTTATACATTCATGGTTCATCCTCATTTTTGATAAAATCAAACTCTTTGATTGTCTCATCAAAACGGATGTTCCACCTACGAGAAGCTTGCTTCAATCCATAAATGGATCGTTGTAGCTTACAGACTTGATTTGTTCCGACCTTTGAAACAAATCCCTTTGGCTGTGTCATATATACATCCTCCTCAAGTTTCCCATTGAGGAAGGCTGTTTTCACGTCCATTTGCCAGATTTCATAGTCATGGTAAGCTGCAATCGCAAGCAAAATCCGAATGGACTTGAGCATTGCTACTGGTGAGAAGGTTTCGTCATAGTCAACTCCTTGTCTTTGTTTAAAACCTTTTGCAACCAGTCGGGCCTTATAGGTCTCTACCTTGTCGTCTGCTCTAGTCTTTCTTTTAAAGACCCATTTACACCCAATAGGCTTAATGCCTTCAGGTGGTGAAACCAAAGTCCATACTTAGTTTTCATACATGGAGTCCATCTCGGATTTCATGGCTTCTTGCCACTTCTCTGAGTCTTTATTACTCATAGCCTGTTCGTAATTCAATGGATCATCATCATCTATGATGCGCACCTCATCGTCATCCTCTATGAAAAGTCCATACCTATCGGGTATCTTTGGTACTCTTCCAGATTTACGAATAGGGTGTGGTACAGAAGGAATCTCTACTTGGTTAGGTACCTGACTTTGATCTATAGTATTTTGTGGTTCTTGAACCTCTTCAAGATATATCTTACTCCCACTGACCCCTTCAAGGATAAACTCCTTTTCTAAGAAGGCAGCATGTTTTGCAATAAACACCTTTTGATCAGTTGGATGATAGAAATAATACCCCGATGTTTCTTTAGGGTATCCCACAAATCTACATTTGTCAGATCTAGTCTGTAGCTTATCGTTTTCAAACTTTTTCACATAAGCTGGACAACCCCAAGTCTTAACATGCTTAAGATTTGGTTTCCTCCCTGTCCATAACTCATATGGGGCCTTGGGGACGGA
Source organism: Panax notoginseng (assembly GCA_016801055.1). Taxonomy (NCBI): domain Eukaryota; kingdom Viridiplantae; phylum Streptophyta; class Magnoliopsida; order Apiales; family Araliaceae; genus Panax; species Panax notoginseng. Next base: position 116,930,386 of record CM029013.1, on the reverse strand, counting down.
TTTTGTAGGCACCTTGTTAAGTAGGTATGCAGCCGATTCTAGGGCATATCCCCAGAAGGAAACTGGAAGGTCGGTAAAGCTCATCATGGATCGAACCATGTCCAACAATGTTCGATTTCTCCTTTCAGATACACCATTCATCTGTGGCGTCCCTGGTGGAGTCCATTGTGAGATTATACCATTTTCTTTAAGACAAATGAGAAACTCACCGCTTAAGTATTCACCACCTCGATTTGATCGAAGAATCTTAATACTTTTACCCGTTTGTTTCTCTACTTCACTTCTGAACTCTTTGAACTTTTTAAATGATTCAGATTTGTATTTCATTAAATACACATATCCAAATCTTGAGTGATCATCAGTGAATGTAATAAAATAAGAATACCCTCTTCGTGCATTCGTTGTCATAGGTCCACATACATCTGTGTGTACCAACGCTAACAACTCTGTAACTCTTTTTCCTTTTCCACTGAAAGGAGATTTAGTCATTTTTTCCATGAGACAAGATTCACAAGTTGGATATGATTCATAATCTGATAGCTCTAGGAGCCCATCTTTATACAACTTGGATAATCTTGTTTCATTAATATGATTAAGTCTACAGTGCCACATGAAGGTATAATTAACATCATCTCTTTTCCTTTTCTTAGTTTGTTCAATTTGAAGTATATTTTCATGCAAGTCAAGTATATAAAGTCCATTTCGCAAATTACCAACACCATATAAAACATTATCATTAAAAATAGAATAACTGTTGTTCTTTATTATAATATTAAAACCATCCATATCCAATACAGAGATAGAAATAATGTTTCTAATTAATGATATTTGGAATAAAATAACAATTATTTAAATTAATGAACTTGCCCGTAGGCAGTGCTAAACAATAAGTCCCTACAGATAATGCAGTAACTTTTGCTCCATTTCCTAGTCGTAAGACGACCTCTGTGACGCCACAAAAATTAGGTATACATCACCCATCTTGGGTCGTCAAATACATTGTACAGAATACAAATACAACTTACTAATACAACTGTCGTGTATAATACGACAAAACATAAACTGTGAGTTTGAATACAAATATTATCTTCTAGAGAGTATTCATACTCAAAAGGAGTCCTCATTACATTTATTAACACACTATTACATAGAATAGTGAGGACTACTAACTAATACTATCATTCGAACCATCACTCCGTTCCCCGATTTGCCCCAGCTACGTTCTCATTTCCTGAAGAGAACAGTGAAAAAAAAGGGTGAGCTCAACTAGCCCAGTAAGAAATATTATGACTAAGATAATGCAGAATAAATTATCATTAGCCTTCAACAATGTTAAACTGATAAAATATAATAGACATCAAGTTTAACTGCAGCGGAACAAGCAATTCATTAAAAGAGTCAAGTAGAAAATAAACTCTACTATCTTTTATGATTTAAAAGGTTTTTCAACACTGTTATCGCTGGGACTCAGCTTAATAAAATAATCCACATCATCGAATCACCCCTGCACTACGGCCAAGGATATTCGTGTATTCATTAATGGTCATGATCATGCCAATAACTGTCCATCAATGCACTACGGGCCAATGAGGACTTTTACCACATCATTTGTAACATTACGGTCATGATTACACCGAATAATCCCTGGTCATAATCATACAAAGTCCATCTATGCACTACAGGCCACAGATGACTTTCAACAGAATATAAACATGAGGATGATGACAATGATATAAAAATTCAATAAAACAAGTTCAAGAATTAATTTATCCAGGAATTAATAACGTCCAAATTGTCAACATGATACTGCTTTGTGAAGTAAACTTCAAGACTGATCAGGAGAATATTTTCATGAATAGATACTAGATGAAGCGCAAATGTCAAGGATATTCCACTAATTTCATGGAGTATAGAAGTCAAAGTTTTAATCAACTGAGTATAATAAAGAATGGAATAACAAAAGAAATCACCATGCATGCGATAGACCGCACAGACAGGTTATTCTTAACAGAATAATAATAATGGAACCAGGTCCGGCGTAAACGCACAGACAGGATATTCCGACAGAATAATAAATAATGGAACCAGGTCCGGCGTAAACGCACAGACAGGATATTCCGACAGAATAATAAAGAACAGTATAATAAATAATGGAATCAGGTCCGGTGTAAAACACACAGACAGGATATTCCGACAGAATAATAATAAAGACGGAACCAGGTCCGGTGTAAAACACACAGACAGGATGTTCCAATAGAATAATAGGAGAATGTCACCAAGTATAGGGTAGACCGCGTATACAGGTTATTCCAACAGAATAATAAAGAATGGGATAACAGGAGTTCTCTTCATGAATATAAAAGAAATAATATTCCCTACCTTAAAAGAACTGGATATTGGAAAAGTGAAGTAGCAAAATACTTTTATTCTCTCTCTCTCTTATTCTCTCTATACTTTCTCTCTCTATAGCTTGAATGAATTCGTGAAAAATAATGAAGCCCTATGCCTCTATTTATAGAAAAACTGAGGGTGGCTCTTGGTCTTAACGAAGGGTCAAATGACTCTTGGTCTTAACGAATGGTCAAATGACTCTTGGTAATATTGAAGGGACAACTACTATTGACGAAAGTAATTACTATTGACCAAGGTAAATACTATTGACGAAGGTAATTACTATTGACCAAGGTAAATACTATTGACCAAGGTAAATACTATTGACGACGGTAATTACTATTGACGAAGAGACTCTTAGATGATGACATATGGCCCCCCATAAAAATAACCAAACTTACCACAACGTCTCAATTATTGACTTAATAATATAACATATTATGCAGATGATACTATGACAATAATTTAAGAGATATGATGCAGTAATTACTGTAGCAATAATTGAGTATAGCTAAGTGACTTCTCACGTAAGCATCAATAATCAATACCGTGTGCTACTATGCAACCACGCGTATTACTGAACTTTTACTACCGGTTAGTTCAACAGTTTTAACGGTTTTAACGGTAACAGCCGTTATTTTTATAGAAAGATAATTTTGTCGTTTTCTAACTACGACTATACTTCTGTTATGGGGTCCACCAATGATTTTGCCGTCGTACGAATATTTCCCGATAAAAAGAATATTCCCCGACCAAACGAATATTTTAAAACAACTTGCTTACTTTGCAAAATTTATAAATATTACCCACAACTATAACATTATATCAAATTAACTCCATAATATTCAAAAATGATATTTATAGAAAATTCATCTTTATTTATAAAAGTTGGGGTCTTACAACCTCCCCTTCTTATGAAATTTTGCCCTCGAAATTAGGGTACGTACCTGGTATGTCGAAGAGGTAAGGATACCTTGATTTCATTTCAGATTCTAACTCCCAAGTCATTTCCTCAACATCGTGGTTTCTCCACAAAACTTTGACTTGAGGTATAACCTTGGAGCGTAGAATATGTTCCTTCTTATCCAAGATTTGAACAGGAACTTCTTCATACGTCAAATCCTCCGCTATTTCGTCCGGTTCTAACTCAATAATGTGGTTCGGGTCTTCCACATATTTGCGTAACATGGATATGTGAAAAACGTTATGAACACGAGACATACTTGGCGGTAAAGCGAGTCTATAAGCCACAGTTCCTATTCGATCGAGGATTAAAAATGGACCGATGAATCGAGGATTGAGCTTTCCTCTCTTTCCAAATCTCGTAACTCCTTTCCATGGAGCAACACGTAAGAACACATGATCTCCTACATCAAATTCCACGTCCTTTCGATGAAGATCAACATAACTCTTTTGTCGATCTTGTGAGGTTTTTATACGTTGTCGGATCGTTTGAATCTTTTCTGTAGTTATACGTACCAACTCCGGTCCCAACAATGTTGCTTCACCCACCTCATCCCAGCATACTGGAGAACGACATTTTCTTCCATACAATGCTTCGAATGGAGCCATGCCAATACTTGCTTGATAACTGTTGTTGTAGGAAAACTCCACCAATGGTAAGAACTTGTCCCAACTTCCCTTGAAGTCAAAGACACAGAGTCTTAATAGATCTTCAAGAGTTTGAATAGTCCTCTCTGATTGTCCGTCCGTCTGAGGATGATATGCTGAACTAAATCGTAAATCCGTGCCCATAGCTTTTTGTAAACTAACCCAAAATCGTGAAGTGAATCTTGGGTCTCGGTCAGAAACTATGGATACTGGCATACCATATAGTCTTACAATCTCGTTTATGTACATACGAGCAAGACGTTCAAGTGTATAAGTTTCTCGTATCGGTAAGAAATGAGCAGACTTGGTCAATCTATCAACAATGACCCAAATCGCATCAATACCTTGAAAAACCCTAGGAAGACCGGTAACGAAATCCATGGTAATGTGCTCCCACTTCCATTCTAGAATTTCAAGTGATTGCAATGGACCTTTTGGTACTTGATGCTCCGCTTTGACTCGTTGACAAGTTAGACACCTTGAGATAAACAACGCTATCTCTCTCTTCATATTGCTCCACCAAAATGTATGAGGAAGATCATGATATATTTTGGTACTTCCAGGATGGATTGCAAACGGTGTGTTGTGCGCCTCCATCATGATTTCATACTTTAAATCAGGGTTGTTAGGAACACAAAGTCTGGAGTTGACTCGAAGTATTCCTTCTTCATCGATTCTTGCTTCCGGCATAGCACCTTCTTGCACTTTCTTCCTCATACGCATCAGCTCCAGGTCTGTAGCTTGAGCAGCTTTAACTTTATCGATAAAAGTCGGTTCTACTCATATATTCGCCATCATCACATGGGTCCCTGGAGTCTTTAACTCTATCTCAATCCTTTGCAAGTCACACAAAATGGGCCTTTGTGTTGACAATATCGCACTCGTACTTGCATATGATCTTCTACTCAATGCGTCAGCTACCACGTTCGCTTTTCCGGGATGGTATTGAATGGTATGATCATAATCTTTCAACAGTTCAAGCCAACGTCGTTGTCGCATGTTGAGTTCCTTTTGAGTGAAGAAATATTTAAGGCTTTTATGATCCGTAAAGATCTCCACCTTCTCCCCGTACAAGTAATGCCTCCAAATTTTAAGTGCAAAGACAACAGCTGCCAACTCTAGATCATGAGTAGGATAATTCCTCTCATATTCCTTGAGTTGTCTTGATGCATAGGCTATGACTTTTCCATGTTGCATGAGAACGCATCCCAACCCTTTGCTCGAAGCATCACTGTAGATGACAAATCCCTCCGAGCCAGATGGTATTGTTAGAACATGTGCTGAAATGAGTCTCCTCTTGAGTTCTTGAAAACTCTTCTCACATTCTTTGCTCCAACCGAACTTTGTATCTTTCCGAGTGAGCTGAGTTAATGGAATAGCGATTCGAGAAAATCCTTCCACGAATCTCCGATAATAACCAGCTAAACCAAGAAAGCTACGTACTTCGGTCACTGATTTAGGTTGCTCCCAGCTTTGAATAGCTTCAATCTTTGCCGGGTCAACAGATATTCCACGACTTGATACTACGTGCCCAAGGAATGCTACCTCCTCCAGCCAGAACTCGCACTTCTTCAACTTGGCATAAAGCTTGTATTCACGAAGCTTTTGGAGTACCAGCTTTAAGTGTTGCTCATGATTTTCACGGCTTTTGGAATAAATAAGGATGTCATCAATAAAGACGACCACAAAGTGATCCAAATATTCCTTGAATACCCGGTTCATCATATCCATGAAGGCAGCAGGAGCATTAGTCAATCCAAAGGACATGACTAGGAATTCATAATGCCCGTACCGAGTTCTGAAAGCCGTCTTTGGAATATCCTCAGTTCTAACCTTCAGCTGATGATATCCAGAACGAAGATCGATCTTTGAAAAGAATTGTGCTCCTTGCAACTGGTCAAACAGGTCATCAATACGTGGCAATGGGTACCTATTTTTGATGGTGACATGATTCAACTCCCGATAATCAATACAAAGTCGCATACTTCCATCTTTCTTCTTCACGAATAGCACAGGAGCACTCCAAGGAGAAGTACTAGGACGAATAAAGCCAATGTCTAACAATTCCTGCAGTTGGATCTTTAACTCCTGAAGTTCAATAGGAGCCATTCGATATGGGGCTTTGGAAATGGGTTTTATACCGGGTTCAAGGTCGATACAAAATTCAATTTCACGCTCTGGGGGTAGGCCAGGAAGTTCTTTAGGGAATACGTCAGGGAATTTATTAACAATAGAAATATCATTCAAAACTGACGTATTTTTGTTTAGATCCGTGACATGAGCTAAGAAAGCTTGACATCCATTTTTCAATAAACGAATAGCTTTATGGCTTGAGATGACAGCGATTGATTTTAATGGTTTGGTTGCTTGAATTCACATAATAGGTCGATTAGGAATATGAAAGCTAACAACCTTACGAAAACAATCAATTTTTGCATGATGAGTAGTTAACCAATCAATCCCTAGAATCACGTCAAATGCAAGTATTTTTAATGAAATAAGATCGACAGGTAATGTGTGGGTACCAACTTGAACCAAATAAGACTTATAAATCGTGGATATAATGAAGGTTTCTCCCAATGGAGTTTGAACAGATAAGTCAAAGTCTAATTTCTCCAGAATCAAATTTAATCGATGAGCGCAAGTAGGAGAAATAAAAGAATGGGTAGAACCGGTATCAAATAAAGTATAGACTTCGTTAGAGTTTATAATAAGCTTACCCGTGATGACCTCATTCGGGTTCCTTGCTTTCTGGGAGGTCACAACAAACGCTCTCCCTTGCACTACCGGTTTTGACTTTTCTGGGACGGCCTTTGGTGCCTCCATCTTGGCTGAACTTATTTTTGGTAAACGACAAAATTGAGCTAAATGACCTTCTCTTCCACAATTATAACATGCTTTAGACGGCATCGTGCAGTTTGGACTGATGTGCCCCTCCCCTCCGCATTTAAAACATATGATAGGTGGTCGTTCTCCTTCCTTAACAACAGGTGCTGGTGCTGACGTCTTTCCATCATTGTTGAATCTCCTCTTCTTGAAATGACCATTCTTATTGTTTTGGCCCTGATTACCACCGAAGTGGTTACCATTTCTGGCCTGTTGATTCCCTCCTCGCTTGTTGTCACCGCTTCGATGACTGCTCTCACTGGTATTATCATTTTGTCGACTGCTCTCTTTTGGTTGCGTTGACTCGTTATCGCGCTCCACTAACTGAGCCCTATTCACAACATCTGAATACAAACACAGTTTATGAGAAATAAGATGTTGACGTATCTCAGGTTTCAAACCTCGCAAAAACATTCGCGTCATTCGCTTTTCATTATCCACCAAGTGGGACGCAAACCGGGACAACTCAGCAAACTTGGCTTCGTACTGCGACACAGTCATGTTGTTTTGCTCTAACTTGATAAATTCCACCTCCTTCATGTGACGAATACTTTCATGAAAGTATTTGTCGTTGAACAGCTCTTGGAACTTCTCCCAAGACATCTTCAGTGCGGCAGGTTGAGTACGCTTAATCGATTCCCACCAGTAATCTGCCTCTCCTCGCAACATAAAGGCGGCAAGGGGAACCTTTTGCTCCTCGGAGCATCCCAAGACATCAAATATCTTGGTAATCTACTTTATCCATGTTTCCGCTATAAGTGGTTTTGGCTCTCCCTTAAACTCTGGTGGTCCCTGCTCCTTAAACTGTTTAGCGGTGACCGTCCGAGAGTTTTCAGTGTTTTCACCTATATTTTGGACAGGAGCCGCTCTCGCCTGCTGTTGCATGAACTGCATAAAGTTTCTGAACATTCCATCATTCATCATCTGGTCAGTGTTGTTGTTTGGATGAGGATTGTCACCTTCCTGATGCACATTATCCTGATTATTGATATGTGGTGAATCAACAGTCGCCTGTGCTCCATTGCTATTCTCAACATTCTCAGATGCCATTTTTAGATACTGCCACAAAATAAAAGTTAATTGATATGTCATATATTATCCTTATATTATGACCGACCAATTAAATACCATGCAAATAAACTTAGGTAGGTCATACTAGCGAAGGAATTCCCCGTCTCTCCCCTCCTAGTTCAATTCTCACATCTTAGCCAGGGATCATATCCCTAAGCTCTGATACCAACTGTGACGCCCCCAAAATTAGGTATACATCACCCATCTTGGGTCGTCAGATACATAGTACAGAATACAAATACAACTTACTAATACAACTGTCGTGTATAATACGACAAAACATAAACTGTGAGTTTGAATACAAATATTATCTTCTAGAGAGTATTCATACTCAAAAGGAGTCCTCATTACATTTATTAACACAGTATTACATAGAATAGTGAGGACTACTAACTAATACTATCATTCGAACCATCACTCTGTTCCCCGATTTGCCCCAGCTACGTTCTCATTTCCTGAGAGAACAGTGAAAAAAAAGGGTGAGCTCAACTAGCCCAATAAGAAATATTATGACTAAGATAATGCAGAATAAATTATCATTAGCCTTCAACAATGTTAAACTGATAAAATATAATAGACATCAAGTTTAACTGCAGCGGAACAAGCAATCCATTCAAAGAGTCAAGTAGAAAATAAACTCTACTATCTTTTATGATTTAAAAGGTTTTTCAACACTGTTATCGCTGGGACTCAGCTTAATAAAATAATCCACACCATCGAATCACCCCTACACTACGGCCAAGGATATTCGTGTATTCATTAATGGTCATGATCATGCCAATAACTGTCCATCAATGCACTACGGGCCAATGAGGACTTTTACCACATCATTTGTAACATTACGGTCATGATTACACCGAATAATCTCTGGTCATAATCATACAAAGTCCGTCTATGCACTACAGGCCACAGATGACTTTCAACAGAATATAAACATGAGGATGATGACAATGATATAAGAATTCAATAAAACAAGTTCAAGAATTAATTTATCCAGGAATTAATAACGTCCAAATTGTCAACATGATACTGCTTTGTGGAGTAAACTTCAAGACTGATCAGGAGAATATTTTCATGAATAGATACTAGATGAAGCGCAAATGTCAAGGATATTCCACTAATTTCATAGAGTATAGAAGTCAAAGTTTTAATCAACTGAGTATAATAAAGAATGGAATAACAAAAGAAATCACCATGCATGCGATAGACCGCACAGACAGGTAACAGAATAATAATAATGGAACCAAGTCCGGCGTAAACGCACAGACAGGATATTCCGACAGAATAATAAATAATGGAACCAGGTCCGGCGTAAACGCACAGACAGGATATTCCGATAGAATAATAAAGAACAGTATAATAAATAATGGAATCAGGTCCGGTGTAAAACACACAGACAGGATATTCCGACAGAATAATAATAAAGACGGAACCAGGTCCGGTGTAAAACACACAGACAGGATGTTCCAACAGAATAATAGGAGAATGTCACCAAGTATAGGGTAGACCGCGTATACAGGTTATTCCAACAGAATAATAAAGAATGGGATAACAGGAGTTCTCTTCATGAATATAAAAGAAATAATATTCCCTACCTTAAAAGAACTGGATATTGGAAAAGTGAAGTAGCAGAATACTTTTATTCTCTCTCTCTTATTCTCTCTATACTTTCTCTCTCTATAGCTTGAATGAATTCGTGAAAAATAATGAAGCCCTAGGCCTCTATTTATAGAAAAACTGAGGGTGGCTCTTGGTCTTAACGAAGGGTCAAATGACTCTTGGTCTTAACGAATGGTCAAATGACTCTTGGTAATATTGAAGGGACAACTTCTATTGACGAAAGTAATTACTATTGACCAAGGTAAATACTATTGACGAAGGTAATTACTATTGACCAAGGTAAATACTATTGACCAAGGTAAATACTATTGACGACGGTAATTACTATTGACGAAGAGACTCTTAGATGATGACATATGCCCCCCATAAAAATAACCAAACTTACCACAACGTCTCAATTATTGATTTAATAATATAACATATTATACAGATGATACTATGACAGTAATTTAAGAGATATGATGCAGCAATTACTGTAGCAATAATTGAGTATAGCTGAGTGACTTCTCACGTAAGCATCAATAATCAATACCGTGTACTACTATGCAACCACACGTATTACTGTACTTTTACTACCGGGTAGTTCAACAGTTTTAACGGTTTTAACGGTAACAGCCGTTATTTTTATAGAAAGATAATTTTGTCGTTTTCTAACTACGACTATACTTCTATTGTGGGGTCCACCAATGATTGTGTCGTGGTACGAATATTCCCCGACAAAAAGAATATTCTCCGACCAAACGAATATTTTAAAACAACTTGCTCACTTTGTAAAATTTATAAATATTACCCACAACTATAACATTATATCAAATTAACTCCATAATATTCAAAAATGATATTTATAGAAAATTCATCTTTATTTATAAAAGTTGGGGTCTTACAACCTCATCCTTGTTTAGCTTTCTACTTCTGACCAGTCCCTGCATATTATTACATATGTGAGAACCACAGTCGGTATCCAATACCCAAGTAGAAGATTGACTTTCAGAAAAATTAATTTCAATCATAAACAAACCTTGATAGGATTCGAAGCTTCTACAAGCTTCTTCTACTTTTGTTCCGCAAGATAATCCTTATAGTTCCTCTTCTAGTGACCCGGCTTGTTGCAATGGAAGCATATTCCTTTGCTAGCTGGATTAGGTTTCTTTTGATCCTTCACTTTCGCCTTTCCCTTAGCCTTCTTGGATTTCTTCTTTTCAGAAGATACTTTGGGCCTCTTCCTTTTCTTGGAAGAATCATCCACCAGTAAGACATGGTTCTTCTTGGATAGGAAGTGACCTTCAGCAGTTTTCAGCATGTTAAGTAACTCAGGCAAGCGTATGTCCAACTTATTCATGTAAAAATTCACAACAAATTGTGAGAAGGTGTCAAGGAGTGAATGCAGGATCAAATCTTGACTCAACTCCCCATCCATGATGAACCCAAGCTGTCTAAAACGTTCAATCAGATTGATCATGTTTAAGACATGAGTCTCAACAGTAGTACCCTCGGTCATCCGAGATCAGAAGAGCTCCTTAGATATTTTATATCTAGCAGTCCTACTTTGCTCACCATACAGCTCTTGCAGGTGCAGTAGCATAGTAGGAGCATCCATGGTTTCATGCTGACGCTGAAGCTCGTTACTCATGGATGCGAGCATGATGCATTGAGCCACAGATACATCATCTTGCCACTTTTTAAAAGTAGCAATATCTTCCTCAGAGGCTGTCTCTGCAACTTTTGCAGGTACCGGTGAATTTAGGATATAAGAAATCTTTTCAGTAGTGAGAACAATTCTTCGATTCCTTAACCAGTCCATGTAATTCGGCCCGGTCAGTTTGTTAGCATAAAGTATGCTATGCAGTGAAATTAGTGAATGTGACATTTTCAAATTTCTGCATGTAAAAAGATAATATTTTAGCAAACATTCATTTAATTAATTACCAAAATAAATTAGGTCTTATTTTATATTGGTATTGTAAGACCCCAACTTTTATAAATAAAGATGAATTTTCTATAATATCATTTTTGAATATTATGGAGTGAATTTGATATAATATTATAGTTGTAGGTAATATTTATAAATTTTGCAAAGTACACAAGTTGTTATGTAATATTCGATTGGTCGGAGAATATTCGTTTTAACAAGGAATATTCGTACGACGGCACAATCATTGGTGGACCCAATAACAGAATTATTATTGGATTGAGAAAACGTCAAAAATATTTTTTTATAAAATAACGACGGAAGTTTTACCATTAACTGTTGGAATACCTAGTGGTTAAAATACAGTAATAAGCGTTGTTTCACAGTAGTACATGGTATTGCACAGTATTTTAGAATTATTGATTCGTACGTAAGAAAGCACTACTCAATAATTGTTACAGTAATTACTGTTCAATATTTTATTTTATTGGTTCAATAATTGCTACGTTGATATTTTATATTATTGTTGTTCAATAATTGGCACTGCACAGTATTTCCCATTTTCAGATCAATAATTCATATTATTTGAATAATATTATTAGATTGCATTATTGGCAATGTCTAGAAAGTTCTGTCAAGGAGAGATTTGATCACCTAATTGCGCGCCATTAAGGAAAAATTCTTATTAGAAAGCCCCCTCTTTCTTGGGGATGGCCTGGTTGTCATAATTGTGATTCTGTAATATTATTTATGAATAATTAATTATTGATTTATATGATAAGAAATATTTATTTTATGTGGACATAAATGATGGATAACAAAATATTTATTTTATGTGGTTATAAATGAAGGAATTAATGTTGCGGGGTTTTATCAGTATTTTGTCGGATTGGAGGTATTAAAAAATTCAATCGGTGTTCTTAAAGCTCTATTGCGTGAGTAATAATTTTGATCCGACCGTTAGATCGTTGTGATTTTTGGATATGTTATGCATATATAAGTTGAGTATATGTCCACAAATTTTGAACCGTTAAAAATTAACGTATGATTTGTTATGAATTTTATGAGGTATTGAAAATAATCCGTTTATGGATTTCGGATATTTTTGGTTTAGAATTTAGAAAAACTTAAAGCTGCAAAGTTATAGAAAATTCGATTTCGTGTGGAATGGATATAAAATTCGTATTTTTCTGATAAAAGGGCTATTTATTATGAATTGTTGAAGTTTCAAAAATTAAAATATTTTTTATTAATTTTGGGTGGGGCCCACTTTTGTTTGAAAACATGTGGGCTGCAAATTTGTGTCCAAGATGGCTGGCTTGTTATTCAACAAAGTTGGCGGTGGAAGAAAAATATATAAATAATATTATTTTATTATTTTAGTCTCCTATGGCGTTCTAGCATTTTCCTATAAATAGGCGCTTAATTTCGAGTTGAAAATCACACCAGAATCAGAGAATTCTTATTCTATAATCTTGAGCGTATTTTTTTTTATAGTTTTAGAAAGCTTTGAGCGTAGAAAATAGTGAAAGTTTTTTTTAAGAATATCCCCGCTATACCAGTTGGAATACTCTTCTTTTCAAGTAAGGGATGTTATTTTTGTTCAATATTCGCTTGAAATAATATTTTCTTCCATACTCTGTAGTATGTAAGTAATATTATTTCGTTTCAGATTTCGAATTCTATACTCGTTTTGTTAAAATTTTGGCTTCTATACTCCATAAAATTAGTAGAATATCCTTGATATTTGCGCTTTATCCAGTATCTTTTCATTGAAATATTATTCTGAGCATTCTTGATAAATTTTAACTTTTTCATACCGGAGTACTATTCACGGGGTTACTATTCTAGAAGTACTATTCACAGAGTACTATTCACTCGAGTACTATTCACCCGGGGTACTATTCATGATAAAAATTGATTCTTTTTCGGTCCAAATTTTTTTTGGTACAATATTATTCTTGAATTTTACTCCACAAAGCAGTATCATGTTGACAATTTGGACGTTATTGATTTCTGGATAAATTAAATTATAAATCTTTAAAAATTTATCCTTGAACTTGTTTTATTGAATTCTTATGTCATTGTCATCATCCTCATGTTTATATTCTGTTGAAAGTCATCTGTGGCCTGTAGTGCATAGATGGACTTGGTATGATTATGACCAGGGATTATTCGGTATAATCATGACCGTAATGTTACAAATGATGTGGTAAAAGTCCTCATTGGCCCGTAGTGCATTGATGGACAGTTGTTGGCATGATCATGACCGTTGATGAATACATGAATATCCTTGGCCCGTAGTGTATGGATAATTTGTGGTCGTGATACTAATGAATATCATTGGCCGTAATGCAGGGATGATGTGGTTTATTTATTAAGCTGAGTCTCAGCGATAAAAGTGATGAAAAACCTTTTAAATTATAGAAGATAGTAGATGTTATTCTCTACTTGACTCTTCTAATGGATTGGTTGTTCCGCTGCAGTTAAACTTGATGTTTGTTATATTTTATCAATTTAACACTGTTGAAGGCTAACGATAAATTATTCTGCATTATCTTAGTCATAATATTTCTTACTGAGCTAGTTGAGCTCATCCTTTTGTTTTCATTGTTCTCTTTAGGAAATGAGAACGTAGCCGGGACTAGTCGGGAAACGGAGTGATGGTCCAGATGATAGCATTAGTAGTCCTAACTATTCTGTGAAATAGTGTAATAATAAATGTATTGAGGACATATTTTGAGTTTTAATACTGTCTAGAAGATAATATTTGTATTAAAACTCCCAACTCATGTTGTATATTTAAGTTTGTATTTGTATTCGGTACCATGTATTTGGCGACTCAAGATAGGTGATGTATACCTGTTTTGGGGGCGTCACAGTTGGTATCAAAGCTAAGGGATATGATCCCTGGCTGAGATGTGAGACAAGAACTAGGAGGGGAGAGATAGAGAATTCCTTCACTAGTATGACCTACCTAAGTTATTTGGTATTTAATTGGTCGGTCAGAGTATAGGAATAATATGTTGCATGTCAATTAACCCTTGTTTTTTGACAGTATTTGAAAATAACATATGAGAATATTGAGGATAACAATGGAGCAACAACGATCAAATGATGAACGTTGAGTCACCACAGATCAATACCCAGGATAATGTGCAACAGGAAGACAATAATCCTCAGGTAAACAACAACGATCAAATGATGAACGATGAAATGTTCAGAGGCTTTATGCAATTCATGCAACACCAGGCGAGAGCGGCTCCTGTCGAAAATATAGGTGGAAACACTGGAAACTCTCGGGCAGTCATCGCTAAACAGTTCAAGGAGCTGGGACCACCAGAGTTTTTTGGAGAGCCAAAACCACTTAAGGCGGAGACGTGGATAAAGAAGATCAACAAGATATTTGACGTCTTGGGATGCTCCGAGGAGCAAAAGGTCCCCTTTGCCACCTTCATGTTGCGGGCAGAAGCAGATTACTGGTGGGAATCTGTAAAGCATACTCAACCTGCCGCACTTAATGTCTTGGAAAAAGTTCTAAGAACTATTCAATGACAAATACTTTCCCGAAAGTATTCGTCACATGAAAGAGGTAGAGTTCATCAAGTTAGAGCAGAACAATATGACCGTGTCGCAGTACGAAGCCAAGTTTGTTGAGTTGTCCTGGTTTACGTCCTACTTAGTTGATAACGAGGAGAGAATGACACGGATATTTCTAAGAGGTTTGAAACATGAGATACGCCAATACTTAATCTCTCACAAACTGTGTTTGTATTCAGATGTTGTAAATATGGCTCAGTTATTGGAACGCGATAACGAGTCAACCCAACCAAGACAGAGTAGCCGACAAAATGATAATACCAGTGGTAGCAGCCATCGAAGCGGTGACAACAAATGTGGAGAGAATCAACATGCCAGAAATGGTAACCACTTCGGTTGTAATCATGGCCAAGACAATAAGAATGGACATTTCAAGAAAAGGAGATTTAATAATGATGGAAAGACGTCAGCATCAGCACCTGTTGTTAAGGAAGGAGAAAGACCACCTATCATATGATTCAAATACGGAGGGGAGGGGTACATCAGTCCAAACTGCGCGATGCAGTCCAAAGCATGTTATAATTATGGAAGAGAAGGTCACTTAGCCCGATTTTGTCGTGCATCGAAGACAATTCCAGCTGGGATGGAAGCAGCAAAGGCCGTCCCAGAAAAGTCAAAACTGGTAGTTCAAGGGAGAGCGTTTGCCGTGACCTCCCAGAAAGCAAGGAACCTGAACGAGGTCATCACGGGTAAGTTAATCATAAACTCTTGCGAAGTTTATACCTTATTCGATATCGGTTCTACCCATTCTGTTATTTCTCCTAATTGCGCTCAACGTTTAAATTTGACCCCAGTACAAAACCTATATCTAAAACCCTCAAATATTTCTTCATCCAAAATGAATGTAACATGCGCCAAAGACGTTGGCTCGAGCTGTTGAAGATTACGACCATACCATTCAATATCATTGTAGAAGAGCGAACGTGGTAGCTGACACGTTGAGTAGAAGATCGTATGTAGTTACGAGTGCGACGTTGTTAACACAAAGACCCATTTCATATGACTTACTCTAGAGACCCACATGATGATGTTAAATATACGATTAGAACCAACTTTAATCGATAAAGTTAAAGCCGCTTAGGCTACAAACTTAGAGCTGATGAATGTGAAGAAGAAGGTTCAAGAGGACGTTATTCTAGAAGCAAGAATTGACGAAGAGAGGAAATCTCAACCCTTGATTTAATTGTTCTATTTGAAATCCTCGATCGAGTAGGAACTGTGGCCTATAGACTCGCCTTACCGCTAAGTATGTCTCGTGTTCATAACGTTTTTCATATATCTATGTTACGTAAATATGTGAAAGACCCGAACCACATTATTGAGTTAGAACCGGATAAAATAGCGGAAGATTTAACGTATGAAGAGGTTCCTGTTAAAATCTTGGATAAGAAGAAGCATATTTTAAGCTCCAAGGTTATACCTCAAGTCAAAGTTTTATAGAGAAATCACAATGTTGAGGAAATGACCTAGGAGTTAGAATCTGAAATGAAATCAAGGTATCCTTACCTCTTCAACATACCAGGTACGTACCCTAATTTCGAGGGTAAAATTTCATAAGAAGGGGAGGTTGTAAGACCCCAACTTTTATGAATAAAGATGAATTTTCTATAAATATCATTTTTGAATATTATGGAGTGAATTTGATATAATGTTATAGTTGTGGGTAATATTTATAAATTTTGCAAAGTACGCAAGTTGTTATATAATATTCGATTGGTCGGAGAATATTCATTTTAACAAGAAATATTCGTACGATGGCACAATCATTGGTGGACGCCACAACGGAATTATTGTCGGATTGAGAAAAAGACAAAAATATTTTTTTTTTATAAAATAACAGCAGAAGTTTTACTGTTAACTGTTGGAATACCTGGTGATTAAAATACAGTAATACACGTTGTTGCACTGTAGCACACGGTATTACACAGTATTTTTGAATTATTGATTCTTACGTAAGAAGTAATTACTCAATAATTATTACAGTAATTACTGTTCAATATTTTATTTTATTGATTCAATAATTGCTACGTTGATATTTTATATTATTGTTGTTCAATAATTGTCACTACACAATATTTCTCATTTTCAGATCAATAATTCACATTATTTGAATAATATTATTAGATAGCATTATTGACAATATCTATAAAGTTCTGTCAAGGAGAGGTTTGGTCACCTAATTGCGCGCCAGTAAGGGAAAATCCTTATTGGAAAGCCCCCTCTTTCCTGGGAACGGCCTGGTTGTCATAATTGGATTCTGTAATATTATTTGTGAATAATTAATTATTGATTTATATGATAAGAAAATATTTATTTTATGTGGACATAAATAATGGATAGAAAAATATTTATTTTATGTGGTTATAAATGAAGGAATTAATGTTGAGGTGTTTTATCAGTATTTTGGCGGATTGGAGGTACTAAAAAATTCAATCAGTGTTCTTAAAGATGTATTGCGTGAGTGATAATTTTGATCCAACCGTTAGATCGTTGTAATTTTTGGATATGTTATGCATATATAAGTTGAGTATATGTCCATAAATTTTGAACCGTTAAAAATTAACGTATGATTTGTTATGAATTTTATGAGGTATTGAAAATCATCCGTTTGTGGATTTAGGATATTTTCGGTTTGAAATTTAGAAAAACTTAAAGCTGCAAAGTTGTAGAAAATTCAATTTCGTGTGGAATGGACATAAAATTTGTATTTTTCTAATAAAACGGCTATTTATTATGAATTGTCGAAGTTTGGAAAATTAAAATATTTTTTATTAATTTTGGGCGGGGCCCACTTTTGTTTAAAAACATGTGGGCTGCAAATTTGTGTCCAAGATGGCTGGCTTGTTATTCAGCAAAGTTGGCGTGGAAGAAAAATATATAAATAATATTATTTTATTATTTTAGTCTCCTATGACGTTCTAGCATTTTCTTATAAATAGGCGCTTAAGTTCGAATTGAAAATCACACCAGAATCAGAGAATTCTTCTTCTATAATCTTGAGCGTATTTCTTTATAGTTTTAGAAAGCTTTGAGCGTAGAAAACGGTGAAAGTTTTCTTTAAGAATATCCCCGCTATACCAGTTGGAATACTCTTCTTTTTAAGTAAGGGATGTTATTTTTGTTCAATATTCGCTTGAAATAATATTTTCTTCCATACTCTGTAGTATGTAAGTAATATTATTTCGTTTCAGATTTCGAATTCTATACTCGTTTTGTTAAAATTTTGGCTTCTATACTCCATAAAATTAGTAGAATATCCTTGATATTTGCTGTGAGACCCCAGATTTTATGAATAAATATTTAATATTCTCGAAATATTTTCTTTTATTTTTTTTATATTATGGTATGGATTTGATATAATGTTATAGTTGTGGGTAGTATTTATAAATTTTGCAAAGTATGCAAGTTGTCATATTATATTCGATTGGTCAGGGAATATTCTTTGTGTCGGAGAATATTCGTACGATGGCACAATCATTGGTGGACCCCACAACGAAATTATTGTCGGATTGAGAAAACGACAAAAATATTTTTATAAAAATAACGGCAGAAGTTTTACCGTTAATACTGTTGAATTACTCGGTAGTAAAAGTACAGTAATACGCGTGGTTGCATAGTAACACATGGTATTGATTATTGATGTTTATGTGAGAAGTCACTCAGTATTGCTCAATCGGGTATTCGGGACACTTTTTGTGTCAGAGTCCTATTCACGAGTTACAATTCATGAGTTACTATTTACGGGTTACTATTCACCCAAATTACTATTCACTCTAGTATTGTTTACTCGGACATTTGGGACACTTTTCGTGTCGGAGTACTATTCACGAGTTACTATTCACGAGTTATAATATTAATGATGAATGTTGTTCGGAGTTGAATTTGGAGACGCAGACATTTGAGTCCGGAACGTCGAAATTAGTAAAAGTAGTCTATAAACACAAAATTTTCCGAAATTCACTATTTGGTCAAAAAGTCAACTATTGACTTTTTCGGAAAAAGTCAACTGTTGACTCAAACTTCAAAATTTCAAATTTTATATTTTTGATAAAAATGGTTTCATTATGTTGGAATTGTTTGTGTTAGTGAAAATCGACATTTATTTCGATAATAATTGATATCTGGAGGTTATATTGACCAATCGGGTATTTAATCGGATAAATGAGCAATTGATTGCTATTATTTCACATGATTATAACTATTTGTTCATATGTTATACTATTGACTCACATTCTTGTTACTATTAGGGGAGTTGGTGCAAGATTGATAATACTTGCATGACTAAGTTAAAAATAGAGGTATAGAGGGAGGTACTATATTGTAATTAATTTTTCACATGTTTAGAACTATTGAGTCACATGATTTTACTATTGATTCACATGATTTACTATTAGGGGAGTTGGTGCAAGTTTGATAATATTTGGATGATTGAATTAAAAATGAAAGAAAAGTTGGAGGTATTGTACTATAATATTTCGAGCCCCAAAACGTGCAATTATCGAAATTATGTTTTCCTATAAATAGAAGCTCATTCTTCCTTCATTTTTCACCAATTCACTAAAGCTTTAGAGCCATTATTATAGAGATAAATTATAGAGAGAAGCTATAGAGAGAAAATCTATAGAAGAAGAGAAGTCTGCTCCCTCACTACTCCTATATCCAGTTTATTTCAAAGGTAGGGAATATTATTTCTTTCTTTCATCGTCATGAAGAGAACTTCTGTTGTTCCAATCTTTGTTATTATGTTGGAATAACCTGTTTATGCGAAGTACCGCATACTTGGTGAAATTCTTCTATTATTCCATTCCTTATTATTTTCCTTATTATTTTGCTGGAACATCCTGTCTCTGCGTTCTACGCCGGACCTGGTTCCATTATTTATTATTCTGTTGGAACATCCTGTCTGTGCGTTCTACGCCGGACCTGGTTCCGTCTTTACTATTCTGTTGGAATATCCTGTCTGTGCGTTCTACGCCGGACCTGGTTCCGTCTTTACTATTCTGTTGGAATATCCTGTCTGTGCAGTTTACGCCGGACCTGGTTTCGTTATTTATTATTCTGTTGGAATAACCTGTCTATGCAGTCTATCGCATGCATGGTGATTTCTTTTGTTATTTCATTTTTTATTATACTCAGTTGGTTAAAACTTTGACTTCTATACTCTATTAAATTAGTGGAATATCTTTGATATTTGCGCTTCATCTAGTATCTTTTCATGGAAATATTCTTCTAAGAATTCTTGAATTTTACTCCACAAAGCAGTATCATATTGATAATTTGGACGCTGTTAATTCCTGGATAAATTAATTCTTAAACTTGTTTTATTGAATTCTTATATCATTGTCATCATCCTCATGTTTATATTTTGTTGAAAGTCATCTGTGGCCTGTAGTGCATAGATGGACTTGGTATAATTATGACCAGGGATTATTCGGTGTAATCATGACCGTAATGTTACAAATGATGTGGTAAAAATCCTCATTTGCCGTAGTGCATTGATGGACAGTTTTTGGTATGATTATGGCTATGGATTCTCTTTGGCCGTAGTGCAAAGATGAATTGTTTTATGGCATGATCAGGACCATTGATGAAAACATGATTATCTTTAGCCGTAGTGCATGGATAATTCGTGGTCGTGATACTAAAGAATATCATTGGCCGTGGTGCAGGGGTGATTCGATGATGTGGATTATTTATTAAGCTGAGTCCCAGCGATAAATGTCATGAAAAACCTTTTAAATCATAAAAGATAGTAGATTTTATTTTCTACTTGACTCTTTTAATGAATTGCTTGTTCCGCTGCAGTTAAACTTGATGCCTATTATATTTTATCAGTTTAACATTGTTGGAGACTAATGATAATTTATTCTGCATTATCTTAGTCATAATATTTCTTACTGGGCTAGTTGAGCTCACCCTTTTGCTTTCATTGTTCTCTTCAGGAAATGAGAATATAGCTGAGACGAGTCGGGGAACAGAGTGATGGTCCAGAGAATAGCATTAGTAGTTCTCATTATTCTGTAAAATAGTGTGATAATAATTGTAATGAGGACTCCTTTTGAGTTTGTATAATCTCTAGTAGACAATATTTGTATTCAAATTCACAGTTTATGTTTTGTCGTGTTGTACACGTCAGTTGTATTATTAAGTTTTATTTGGATTTATGTACCATGTAAGTGGCGACCCAAGATGGGTGACATATACCTAATTTTGGGGGCGTCACAGTTGGTATCAAAGCTTAGGGATATGATCCCTGGCTAAGATGTGAGAATAGAACTAGGAGGGGAGAGACGGGAAACTCCTTCGCTAGTATGACCTACCAAAGTTTATTTGGTATTTAATTGGTCGGTCAGAATATAGGAATAATATGTTACATGTCAATTAACCTTTGTTTTTGTGACAGTGTTTGGGAATGGCAGCTGAAAATATTTACAATGGAGTGAATGAGACCGTGGAGACACCTATAATCACCAACCAGGTTAATATGATTAGAGATATCAATGTGGTGATTGAGGAATTAAAAGTTGCACTCAAGCTAGTCGCAAAGGTAGCAACTGAGAGTGAGGAAGAAGAGGAACCTGAGGTTGATTTATTAGAAGAACTTATTGATCAAAATGTAGAATTACAAAATCGTATTCATGAGTTAAAAGAGCAGGCTGAAGAACGACAGACGGTCGTAGAACAAAGGGATGCAATAATTCAAAATTGTATTACCCGATGTGCGGTGGTTGAACAGAAGCACTCTTTGGCAGAGTATACGATATTAAAGCTGGAATCTGAGAATTCAAATGTCAAGGAGCAGCTGAAAGAAGAAATAACTGAACGAGTGAGAATGAAAGATGCATGGGTAAAAGATGCATGGGTAAAAGCCGCACGACGCGTTGATATTGTGGAAAGAGAAGTCCGATCCAAGAAAGCTAAAATAGATGATATGTAATTTTTTGACAGCAATTGGGAAAATCCAGCATCGAGTTTTGAATTACCCTAACGAGGAATCGAACGAAGTTATCATGGGTTAGTTAATTATAAATTCTTGCAAAGTCTATACCTTATTAGATACCGGTTCTACCCATTCTTTTATCTCTCTTGCCTGCACTCAACGTTTAAATTTGACTTCGAAGAAATTAGACTTTGACTTAGTGGTTAAAACTTCGATAGTAGAAACCTTCGTTACATCCGCTATTTATAAATCTTATTCAAATCAACACTTTCACGTTACTTGTCAATCGTATCTCTTTGAAAATACTTGCCTTTGATGTGATTTTAGGAACGATTGGTTAACTACTCATCATTCTTTTCGTAAGGTGGTTAACTTTCATATTCCTAACCAACCTGCTATGTGAATTCAAGCAACCAAAACACTAAAGTCAATCATTGTCATATCAAGCCATAAGTAAAGAGCCCCGAGCCTTTCGCTGGTGACTTCCTTGTGTGGAATGCACCGAAGCCGAACTTTCCGTAGGGGACGTTGTGAATGACGATGTCAAGTTGATAGGTATCAATGTGACGTACTATCCAAGTCTTGGATGAGAGTCACAGTTTTAAATGATATTTCTATCATTAATAAATTTCTTGACGTATTCTTGAAGACTTCTTAGCCTACCCTTAGAGCGTGAAATCGAATTTTGTATTGACCCCAGTACAAAACCCATTTCTTAAACCTTCAAATATTTCTTCAACCAAAACGAACGTATAATGCGCCAAAGACGTCGGCTCGAGCTGTTGAAGATTACAATCGTACCATGCAATATCATCGTGGAAATGCGAACGTGGTAGCTGACGCGTTTAGTAGAAGATTGTATGCTTTTACAAGTGCGATGTTGTTAACACAAAGACCCATTTCGTACGACTTACAAATGACGAAGATAGAGTTAAAGACTCTAGGAACCCACGTGAAGATAACGAATATACGAGTAGAATCGACTTTAATCGATAAAGTTAAAGTCGCTCAAGCTACAAACCCGGAGCTGATGAATGTGAAGAAGAAGGTTCAAGAGGGCGTTATTCTAGAAGCAAGAATCGATGAAGAGAGGAAATCTCAACCCTCGATTTAATTGACCCATTTTAAATCCTCGATCAAGTAAGAACTGTTGCTTATATACTCATTTTACCGCCAAGTATGTCGTGTGTTTATAACGTTTTTAACGTGTCGATGTTATGTAAAAATATGGACGACCCGAACCACATTATTAATTTAGAACCGGACGAAATAGTAGAAGATTTAACGTATGATGAGATACATGTTAACATCTTGGATAAGAAGAATCGTATTCAACACTCAAAGGTTATACCTCAAGAGTTAGAATCTGACGAGGTATCCTCACCTCTTCAGCATTCCAGGTACGTATGTAAATTTCGAGGGAGAAATTCCATAAGGAGGGGAGATTGTGAGACCCCAAATTTTATGAATAAATATTTAATATTCTCGAAATATTTTCTTTTATTTTTTTTATATTATGGTATGGATTTGATATAATGTTATAGTTGTGGGTAGTATTTATAAATTTTGCAAAGTATGCAAGTTGTCATATTATATTCGATTGTTCAGGGAATATTCTTTGTGTCGGAGAATATTCGTACGATGGCACAATCATTGGTGGACCCCACAACGGAATTATTGTCGAATTGAGAAAATGACAAAAATATTTTTATGAAAATAACGGCGAAAGTTTTACCGTTAATACTGTTGAACTACTCGGTAGTAAAAGTACAGTAATACGCGTGATTGCATAGTAGCACACGGTATTGATTATTGATGCTTATGTGAGAAGTCACTCAGTATTGCTCAATCGGGTATTCAGGACACTTTTTGTGTCGGAGTACTATTCACGAGTTACAATTCATGAGTTACTATTCACGGGTTACTATTCACCCAAATTACTATTCACTCTTGTATTGTTTACTCGGATATTTGGGATACTTTTCGTGTCAGAGTACTATTCATGAGTTACTATTCACGAGTTATAATATTAATGATGAATGTTGTTCGGAGTTGAATTTGGAGACGCAGACGTGATATTTGAGTCCGGAACGTCGAAATTAGTAAAAATAGTCTATAAACACAAAATATTTCAAAATTTACTATTTGGTCAAAAAGTCAACTGTTGACTTTTTCGGAAAAAGTCAAACTTCAAAATTTCAAAATTTATATTTTTGATAAAAATGGTTTCATTATGTTGGAATTGTTTGTGTTAGTGAAAATCGACATTTATTTCGATAATAATTGATATCTGGAGGTTATATTGACCAATCGAGTATTTAATCGGATAAATGAGCAATTGATTGCTATTATTTCACATGATTATAACTATTTGTTCACATGTTATACTATTGACTCACATTCTTGTTACTATTAGGAGAGTTGGTGCAAGATTAATAATACTTGCATGACTAAGTTAAAAATAGAGGTATAGAGGGAGGTACTATACTGTAATTAATTTTTCACATATTTAGAACTATTGAGTCACATAATTTTACTATTGATTCATATGATTTACTATTAGGGGAGTTGGTTCAAGTTTGATAATACTTGGATGATTGAATTAAAAATGAAAGAAAAGTTGGAGGTATTGTACTATAATATTTCGAGCCCCAAAACGTGCAATTATCGAAACTATATTTTTCTATAAATAGAAGCTCATTCTTTCTTTATTTTTCACCAATTCACTAAAGCTTTAGAGCCATTATTATAGAGAGAAATTATAGAGAGAAGCTATAGAGAGAAAATCTATAGAAGAAGAGAAGTCTGCTCCCTCACTACTCCTATATCCAGTTTCTTTCAAAGGTAGGGAATATTATTTCTTTCTTTCATCTTCATGAAGAGAACTTCTGTTGTTCCAATCTTTGTTATTATGTTGGAATAACCTGTTTATGCGAAGTACTGCATACTTGGTGAAATTCTTCTATTATTTCATTCCTTATTATTTTGCTGGAACATCCTGTCTGTGCGTTCTACGCCGGACTTGGTTCCATTATTTATTATTCTGTTGGAACATCCTGTCTGTGCGTTCTACGCCGGACCTGGTTCCGTCTTTACTATTCTATTAGAATATCCTGTTTGTGCGTTCTACGCCGGACATGGTTCCGTCTTTACTATTCTGTTAGAATATTCTGTCTGTGCAGTTTACGCCGGACCTGGTTCCGTTATTTATTATTCTGTTGGAATAACCTGCCTATGCGGTCTATCGCATGCATGGTGATTTCTTTTGTTATTCCATTCTTTATTATACTCAGTTGGTTAAAACTTTGACTTCTATACTCTATTAAATTAGTGGAATATCTTTGATATTTACGCTTCATCTAGTATCTTTTCATGGAAATATTCTTCTAAGAATTCTTGAATTTTACTCCACAAAGCAGTATCATATTGATAATTTGGACGTTGTTAATTCCTGGATAAATTAATTCTTAAACTTGTTTTATTGAATTCTTATATCATTGTCATCATCCTCATGTTTATATTTTGTTGAAAGTCATCTGTGGCCGGTAGTGCATAGATGGACTTGGTATAATTATGACCAGGGATTATTCGGTGTAATCATGACCGTAATGTTATAATTGATGTGGTAAAAATCCTCATTTGCCGTAGTGCATTGATGGACAGTTTTTGGTATGATTATGGCTATGGATTCTCTTTGGCCGTAGTGCAAATATGAATTGTTTTATGGCATGATCAGGATCGTTGATGAAAACATGATTATCTTTAGCCGTAGTGCATGGATAATTCGTGGTCGTGATACTAAAGAATATCCTTGGCCGCGGTGCAGGGGTGATTCGATGATGTGGATTATTTATTAAGCTGAGTCCCAGCGATAAAAGTCATGAAAAACCTTTTAAATCATAAAAGATAGTAGATTTTATTTTCTACTTGACTCTTTTAATGGATTGCTTGTTCCGCTGCAGTTAAACTTGATGCCTATTATATTTTATCAGTTTAACATTGTTGGAGACTAATGATAATTTATTCTGCATTATCTTAGTCATAATATTTCTTACTGGGCTAGTTGAGCTCACCCTTTTGCTTTCATTGTTCTCTTTAGGAAATGAGAATATAGCTGGGACGAGTCGGGGAACGGAGTGATGGTCCAGAGAATAGCATTAGTAGTCCTCACTATTCTGTAAAATAGTGTGATAATAATTGTAATGAGGACTCCTTT
The DNA here is from genome assembly GCA_016801055.1 of Panax notoginseng. NCBI lineage: Eukaryota > Viridiplantae > Streptophyta > Magnoliopsida > Apiales > Araliaceae > Panax > Panax notoginseng. The sequence goes on along the minus strand of CM029013.1, from coordinate 116,904,142 downwards.
TGAGTTTGTATAATCTCTAGTAGACAATATTTATATTTAAACTCACAGTTTATGTTTTGTCGTGTTGTACACGTCAGTTGTATTATTAAGTTTTATTTGTATTTATGTACCATGTAAGTGGCGACCCAAGATGGGTGACATATACCTAATTTTGGGGGCGTCACATTTGCGCTTCATCCAGTATCTTTTCATGGAAATATTATTCTGAGCATTCTTGATAAATTTTAACTGTTTCATACCGGAGTACTATTCACGGGGTTACTATTCTAGAAGTACTATTCACAGAGTACTTTTCACTCGAGTACTATTCACCCGGGGTACTATTCATGATAAAAATTGATTCGTTTTCGGTCCAAATTATTTTTGGTACAATATTATTCTTGAATTTTACTCCACAAAGCAGTATCATATTGACAATTTGGACGTTATTGATTTCTGGATAAATTAAATTATAAATCTTTAAAAATTTATCCTTGAACTTGTTTTATTGAATTCTTATATCATTGTCATCATCCTCATGTTTATATTCTGTTGAAAGTCATCTGTGGCCTGTAGTGCATAAATGGACTTGGTATGATTATGACCAGGGATTATTCGGTATAATCATGACCGTAATGTTACAAATAATGTGGTAAAAGTCCTCATTGGCCCGTAGTGCATTGATGGACAATTGTTGGCATGATCTTGACCATTGATGAATACACGAATATCCTTGGCCCGTAGTGCATGGATAATTTGTGGTCGTGATACTAATGAATATCCTTGGTCGTAATGTAGGGATGATGTGGTTTATTTATGAAGCTGAGTCTCAGCGATAAAAGTGATGAAAAACCTTTTAAATCATAGAAGATAGTAGATTTTATTCTCTACTTGACTCTTCTAATGGATTGTTTGTTCCGTTGCAGTTAAACTTGATGTTCGTTATATTTTATCAGTTTAATACTGTTGCAGGCTAACGATAAATTATTCTACATTATCTTAGTCATAATATTTCTTACTGGACTAGTTGAGCTCATCCTTTTGCTTTCATTGTTCTCTTCAGGAAATGAGAACGTAGCTGGGACTAGTCAGGGAACGGAGTGACGGTCCAGATGATAACATTAGTAGTCCTCACTATTCTGTGAAATAGTGTGATAATAAATGTATTGCGGACTTATTTTCAGTTTTAATACTGTCTAGAAGATAATATTTGTATTAAAACTCACAGCTTATGTTGTATATTTAAGTTTGTATTTGTATTCGGTACCATATATTTGGCGACTCAAGATGGGTGATGTATACCTGTTTTGGGGGCGTCACAGGTATCTCTCACTATTTCCTTCAAACTATATTCCCCTCATTTATATAGTTCGGCAAAATCTAATTAAAATTTTTGCTAGTGAGAATAAGGATCTCATTTTAAATTTATATAGCCTTGTGGTGACACAACAAACTATATATAAATAAATAGATAGACAACTCCTTGTCAATTACATCATCATGTAACTCCTTATGTTTTGCCTCTTAGATTAGTTTGATCAAGTGGTGGCACATCCGAATCAAAATTATCTAAGTTAAGTCCAACCTAGCACTTCTATATATTCAAAAAAGAAAAATATTATCATTGTGGTGACACAACAAAATAATATTGTTCAATTTTCTTTATAAGTATCACATGTGATAAATTAACATCTTAAATATTTAATACTTGCCTTGTGGTGACACAACAAACTTATATTAAATATTTAATACTCTATTAATTTTATCATGCTAGAAGGCGACGTTCGATATTCTAAATATCTTTGAACGCTTAAGATTTAATATATAAAAGCTTTGAGGGATTTGTTATTATTTATCTCATTTTGTTTAGCGCACATGCAACTATATATATAAAATACGCGTCATATTATTAAATATGCGAAGCATATTTGCATAATATATAATATATATAATACTAGCATGCACATATAGAATACTATATTCTACCTGGATTGATTATGAACTTTTATTCTAGTTTGGTCCACTAGAGGCACTAAGTGAACCAAAAGGTCAAGCTTTAGGGTGCAAGAATAAATATTTAAACATAACTATTACATTTAAACCCGGGCTCCATTACAAACGGGTCATCGAGCGCTCCTTGCTCCTTGCTCCTTGATCTCGGGATCTTCAAAAAATTCTAACTAATCATATACAATTAAACTATTTAATTTAAATAGAAACCTTGATCAGCAGTCAAGAGGAAGTACATAAGAGAGAGATAGAATTTACATCAAGAAGAAAACCAGAAAAAACGAGGCACGCAGACCCCATTTAATAAAACTCATTCATTCAAACATCCAACCAAAATAAATCCAATCACATTGGTCAATTGTCCATAATCAATCATATTTATTATCATATATATCACCATACGTATCAATAAATAAAAACATTGCATATATATATGAATATTATTTAATGGGCATTTTTAAATTGCATGAAATCCAATTTCAAGATTAAAATAAACTCTTTATTTTAATTATAAAATTATTAAGAATATTATATACAATAATATTCGTATTAACCGAACAGTGTAGCATGTTAAAAAAAAAAATTATTCGCAAATCACATTAATTAAGAAAAGAGGTTGATCCTGCTCATTAATCTAAGTAATCATATACTATATATATATATATATATATATATATATATATATATATATATATATATATATATATATAATCATCTCCTTGAATCAGGATGTCAATTGTCACGTGAATCATGATGTAAAGTATATAGATTAGTATTAATATTTCAAAAGTTGATCCTGCGAATCAGTAGCTTGTCTCGCAAAGCAAGATTAACGTGGAGATGTTTATATATATAATACTAATATGTATATTCGCGAATCACCGAAATATATATATAACATACATTAAACCAGCCGCGAATCAGTACCTTTTTCAAAAAAAAATTGTTTCGCGATTTTTTTTAAATTTTTTTTAAATAAAATAATAATTTTATATAATAAATTATGCCCAATAAATTATTCAAAATACATACCCATACATATATGGTATCAAAATAATTAATAATTTGCATAAAGTTGGCTCTTGATACCACTGTTAGGTTTTGTAAAAGTCAAAGTAGCAATCAAATTGCAAAAATAGCGGAAGCATAATAACATCAGATTTTAAAATTTTTCACAAACTAATTACCCAGATCATCCTTTATGTATATTATTAATTAAAACGAAGAACAAGAAATTATGAAATCATACCCTTGTAGAAACGAGCTTCCTCAGGTACGAGTTTACCTCCTACTTCTCCGCGATTTCCTTGAATCTATGGGTAGAAACCGTCCTTTGATCAATGTAAGCCACCCAAGTGTGTGACCTCTAGAGGTGATCCACCAAGGAAGAAGAATTTTCAAGAAGAATGGTGTATTGGTTCAAACCCTAATTTTTCCTATCTCTATAGAAAAAGGGGTATACTCTCCAATAATTGGAATTACGTATCTTTGATATATGATATAAGACTCCTCTTATAAAGATATCAGGTAACCCTATTTAATTAAAATAAGGTATTATTTACTTAATTAAACTCTTTTAATTAAATGGGCTCCCTAATCTTATTAGGGATAATTAATTAAACTCCTTTAACTAATTTTCCCTGTTGTCAATGATGACCCTGTTGAATTGCTTTGATGTCTACTCTACTGATAGTTTCCAAAGCTCTTATCACAGGAATCTCCTGATACAACGTTGGGGTAATTGCCAGCAGTTTGAACTGTCAATCAGTGCTGTCTGAGCCTGATTTTCCAATAAGTTGCAGAGATGTCTTCAAAATCATTGGAGTGGAGGTTTCTTCAAAATCGTCGACATTTACATGTCAGACCTTTTCAAACTTGTTTTTTAAAACAAAACTCATCAAAAATGAGAACACCAAAAGACAAGCACAGAAAGGGACACATAAAAATCCCGACGTTGACACCCTACATTCTCAGAATCTTTTGATTCATCCACCACCACTATTGACACTTTCGCTACTGGTGTCTGTAAAATCTCTATCTGATTCGCTGACTCCTCACTAACAACATGTATATCTCTATACGTAACATTATCTCCTGACATTTATAATAAAATATAATATCTTGATTAGTACACAACATCAGAATATTATAAACACATATCACATTTAATGCATTTTGGGGTTAACTTCATCTTTTAATTCTTCTTGTAATGAATTTCCTCAATTCACCACTTAAAAACTCAACATGAGTTTAATTACCTCTAACTTTCTCAACTCTTCTTAAGGTTATAGCCTAAGGTTCTTCCCCCCTTAAGTTTTATAACCTACAACTTTGATACTAACCTGTGACGCTAATGGTACTTCGTTCAATAGCACCTCATAAGGGTACCTATCAATTTGCCACCGACTTGCTCAGCGTCCCCTACGAAAAGTCTAGCTTCGGTGCATTCCCTTATAAGGACGTCACCAGAAAAAGGCTCAGGGTTCTTCATGCATTGCTCTTGTAGATTTGATACCAACATGTGACGCTCCCAAATTCGGGTATCTTCCAACCTGATAGATGGTGCTAGACGGTGCTACTGTTTACACATACATTCAGTTAAAATACATCAATAGAGTGAATATGTCTATTATTTATTACATAATAATAAGTCCCTTCCCAGGTTCTTTGTAACCATTACATATGTTCTTTGTCATAGTATCAAATTAATATAAAAGTAATACTATTCTATTATAAGGATTACTATTTGTCCACCTTGGCCTTCCCTTTATCCTTACCGGATCCTTTGATCCGTTCATTTTTAGCTGCAATCATATGGTTCAAGTAAGGGCGAGCACAACTAGCTCAGCAAGTATAACAATTATAGTAGAACAACATGCAAGAATCATATGAGTATATCTTCTATAACTGAATCAATAGAATAATTCAAAATAACACCTCTCTTTTCTTTAAAATGTTTAACAATAAACATCATCAGTTAAATCTTGAGTTTGGTCAAAGACCATGAGCATTTCATTCTTTCTTTCTTTGAAAAGGACAAACCGGCACTAAGTTCGTAAGTCCGATATTCCTTATTAGCACGTTTAGGTGATCAACTTATAGTACTCTATGTTGTACAACACAACTACATTAAACGTATCTATATTTAAGTTTTTGGCAAACTCACGTGCCAGTCGATTTATGACAAAACGTTTGTTTATTCATACTCAGTATTTCTTTGAATTCATACCAAAATAATTGGCACAAGATAACAATATCAATAATATTTTGAAAGATTGTAAGGAAATTCACAAAATATTCTAAATCTGGTCTAGCTGAAGTAAGTGATTTCGACTTCTTCGTTAAATCAATTCATGCATATAATACATGAATCATAAAGCTTGTCCAAAATAAAGTATAGACAAGGGTTTAGAAAACTTGCTTTCAGCGTCGTCTAGCGCTAATTCACTTTCTCTGTAGGTCTTTATAGGTTGTACATGACATTATCACATAGCATTCCATGTTAGGTCTTATACAATCCATAAGTATCGTCATTAACCTATCTTCTCCTTCTTCTCAGTAAAACTATCCATTTGGTTAACCTAATAATATTCGTTAGGTTAATTAACGTTCATTACAGCTTTATAACATTTTATTATTATAAATAATCTTTTGTTAACTTTTTAATTGTTGAACTTAAGGTTTTAATCATCATTTAAGATGTTACTTTAAGTTTAATTAAGATCATAACTCACCTTCAATCAACTTACCTTTCTTTTATGTTCATAACTATTCTTCTCTGCCTTTGGTCTAGGACTGGCGCTGCGGCGACGTGTCGTTTGTTAATTGCTGCGCTGCAGCGTATATCTTTAGTAATTAGGATCCGGTGCTGGCGTTGCACCACCCTAAATCCTTCACTGGGCGGCGCTGCGGCGCCTCCCTTATTCCTTTGAATTTTTTTTTCAATTTCTCAAGCCATTCATTTCCCGACCTCGTAACTTGCTCGTTATAACTCGGAATTTGTAACGCCCGAGAAAATTCAGATTTTATGTGAATTAAATTTTATTTGATTATTTGAATTAAATGAATTTAATTGTTTAATTATGTGAGTAAGCTGTTTAAAGGTCGTTCTATGACCTATAATGTGCAGATGTGGTTAGGATTCTGGCTATGTGCTAGGATTAATTATTTTGAATTTCCAAGACGAAAATAAAAGTTTTTCAATAAATTTTCCGTAAAAACACTATTTATCCGTTTTTGCTCGGGAATTAATTATGAATTTCTGAGAAACGTGTAATGATAGAATTATGAGATGAGATGGAATATTCAATAATATTTCAGTTATGGCAAACGAAGTTTTCGCCTGTGGACTTAAAACCTAAGGGTTAGGAAAAGTGAGTTCCGAGAATTAAGTGACTATGTATAATGATTATGGTTAATATACGTAAGAAATACGAGTATAATACTAGTTATTATACGAGTATGATATGAATATTATTACGGCGAATAATACGAATATCGTACGAGTTATATACGAAGAGAAAACGAGAATTGTACGAGTAAAATACGATTCCTAATGGACTTTAGTAATTGGACTTTGTCATTTTCCAATTGGACTTGAATTATCTCAAGCCCAAGATAGGCCCAATACGAATTAGTTCTAAGCCCAAACCAAGAAACCAAACCGTGGGTTGAACCGATGGATCATCGGATGGGTAAAACCCATGGGGCAACCCATGTGGGACCCAATGGAGCATGTGGGCCGACCACTTGGTGGCCAAGTAAAGCAATTTTGCATGATGGCTAAGTAATAAATAGTAATGAGGTGGACTAATTGACCATTTTGACCTCCATTTGGTTTTCTATATATAGGAAGCTTATGTTAGTTAATTAGTTGTTTCACCGACATTGAGCAAATATATTGAGAGAGAGAAAATAGTATTAACAAGTAATCAAGAGCGATCAAAAGAAAAGTATTCAAGCTTTAGTCAAGAACGCGAAGAACGTTAAGGTAATAATACGTAAACTCTAGTCTTCGATCCTTTTCTATTTATTTTCATAGAGATGTATGAACATTCACGAACGTTAAACGAACGCGTAATAAAAAGTTAAATAGTGAATTCATTGTTAACGGATTTAAAAACTACTTTTATCCTAATGAAATCGAAGTATGTGAGATATGTAAGATAATGACTTTTGAACGAGCCAATTCTGACTTATAACGGTAGAGTTATGAGTCCGAAAAGAATTGAACTGGAAAATTTTAGAAAAATTCAAGGGCTCAGGGTCAGCGCCGCAGTGCCCCCCAAGCCTGTAAATCTCGCGCCGCAGCGCCGAGATGGGAGAGTGGCTACTGCTTAGTCGCTCTGCAGCACCACTAGTATATAAGAGTTTCGCACCGCAGCGCTGAGACAAGGGTTTAGATACTGTTATTTGGCACCGCAGCTCCAATGTTATACTTGAGGATGGCGCCGCAGCGCCGGTAAGGAAGAAAAGTTGACCAAGTTAATTTTGAACCCAATTGTTTGCATGATAACTATGGGGAATGTATATACTTAATATACATGATAAGACCATTCCTATATCACATATATAGTGATGATTTTAAGAAGTTAACGTTGTTTAAAAGTAATAAAACGATGAACATTAATAAGCCGTAAGGAAGGATAAGTAACTGGAAACGAGTTTTATTAATGAAATAAATTTGGTTAAGTTATAGAAGAGAAAGAAGTTGGAAAAAACAATGTGATTAGATTGTTTGGTAGCTAATTGTAGTGTGCTACGTGAATATATCATGTAAAAACTGAAAAGACCAAGAACTGTTGATTTTTAATTGAAGACGCTTGAAGACAAGTTTTCTTAACGCTTGTCTAACCTTTGTGTTAGCCAAGTTTCTATGATTCATGTTATGAGATGCATGAATTATTTTATGAAAGAGTCGATGCCAATTTTAACTCGACTAGACTAATCTTAAGAGTTTGATTGATTTGTTTATAAGTCTTTCGATATAATATTGATAACGCTATCCTACGCATTGTAATTGGAACGAATTCAAAGGTAAGCTTGAGTATGAATAAACAAAAGTATTTTACATCGATTATTCGATGGGCACGTGAGGTTGTCGAAACTTAAACGTAGATACGTTTACCGGATGAGTGTTGATCAACATAGAGTACTATCGGTTGATCACCTAGAAGTGCTCGTAAGATATATCGAACTTACGAACTTAGTGTCGGGTTGTCCTTTTTCATGAATGAAAAATAAAAGAGAATGTTCATGGTCTTTTGACCTACTCAGAATTCCTAAGTTACTGTATGTACTTTGAAATAGTTTTATGAGAATGAAAAGTGTTATTTAATGTTTCATAGTACTTCATAGCTATTTGTTCAGTTATTAAAGAATAATCATATAATTCTCGTCGTGGTATTTATATTATATATTGCTAGACTTGTTGAGCTAGTTATGCTCACTTCTTGCTTGAATTATATGATAGCAGCTAGGGTTGAGCGAACCGAGGGTTCTAGTAAAGATAAAGGCAAGGCTAAGATGGATAAGTAGTTTATCCTGTAATAGACTAGTATTTTGTATGAATTATACTATGATAAGCAAAGAATTTATTTGGTTAACAGAACCTGGGAAAGGATTCATTACTATTGTAATAAGAATGTAGTACATACAATCATTTTAATGTTGTTTCAATGGAATGAATGTATAGTTATGAGTACCATGTAGCATCATATTTGTGGGTTGAAAGTACCCAGATTTGGGGGCGTCCCATGTTGGTATCAAAGCATTAGGTTATAAAACTTAGGGGGGAAAGAACCTTAGGCTAATAACCTCGTTAGTAAATGAGAAGTAGAAGCGAATGAACTCTAGTAGAATGAGTTAATTAAGTATTGAGAAAACTCAGTACCGAAAGATTTAAAAGATGGAAATTAACCCTAAATAAACTAAATGTGATTTGTGCTTATAATATTGTGTATTATGTACTAATCAATATGTTATGTGCTATTGTAGATGTCCATCGATAGCTTCATGTATAGGGATATACATGTAGTGAGTGAGGAGTCAGTGAATATGATAGAGCCAGTACCAGTGCTAATGACGACGATACTAATGGTGAACTTAGAAGAGTTCGAGTCAAAGAATGACTATTTAGAGGAGGACTATTCAGAGGGGGACATGGAAAATTTGGGATCGGTGTCATATTTTGATATGGTGGTCGATGTGGATGAGGATATAGAGGTAGCATCATTTGATACGGTGGTACCTGCACTAGAGCCAACACCTCCAGCGGTAATGAGGGCATTGTATCTAGTGGTGTTTAACTGGAATGTGCAACTGCACACTATTGTGCAGAACCTGAGGGAGGAGGTTAATGACCTCCATGAAGCTAATAAATCTGTAGAAGCAGATTTTGAGATAGAGCATGATGAGAAGGTGCTCATGAAGGATAAAGCGATGGATTTTAAGAACGAGGCCGTTGAGCTTCATAAAGAACTGGGGAGAAGAACCAGAAGATAGCATGGATGTCTTACATCCATGAGAGTGCGCATGAGGATTTCAAGATGAAAATTGCTTGTTATTCCATTGAGTTAAGGCAAGCCCGTCATACGATTAGTCAGGATATTGTGTCGATTCTTGCGAATCAGAAGCACGAAAATGCTGTTATGCAGTATTAGTAGTAAATAGAGGAAGTCTAGATCGGTAAATATTTGGTGTAGTGACGTACAACCCTCTTTTGTATAATTAAAGGGTAGTCTTTTTGTAAATCCCAATTGTTGTGAAATTCAATCGCGGGATAGAAATATAATAGCTTTGGCTATGGAATCAATCTGTAAATAGTCTGGATTAAGATGAAGCATATTAATATAATGAGGTTTTTATTAAATGTGCTTTGTTGTGGTATGAGTTGTTGTTTGACGAGTAATAACTAAGGGTTAGGAAAAGTGAGTTCCGAGAATTAAGTGACTATACATAATGATTATGGTTATTATACGTAAGAAATACGAGTATGATACTAGTTATTATACGAGTATGGTATGAAGATTATTACGATGTATAATACGAATATCATAGGAGTTATATACGAAGAGAATACGAGAATTGTACGGGTAGAATACGATTAGTTCCTAATAGACTTTAGTAATTGGACTTTGTCATTTTCCAATTGGACTTGAATTATCTCAAGCTCAATTTGTTATTAAATCAAGCCCAAGATAGGCCCAATACGAATTAGTTTTAAGCCCAAACCAAGAAACCAAACTGCGGATCGAACCGATGGATCACCAGATGGGTAAAACCCATGGGGCAACCCATGTGGGACCCAATAGAGCATGTGGGTTGGCCACTTGGTGGCCAAGTAAAGTAATTTTGCTCGATGGCTAAGTAATGAATAGTAAGGAGGTGGACTAATTGACTATTTTGCCCTCCATTTGGTTTTCTATATATAGGAAGCTTATGTTAGTTCATTAGTTGTTTCACCAACATTGAGCAAATATATTGAGAGAGAGAAAAGAGTATTAACAAGTAATCAAGAGCGATCAAAAGCAAAGTATTCAAGCTTTAGTCAAGAACGCGAAGAACGTTAAGGTAATAACATGTAAACTCTAGTCTTCGATCCTGTTGTATTTATTTTCATAGAGAAGTATGAATTGGTGGAGCATGTCTCTTTCAGAGTAATAAGGATGGCTATTAGTGGATTAAAACATTAATAAGTCATGTATAAGTAAGAATTATAAGTGTTTAAGTGAGTTTTAACCGAAGAAACCATTAAAACGTTGATTTGGTTGTTGATGGACAAATTGAAAACCATCAAGTATAGGTTATGTGCATATTACTTGGTTAGGTATAGATAATGAATCAATGGATTGGTTCCATTTGGTTTGGTGTATAAATCTCGAGTAACGAAGTTATGGCGAAATTTACGAGATTAGATGTTAAACGTTGAAATCGTAGAATTTCCAGATTAGTAGTCAAAAGTCGCCGTGTAACTTGGAAACCTTGGTTTTTGATGGCATATCATAGGATAACATGATTAAGAGTCATGAACTTAAGAATGGTCAAATTCTGACTTAAAACGAAGAAACGAGTTATGAACGTTCACGAATGTTAAACGATCGCGTAATAGAAAGTTAAATAGTGAATTCATTGTTAACGGATTTAAAAACTACTTTTATGCAAATGAAATCGAAGTATGTGAGATATGTAAGATAACGGCTTTTGAACGAGCCAATTTCGACTTATAACGGTCGAGTTATGAGTCCGAAAAGAATTGAACTGGAAAAATTTTAAAAATATTCAAGGGCTCAGGGTAGGCACTGTAGCTCCCCCCAAGCTTGTAAATCTCGCACCGTAGCACCGGGATGGGAGAGTGGCTACTGCTTAGTCACGCCGCAGCACCACTAGTATATAAGAGTCTTGCGCCGTAGCGGCGAGACGAGGGTTTAGAAACTGTTAGTTGGCGCCGTAGCGCCAATGACATACCTGAGGATGGCGCCGCAGCGCCGGTAAGGAAAAAAAGTTGACCAAGTTAATTTTGAACCCAATTATTTGCATGATAACTATGGGGCATGTATATACTTAATATACATGACAAGACCATTCCTATATCACATATATAGTGATGATTTTAGGAAGTTAACGTTGTTTAAAAGTAATGAAACGATGAACGTTAATAAGCTGTAAGGAAGGATAAGTAACTGGAAATGAGTTTTATTAATGAAATAAATTCGGTTAAGTTATAGAAGAGAAAGAAGTTGGTAAAAACAATGTGATTAGATTGTTTGGTAGCTAATTGTAGTGTGTTATGTGAATATATCATGTAGAAACTGTAAAGACCAAGATATGTTGATTTTTAATTGAAGACACTTGAAGGCAAGTTTTCTTAACGCTTGTCTAACCTTCGTGTTAGCCAAGTTTCTGTGATCCATGCTATGAGATGCATGAATTGTTTTATGAAAGAGTTGATGCCAGTTTTAACTCGACTAGACTAATCTTAAGAGTTTGATTGATTTGTTTACAAGTCTTTCGATATAGTATTGATAACGCTATCCTATACTAATTGTTTGGTACGGATTCAAAGGTAAGCCTGAGTATGAATAAACAAAAGTATTTTACATCGATTATTCGATGGTTATGTGAGGTTGCCAAAACTTAAACGTAGATACGTTTAACGGATGAGTGTTAATCAACATAGAGTACTATAGGCTGATCACCTAGAAGTGCTCATAAGATATATTGGACTTATGGACTTAGTGTCGGGTTGTCCTTTTTCATGAATGAAAATCAACAGAGAATGTTCATGGTCTTTTGACCTACTAAGAATTCCTAAGTTACTGTATATACTTTGGAATGGTTTTATGAGAATGAAAAGTGCTATTTAATGTTTCATAGTACTTCATAGCTATTTGTTCAGTTATTGAAGAACAATCATATAATTCTCGATGTGGTATTTGTATTATATATTGCTAGACTTGCTGAGCTAGTTATGCTCACTTCTTGCTTGAATTATATGATTGCAGCTAAGGCCGAGTGAACTGAGGGTTCTAGTAAAGATAAAGGCAAGGCTAAGATGGATAAGTAGTTTATCCTTTAATAGACTAGTATTTTGTATGAATTATACTATAATAAGCAAAGAATTTATTTGGTTAACAGAACCTGGGAAAGGATTCATTACTGTTGTAATAAGAATGTAGTAAATACAATCATTTTGATGTTGTTTCGATGGAATGAATGTATAGTTATGAGTACCGTGTAGCACCATATCTATGGGTTAAAAGTACCCGGATTTGGGGGTGTCACAAAATTGGTTCGTTCAAAAACCAAATTCTTGCTTATTCTTTATACTATAATTTCCTCCGGACAGAACAATTTTCTGAATCTGTTAACGAGGCTTCCACTTGATTAAATTTTCATAATTCGTTCGTTTAACGTTCTTAAGTGTTCATCGCTCGTTCATCCGTAATTCGTTCATATGATCTCCGAATTCGGCATTTCTTGAGTTTAAGACTCATAAATTTCATGGTCTTCAATATGTTCTTGAAACCCTAACTTTCTAGGTTCTTTATTAACATTTCACTTCCATTCCTAAATCCTAGTTAACTATGATTTCAACGTTTATCTCCTTTTATTAGAAATTTCACCATAACTTCGTTATACGAGATTTTTACTCCGTTCAAAATGGATTCATTCCATTATTCAAACATCTATCATCCTAACCAAGCATATATTGTGGCACCCCCAAATTCAGGTTACCTGACCCCCGAGTTGGGTGCGCACGATCCACAATATAATACCATCTAACTATCCATTCAAATTATAAATAGGAATACATAACTCATTAACATATGTTGTTAATACATAAGTCCCAGGTCCACTAACCTTAACATTACGGAAATACCCCTTAGATATACCAAAAGGGTTTACAATACAATACAATATAATAATAATATTGTTCATCATAACTAATTTATCTCTATGCCTTTTTCTTTGTTCTTCTTCGCAGCACCTTCTGCAACTTCGTCTCTAGCTGAAAAGTTTTATTTAGCAAGGGTGAGCAACAAGTTTGCCCCGCAAGTTAAGACATACGATAAAGGTATAGAAATCAATATCAAGCCTTCTCACATTCTACGCAACAATAATTCAATAATGAAATAGTACAACGCTTTCAAGGTTTTCTACAATATTCAAATAAATAATCAAGAATTATATTCTACGAAATAGCAAAGTGGAATATTTTCCAGATTTATGCTGAGCGATCCATTGGATCTTGAACTTCTCTTCTCGAGTAACTATCAAAGATTTGACTTTGATATACCCAGGTGTATCAGATAACCATAAAGATTAAATCATACCCCTCTGTAAGTATATAAAGTGATCAGCTTCATTATGCCCTATATTATGCATAATACTTAATCGTGCCCAAAGGCCGAATATACGACCAATAAAATGTTCCCTTTATATAAAAGGTTGATCTTCTCAGTCTCGGAATCAAGATTTCGATTTAATAACGAAATACTGTGATTTCAAATTCTAGTTACTTCTCGATCTAGCCGAAATAATTGGCATCGATCTGTCAATAATAATTGAATTCTCTTCTCGAACCTATCAAGTTCTAACAAATGTTCGTCTAGTCAGAATAATTTACTAGGACATTTCTCAATATAATTCGATAATAAACAGGAATTATCTGTACTGTCAATTCTATCTTCTACGGATATGAATATCCAACAACAGTTATTCTACGAATGTATATTTCTCGAATCAGTAATTCAATTTGAATTATTAAGCATGCACTAACTGCGAATAATCAATAATAAATTTTCGGACGTGGTATAATTAACAATAATCAATCACTTCCATATTTAAACAGTATTAACTCAAGGTTGAGTTAGGAAACTTGCCTCTTCCGCTGATTACAGCTACACAATAAACTTATCTGCGTTCGTAAGACCTATAACCAATAATATCGGTCTTACAATTAGCACAATAATTTATAACACATAACACTATAATTCACAGTCAAACTTCTCCTAGGAACATTATCACATAGTCACATTAGTGTTTATAACCTATATAAACACTTAACAAGTCTAACTAGTTCAGTCTGGTTGGACTTCGATCTCATCTCAGTGTTCTGGTCACCCTATCCGGCAATTAACACAGTTCTTGTCAATTAAATTCGGTTTCTAAGCTTCAATATTATATTAGATAAGTCAAATATCATTATAATATTTTTCGGAAGCTTTTAGTAATTTATAAACAATTATTATAATTTATAATAATTTTTTAAACACTTAAATCATTTTTAAATGATTTAATTATCAAATAATCTTATCATCATTAATATTTAATAATATGAAAATATTAATAACATACTTGCAAAAATATTAAAGTTATTATTAATAACTTAAAATATTTTTAAATCATCAAAATTCTACTTAAATGATTTTTAAAATAATTAAAATTATTTTTAAATTATCACCATTAATATTTAAATATTAATGAAATTATTATCAAAATATTAAAAGTCATTAATTATAACTTAAAATATTTTTAAATCATTTTTCTCATTTTTAAATCAATAAAATTATTTTTCCATTATTTATTTAATTTATTAATTAAATAAATCTAATATCATTAATATTAATTTATTAATGAGAATTCTCCAAAAATATTAAAAATTATATTTTATAATTCAAAATATTTTTTTAACACTTTATTCTTATTTAAAATGATTTTTAAATTAATAAAATTATTTTTATGTTATTTATTTAATTTAATAAATAAATAAATCTAATACCATTAATATTAATTTATTAATAAAAATTCTCTAAAAATATTAAAAGTTATATTTTATAACTCAAAATATTTTTAAATACATTATTCTTAGTTAAAATAATTTTTCATAATATTAAATCGTTTTTCTCTAATTTATTTGATACACTAATTAAATAAATTAAATACCTTTAATATTTAAATTGTTATAAATATTAAAGAAAAATATTCCAATTGGTCAAAAATTATTTTTCATAATTTAAAATAATTTTTAAAATCATTTTTGGTAATTTTTATAATTTATTTTCAATTTTTAAGTAATAGGTCTTTAGCGACACAAAACGTCGTTGTTGGTATTCTTGAGCCTCAAGAACACTGATAGCTTAGTGGTTAAGGGGTCATGTTTGACCATCTTTAAATCTCTGATCAAGCTTGTTCTAGACAATCCAAGACTTTTATACTGTAGTGTTAATGTAACACTACAACATCCAACCATCACTTTGGTCAAATAACATAACAACAAAGAGATCTAAGTCTTCAAAGATGTTGTCAGGTGGGTTCTGGGTTTTTCAGACTTAAGTTGTTCAACCAGTCACTTTCATGCTCGATTTATTCTATGTTCCAGTTATCAAATGGCTCGATTTTTGGTCCAAACATGCAGTAGTCATGACAAGGAACACATAGGAATCAATAGATCGTTAAAAAAACAACACACCTACTAGATTAATCTCGGTCAAATCCTGTCAGAATCATGGTTCAACCGATTTCTGGGTTTTCCAGAAATGGTTTCCATGTTCGACATGCCCAGTATGACCGTCCACTATGTTCCACATATTTGTTGTTTAAGCGATCTAAAAGTATAGATCTAAAGTACATATTATAGGCTACAATTTGGTTACCAAAATATCAACAAACAATCATCAAAGCTGTCAGATCTGGGCCATTCAAAAGTTGTCAGACGCTGATCTTACACTTTCTGGGTTACCCAGAAAGTTCATGGTCATGCCCGGTCAACGAGTTTTGACCATGAATAACTACAAATCTAGACCTCAAATGAGACTGATTCCACTTGCAGATTAAAGACCACATACCAGGCTACCTATAACAACTTTAAAACATCAAAAACCATAAACATATCAAGATCTACGGCTACTGACATTTCGTGTCAGACCATGTTTCAAACTCAAGAACAGTTTGTGAAAAACTCAACTTTTACCCACTTTGATGCTATGGATCTATGTTATATCAACATAGATAATCATAAAACATCATCTAGCAAAGATCTAAACACATAAACACATATTTTTTTCTTAGCAACTTGGATCAAAAATAAAATTAGGTTTATACCTTCTAGCTTCAAATCCTTGATCTTAATCTTCCTAATTGATCTTGGTTGATCAAGGGCTGATTAAGTGACTGGTCTACTTGATAAATTCGGAGGTTTTTATGTGAGAGGGAGTTGGTAAGAGCTTGGTTGAAAAATAAGCAAATTATGTGATTTTCTCTCTCCCCAAATCTATATATATTGCTTGACATGTTGCTAGATCTGAGGTGTTGGCTGATTTTTTGTTGGATTTCTATGTCACAAAGTCAATGTAATTGCTCACCAACTAAAGTTGCTAGCAATTTTACAAGTTACATAATAAAGGAAGTAAAAAGGGCATTTTGGTCTTTAGCAAAATAAATTTAATGACAATCTTGACAATGTCCAAACCCTTAGGGGTTAACCCTAAGGTTCTAACCCTTAGGTTTTACAAACTCTAATTCTAGTAATTTCTAAATTAGGATTTTAATTAGAAAAATAAAATCTCTAAATTACAATTAGGGTTTGTGAAATAGAAATTAAAATAACTAAATGTAATTAGGGTTTTCTAATCATATTTAAGTTTAATAAACACCTTAGGATTGCCAATTAGGATTAGGGTTTCCTAATTTAGGATTTAGAATTTCCGAATTTAGAATTAGGGTTTGCTGTCATATAATTAGGGTTTTTAACTATGCATTAGGGTTTCTAATCTCTTATTAGGGTTTATAAATTTTAAACCTTATCAAATCAATCATCGATCAATTATTTCTACACAGTGCAAACGCGTACTTATCAAAATAATTATTTTAATTATATCTTCTATCAAATCCCTATCCAAAAATTAGGGTTAGGGTTTCTAAAGCTGTTAAGCACAACTCTACTCTAATTTTATTAGTCAATACACAAATTAACCTTCTCGAAACTCGTATTACAGAAACTTGTCACAAAATTAATAATCAATATTAATATTAATAAAAAAAAATTTATTCGTAAAATTTTGATTATTCGAAATCCCGGGTTATCACATATATAGCATCTAATCCTATACACGATGGTTTTAAACTTATACATTAACAACATATGTTAATTTTTCATGTTTTCTTCATTGTGTTCTTAATCATTTGATTATGATTTCACTTGATACATGTTTATTAATGTTTAAAGTCCACTAATAGTCATCCTTATTACTCCTTATGAGACATGCTCCACCAATAATCACTTCACTATCAAGAATCAAATTGAAGAGATGAAGATTAAAGGTTCAAGTTTCATTACCTCTTGATGTTCTATCTTTCTTCTTCTTCTTTGATTACTTGGAATAGCTTTCTCTTCTCTCTCTCTCTCAATATAATGCTTTAAGTGTTAGTGAATTTGAACAACCAACAAATGAATCTAACTCTCTCTTATTTATAGAATTTGCAGAGTGGGGGCAAAATGGTTAAAATTCCAACCTCCTTAACCAAGCTTCTCAAAGAAGCTTGGCCACCTCATGACCATTATGGTCAGCCACATAGGGTGTGGTGCCCTCCTATGGGTCGTTACCCATCCAGTGATCCAACGGTTCGATCCACGGGTTCGGTTCTTGGTTCGGGCTTAGGTTTAATTCAATTCGGGCCTAACTTTAAGCTTGAATTAAATTATCTTTGGGCTTTGATTAAGTTTGTCATTGGGCCTCAATCATCTTTCATTTGGGCTTGCCAAAGTTTACATTCAATCTTTACTAGTCCATTAATAATGGTTTATACTTTTAACTTATAATTCTCGTATACTAGTTCGTATAACATTCATCTTATACATTATATTATCTTTCGTATATACTTGTACAATACTTTGTATTATACTCATATTCTTTCCCCGTATAATAACCTTTTTATTATACTTACTCTTTACTTATTCAAATCGTCACTTTCCCTAACATTCTCGAATTGAGTACGTAGGCGAAAAACTGCGTTTATCATAACTGAATTATTATTAGATAATGCATCTTTCCTCAAAATTCTATCATTACGTATTTCCTGGAAGTTCAAAAATAATTCCCGAGCAGAAATGAATGAATAATATTTTTTGGAGAATTTCTCAGAAAGCTTTTATTTTCGTCTTAGAAATTCACACACTTTATTTCTAGCACTTAGCTAGAATACTACGATCATACATCCTTTCTAGGTTATAGAACGACCTTCATCTCGCTTACTCGTTATAATAAACATATAATATAATTTTATTCAATATATTCAAATAAAATTATTTTACATTATAATCCGATATTCTCAGTTGTTACACCGCAGCGTCAGCCCTATGTTTTTGCCAATAAAGAGATTTTCAATGTAGAAGATAAAAGAAATGTTATGGAATTCAAATGAAGATAAATGTTAATCAAATTATAACATCTTAATAAGGATCTTAGAACCTTAATCTAACAAATGAAAGTTAAATTGAGGAATAGAATAACTTAAACGTAAAATACTGGAACGATGTAATTGCTCCGTATTTGCGTAGAATGAATATGTTTAACATATACGAATGAATAACTTGAACATTTTACTTAATAAATATGAAGTATGATAAGGAATGTCAAAGAATGATAACGAATGATAATAAACTTAAAGTATAACTTAAGTTTAACAAATAGGATGTATACAATAGTAATGAAGTATAAATAAACCAATACTTAGTTTTGTTTGCATATCTTATTAGTATGTGCATGTAAATTATATGTGTAGGTTGTTAAAGAAACAAGTTAGTTTAAACTATAAATAGAAGACGCCTAAGACAAGTTTCTTAAACCTTTCTCTTGCGAAATTATGTGAATTTTTATACTTACGCAAATCATTTGCATATTTGTTCAAGTACTCAAGACATGATTTTCCATGAATAGCATAAAGAAAAATGTTGATTCCATTGTTCGGTTAAACAAATGTGATATTGATTTATTGATTTAATCATAACTCTTTTTAAATGTTATTTATGAAAATTTAAGCAATCTAACTCGAATTACTTTGGTATTGATAAAAAGGTAAGCCTGAGAATGAACAATCAAATGTATTTAGTCGAATCTTTGGCTGACACGCATGGTGTCAAAACTAAATGTAAATACATTTAACGGATGAATGTTGATCAATATAGAGTACTATAGGCTTATCACCTAGAAGTGATTGTAAGATATGTCAAATTTATGATTTTATTACCGGGAAGTCCCTTTTAATGAAAGAAAATTGTTAACTCTCGGTCATTTAACCATCTCAGTTTCAATATTCTTATTGTGGTCCTAAAAATATTTTAAACAAAGGAAAAGTATCAATTTTGATTATTCTTTTTGATTCTCAACTATTTGTATAATTATTAAATATTAAACACATGATTCTTGATTTTGTTGTTGCTAAATTATATACTTGTTGAGTAATCTAAAGCTCATCCTTACTTAAACAATGTGTTTTTAGCTATGGTCGAAAAGATTGAAGGGTGTAGAAAGGACAAAGGAAAGGCGAAGTTGTAGAAGTAAATTAGCCGCTGTAGTAATAGTATTGCTTTTGTAATAACTCTATTCTGATACAATGAATTTGTAATGGTTACAGAAAACTTGGGAAAATGAATGAAAATGATGTAATGTTATAGTAATTACATTCGAAATAAACAAATATATAGTTATATGTTTGTATGTTGTAGCACCATGTAGCACCATATTTAGGTTTAAAGGAACCCGGATTTGGGGGCATCATAGATTGGTATCAAAGCTGAAAGGTTATAAATATTAAGGGGGGAAGAACCTTAGGATATGACCTTAGTAAGAATGGAGAAGTCAGTAAATAAACTTAATTAGAGTTTTAATTGATGAATTGAGTAAATTCATCCAAATAAAGATTAAAAAAGAAAAGATTTAAAACATAAACTGATTTGATATGTGTTAATAATATTTTGTGTTATTGGTTAATCAAGATATTATAAACTTATTATAGATGGCCGGAGGCGAGGCATTATACATGGATATATCTGAGAGTAGTATGCATACAAGTCAATCATGTATGATGATAAAGCATATACTTTGTAATCAATCTTATTTATTTATTAATAAAAGTAATTATTTACTAAATGCATTTAATTATCTACATGATGCTGTTTTAATAATGTGATAAGCCCATAGTTTTAAGCAATGCTTTTAGAATCATGATGAGATCATGCTAATGAGATCTAAATTCTTAGATAGCTTAAAAACTAAAATGTTCCCAATCAATGGATTACTAAAAAGGGGATTAATGAATTCGGATAGATTGGTACATACGTTGCTTGCTCATTGGATGAGGATGATTGATCTCATAATCATTTGTGTGGAGACATTAAAGCAAGTATGTAGGTGCTTATTGGAGAATAAGTTCACTGAACGTGACTCGCTAAGGAATACCTAATGGAGTTTTACATGCATGTCAATAGGAATTCCTAAAGTGATAGTAGTACAAGTGATCCTTAGACTTGAGATCATCATAGTATCTTGTATATAATGATTTATACTTTGACTTATTCCTTAAGACCCTCAGGGTATATCAAAGGGTATGCTTGGGTATAATGAGTTATATATGAAGATAATGAATGATCAATAAAGAATCTTCCACTTCTAGTAAAAGAAGAGATATGTCCTTTGTGATTCGATAAATGACAATTCAGGAATCATTGGCCAAGGTGGAATGAAATTAGAAAGTAGTTTCTAATTTGTATTTATTCGGAGTTGTGCATTTGAAAATCGAAATACATATAATTAAATAAAATAAGACTTGACAATAATTTTATGTTTTATATTTAATTGGGACATTGTATGGTGGAAGGATTGAATTGTACGATAACTATTTACTCAAAGGTTCTTTTATGTTTAATGTTAAAATCTATATTATCTGAAAAGTCGTTGATCGCTAAGGAGGCTTATCCTTGTTGTAGAATAAATATTATTTTTTTAAATAAATTAATAGTTTAATTTATTTATTTAAATAAGATTAGAATTGTTCTAATTGATTTATTCACAACTGGTTTAATATGGAGAACCTAAAGGGTCACACCATAAAAGGAAGAATAATTATTTAAGAAGTTAATGTCATAATCGTAATAATATATTAAGTGTACTTAATTTAATCTATGATGATAAGGTAAATTAAATAACTTAATATTTAATATTTTAAAAATATTAAATATAAATTAATAAGAGGAGTCTTATTAATATTATTACAATTATTATTATTTTAATTTTTAAAGGAGTTTGGAAATTAATTTAATATTAATACTCTCATTTAGGAGGCAAATTAATTCAAAGAGTTTAGTTAATTATCCCTAATAAGATTAGGGAGCCTAATTAGTTAAAGGAGTTTAATTAATTAAATAATACCCTATTTTAATTATATTAAAAAAGTAACTTATATCTTTATAAGAGGAGTCTTATATCAGAGATCAAATATACGTAATTCTAATAGTTAGAGAGTATGCCCTTTTTCTACAAAGAAAGAAAACTAGGGTTTGAGCCAAAACACATTTCTTCTTGATTCTTCGTCTTCCATAGTGGATCACCTCTAGAGGCCAAACGCTTGGGTGGCTAACGTTGATCAAAAGAAGGAATCTACCCGGAGATTAAAGGAGTTTGCAAAGAAGTAGGAGTTGAACACGTACATGTGGAAGGTCGTATCTACAAGAGTATGATTCTGATTTTCCTTCTATTTAGATTGATAATCAAGCACAAAAATGATCTTGGTTTATGGTTTGTAAGAAAAAATTTAAAATCCATTTTTACTTCGCTGCCGCTTTGTTTATGTGATTTGATTGCATATTCTTATTTATAAAAAAACCTTAACAGTGGTATTAGAGCCAATCTTTGTGATTCTATGTATGTTTAATATGCGATTTGATCGATTTTCTGGGCAACAAAAAGGTTTTTGATTTCTACGACGTGGAGTAGCTGCGACGTGGTTTTTGATCGATTCTATGTATGGATAGCGCAGTTGAGCTTCGACCCAGCTCATTCTGGGCGCAGCTCCGCCCTTGGACAGAATCTGAAAAACTTTTATTTTTCTTTAATTAAATAAATGGTTTTATTTAATTAATAAAAGTTTAAAATAAAGGTGTTTATTTTATCTGAAATATGATTTTAAGTTGCTGAAATTAAAGAGTTTAATTTGGATTTGGTTTTAAATTAAAATAAAAGAGTTTATTTTGTTAAAAACTAAAGTTTAGCAAACTTTTGCCCATTAATTGATATTAATGCATATATGGAATGGATTTATTATTCATGAGATGAATGTTATTTATTGATACATATGTTGATATTTATGATAATAAATGGGATTGATTATAGACTATGACCAATGTGATTGGATTTTATTTTGGATGGATATTTGAATGTATGACTTTTATTAAATGGGGTATGCGTACCTTGTCTTTTCTAATTTTCTTCTTTATGTAAATTCTATTTCTCTCCTATGTACTTCTCCTTAACTGCTGATCAAGGTTTCTATTTAAATGAAATAGTTTATGTAATAGAATTAGTTAGAATTTCTAGAAGAACCGAAGATCAAGTATAAAGGAGCACTTGAAGACCCGTTTGTAAATGAGCCCGTGTTTAAATGTAGTAGTTATATTTAAATGTTAATTCTTGCACCCTAGGGTTTGACCTTTTGGTTCACTTGGTGGCTCTAGTGAACCAAACTAGAACAAAAGTCTATAATCAATCCGGGTAAGATATAGTATTCTATATATGCATGCTAGTATTATATATATATATATATATATATATATATATATATATATATATATATATATATATATGCGTGTGTGTGTGTGTGTTTGTGTGTGTGTGCATGCGCGCTAAACAAGATGAGACAAATAATAACAAACCCCTCAAAGAAATTTATATTAAGTCCTAAGCGTTCAAAGATATTTAGAATATCGAACGCTACCTTTTAGCATAATAAAATTAATATAGTATTAAATATTTAATATGAGTTTGTTGTATCACCACTAGGCAAGTATTAAGTATTTAAGATGTTAATTTATCACATTTGATGTTTATAAAGAAAATAAAATAATATTGTTTTGTTATGTCACCACAAGTACAATATTTTACTTTTTTGAATATATGGAAGTGCTAGGTTGGACTTAACTTAGATAATTTTGATTCAGATGTGCCACCACTTGATCAAAATAATCTAAGAGGCAAAACTTAAGGAGTTACATGATGATGTAATTGACCAGGAGTTGTCTACCTATTTATTTATATATAGTTTGTTGTGTCACCACAAGGCTATATATATTTAAAATGGAATCCTTATTCTTACTAGCAAAACTTTAATTAGATTTTGCCAAACTATATAGATGAGGGTAATATAGTTTGAAGAAAATAGTGGGAGATATCCATATAAAATAAGACCTAATTTATTTTGGTAAAATAAATTAATTAAATGAATATTTGCTAAAATGTTATTTTTTCACATGTAGAAATTTGAAAATGTCACATTCACTAATTTCACTGCGTAGCATACTTGATGCTAACAAACTGACCGGACCGAATTACACGGACTGATTAAGGAATCTAAGAATAGTTCTCACTGCTGAAAAGATTTCTTATATCTTAAATTCGTCTGTCCCTGCAAATGTTGCAGAAACAGCCTCTAAGGAAGAGATTGCTACTTTTAGAAAGTGGCAAGATGATGCATCTATGGCTCAATCATCATGCTTGCATCCATGAGTAACAAGCTTCAGTGTCAGCATGAAACCATGGATGCTCCTACTATACTGATGCACCTGCAAGAGCTATATGGTGAGCAAAGTAGGACTGCTAGATAGGAAATATCTAAGGAGCTCTTCCGATCTCGGATGATCGAGGGCACTGCTGTTGAGACTCATGTCTTAAAGATGATCAATTTGATTGAACTTCTTGGACAGCTTGGGTTCGTCATGGATGGGGAGTTGAGTCAAGATTTAGTCTTGCAGTCACTCCCTGACACATTCTCAGAATTTGTTATGAATTTTTACGTGAATAAGTTAGATGTCAGCTTGCTTGAATTAGTTAATGTAATAACCGGGAATTTCAAGTCAGTTTATATGTATATATACATTATTGATATTTAAAACTTTGTGATATATAGTGATTTAAGATGTGATAACATATGAGAAGTGGTGAATGACTAAATAAATAAATATACTATAGTTATAGATATATACATTTATAGATTTCATTAAAAATGAAAGCTTCATAACCTAATTATACATTAGGTGAGATAATTAAATAACCTAATGGTTATGGTAATAAGGAATATTTAGTATTTAATATGTATACTAACTTAAGTGGACAATTTTATTATTGCAAGTGATTAATAATGGTAAACCTAATTAGGTTACAAGTTAAAGAGATATGTGTATGTAATTAAATTCCATAAGATTGGAAATATAAACCCTAAATAAACAATTAGGGTAATATATATTAAATTTGTTAAACTATGTTTATTACATATCCTAAAACAATTAAAGGAGAAGCCCAAAAGAAATAAAATGCAAACCAATACTTAGCCCACTTAATTAAGAGTATTTTAGACTTTTGATTAAACAAATTTGTGCATTAAAATAAAAGCAAAATGGAGAGGATAATGGGCAAAGAAGTGACCGGCCATATTAGGCCTTATAAGGCAAAAAGTTTATGCTAATTAAGTTCCTTAAGTAGAAATTCTTACAACAAGGACAAGTGTGTCTAGCTCCCATTGATGGAAAATCTAATTAGCATCCTTAATGACATGATTAGGCCTAATTAGAAGGGATATGGCTAAGCCTTTTATCCGGCTAAGCCTTTTATCCAAGGGACAAAAAGAGTATGGGGGATATTAGCTTAATCACCACATTCCATTTCATTTCACTACATTCATCTTCATTTCCATTTCATTTCTCCACCATTCTTCTTCTTCTATTTTCTCCCAACTAGCAATATACAAAGAGAGCAATAGAGAGAGAGAGGTTCAGATATTTGGGGAGGGGGAAGAAGGAAGTTTTTCATGCATCCCAAGTTCATAAGCTACTTTGGAAAGAAAAGGAAGACATCCCACAAGACTAGGTGAGAAAAATCAAACCCTAGTTTTATGTTTTGTGTGTTTTATGTAATCTTGTGATAGAATTATGGAAGTATAAGTTCTAAAAGGATAGAGTCTTATGAGAATGATAAATCTTGAGTATAATAAGTTTAACTTGTTCATCTATATAAGTTTGTGTTAGAAATTTGGGAAAAAGGAAGTTAAAGAAGTTTTTGGAAAAAATTATTTTAAAAAGGGGGATTTATGCTTATCATTTTGAAATCTACAGAGAGTTTTTGTGATTCTGTTTCTTGGTATACTAGAACTATGAGTTAAGGGCAAAACCTCTTTGGAAGCATGTAAAAATGTTAAAAAATGAGCAAGATATAGATTTATTACCAAAATCCTGCAACTATGAAATTATGTTGCCTGAATAGCCACTTCTGTGATGAATGAAAATTGTAGTTCGGGAAGATACGAATCCAACGAGACCGATTGGACCTAAATCGGAGTTGTAAATTTTATTTTATTCAAGTTTTAGTGAAGGATCCCAAATCTGGAAAAATTAAAAAATATTAGAAAACCTACTGCCGGTTCACTGTTCACCGAACCGGCGAATATTTTCTAGCGACTGGTTCGGCCCTTTTCCGGCCGGTTCTGGAAACGGTTCTTGGACCCACATTTTTCTAAAAATGTGAAGAGTTTTAAAATATTTAATGCAGAATTTTTCAGGACAGTTATGTAATTATTAAGTAATTAGTGGTTTAAACTCATTTAAAACTTACTAAATAATAATTTTTAATGCCACTAAATGATTATTAAACTAATTATATGTAATTTAAATATAATTAACTATTTAATTATTATCTAAGTGATATTAGGTGATAATTAAGTAGAGATAGTGTTAATAAATTAACTATTGATTATTTAATTAAGATTAAATAATAAATAGAGTTACACCATGGATTAATTAATATTAAATAATGATTAAAGAATGTTTATGTGAGATTATGTAATAATAATGTAATTAATTACTTACATTGACATAAAATTTATAAAATAATTATTTAGTTAATATTAAATAATAAATAAGAACAAATGATAATTAATTATTCTTAGATTAATAAGAAAGAATAATTAAAGACTTATAAAGTGAATTAATTATTTATTATTCAAGGATAAATAATTAATATTAAATAAGGACAATGTTAATTAATTGTTCATTTATTAATAGTAGTGAATAATTAAAGACTAATGAAGAAAATAAATCAATTATTTATTATTCAAGGATAAATAATTAATTAATTAGTATTAAATAATAATTAAAGACAAATAATGTTAATAATGTAATTATTCATTGTTTAATTAACATTAAATAATAAGTATATGTAATTAGCTATTATTTATTAAATAATAACTAAAGGTAATTTATTAATTACTATTTAACTAATATTAAATGGTAATTAAATGAAGATAGAGTTAGTAAATAAAGATAACTTAAATGACTCATTAATTAAATAATTATAATAAATTGTTTAAGGATCTAATAAGTATTTATTACTTTAGAAAACCTTATAAATTTATTAAATCATTAACCTAAGATTTATTATATATCTTATAGGGTTGGTGATGGTACATTATACTATGTGTACCATGTGATTGAATTAATTGCTAGTTAATAGTATAAGTTAGCGTATAGACGCATAATTATACACAATACTAATTAGTAAGCCAACATTGTCAGTGTTAGGTCGATCAAAGAGTTTTAATTAAAGCTAGTTAGACGTAGCTCGTCGAACATGCAAGTTCCCTAACTCAAACTCAAGTTATTATTTTTCCAACATGTTACTGGATAATTATTGTTGATTATTCTATGTAAGACCCCAAATTATTAATAAATGAAATTTAATTCCTCTATTTATTATTTTGAAATAGTAAGGGTTGATTTGATTAATGTGG
Organism: Panax notoginseng; assembly: GCA_016801055.1. Taxonomy (NCBI): domain Eukaryota; kingdom Viridiplantae; phylum Streptophyta; class Magnoliopsida; order Apiales; family Araliaceae; genus Panax; species Panax notoginseng. The sequence goes on along the minus strand of CM029013.1, from coordinate 116,876,605 downwards.
TTAGTTATGGGTAAAATGCGTAAATATTTTAAATAAGCAAGTGGTCCTAAAATATTCATTATTGTCGGGAAATATTTGTTTAGTCGTGGAATATTCTTGTTGTCGGGAAATATTCGTACGACGGCGCAGCCTTGTGTGGGCCCCATAACGGAAAGCGATTGGATGAATAAAACGATAAAAATAAGTTGTTTATAAATAACGGCATAGTTGTTACCGTTAATACTGTTGGAATACCCGGTGGTTAAAATACAGTAATACACGTTGTTGCACAGTAGCACACGGTATTGCACCAATTATTAATTCTTACGTAAGAAGGCACTACTCAATAATTGTTACAGTAATTACTGTTCAATATTGTATTTTATTGATTCAATAATTGCTGCGTTGATATTTTATATTACTGTTGTTTCAATAATTGTCACTACGCAGTATTTTTCATTATCGGAGCAATAATTCATATTATCTGAATAATATTATTAGATAATATTATTGGCAATGTCTAGAAAGTTCTGTCTAAGGAGAGGTTTGGTCATCTAATTACGCGCCAGTAAGGAGAAATCCTTATTGGAAAGCCCCCTCTTTCCTAGGAACTGCCTGGTTGCCAGTACTGTGGTTCTGTAATATTATTTGTGTATAATTAATTATTGATTTATATGATGAGGAAAATAGTAATTTTATGTGGATATAGATAGAGAAAAATTTTAATGTGACAATTGTTGAAAATTAATATTTTATCTTTTTCTGATAAAATAATTTATTTAAATATATTATTTTAATAATATATTGATGGTGGTATTTTTACAATGAATGTGGGATATATGAGTATATGAGGAGGAAGAGTATTTTTGTGGCATTAAATGATTAACACATGTTTTGTGTGTTGGTGGACATAATTCTTGACCGAAAATTTATTATTGACTGTAAAATTGCCCGTTTATGAATTTCGATCAATTTCTGTTTGGAATTTGGAAAAACTTTCTTCTGCAAAGTTGTAGAGAATTGAATTTCCTATAAAAACTCGCGAGATTCGAATTTTCTGATAAAATGATATTTATTATGAATTATTGAAGTTTTGAAGTTCCGAAATAATTGATTTTTGGAAGTTTTATTTATTATTTTGAAGAAAAACGTTTTTTAGCATTTAAGTGGGCTAACATGTGATATAAATGGGCTGAGATCAGATGTCTAGAGGCGGGCTAAGAAAAATTTGATAAATATATTATTATTATATTAAATTTTCTGCTTTGGTGTTCTAAGCATTTTCTTATAAATAGGGTGCTTAGGTTAGAATTGAAAATCACACCAGAAACACAAGTTTCTCTCTATTTCTCTCTCTATATCGAGCGTATTCTTGTGAGTATTTGATACTTTGAGTGTTGCTATACGGTGCAAGTTTCCTTCAGCACTATATCTAGTATTCCAGTCAGAAGTACCGTCTTTCCGAGGTAAGGGATGTTATTTCTTCTTAAATGATATTATTTTCTTCAATATCATTATGCCGAAGTATTGATCTGAATTTTTATCAAATTTGGAACTTTTCATGTCGGGGTTACTATTCATGAGTTACTATTCATGAGTTACTATTCACGAGTTACTATTCACGAGTTACTATTCACCGAAAAATGAAATTTCCTTCTTTTCGTCCAAATATCTATTCTGGATACTAGCTTTGATTGTATCCATATTTTGATCATTCTTGAATTTTACTTCACTATGATAAGGTATTTTTGGACATGGATAAATCGAAATACGAATCCTTAATATTTGTTATTTTGCTTCATTGGATTCGTTTTCTTTAAAATATTTTTTATTATCCTCAGTCTTAAATGATGATATAACTGAATATCTTTGGCCTGTAGTGCAAAGATGAATAATTTCTGATGAATATCTTTGGCCCGTAGTGCAAAGATGAACATGTGTTGAGGTGAACATGACCAACTGATGGATATCTTTGGCCTGTAGTGCAAAGATGACTATTTGATTCAAGATATTTATTGATTGTTGTTACAGGGATAAAATATTGATGATGGGCTTTTAAATTCATAGATAATCGTAGATTTCATTCTCTACGTAACTTCTCTATGAATTATTATTTTCCGCTGCGAATATTGAATTAAAACTTGTTGTCTATTGTATTCTATTAAATTTTTCCCTGTTGAAGACTAACGATAATTTGTTGTATATTATCTTAGTCATAATATTCTTTACTGGGCTAGTTGAGCTCACCCTTTTCCTTGTTGTTCCATTTTCTTCTCAGGAGGCGAGAATGTAGCAAGTACTAGTCGGGGTATGGAATGAAGGTTCTAGGAAGTTGTTTTAGTAGTCCTCACCATTTTTTTTGTAAAATATTGTTCCAATAATTGTAATGAGAACTTATTTGAGTGTGGATATTGTCTAGATGACAATATTTGTATTTACACTCACAATTTTTATGTTGTATTAATAAAGTTGTAGTTGTTTCTGTACCATGTTATTGACGACTCAGAATAGGTGTTGTATACCTGTTTTGGGGGCGTCACAGTTGGTATCAGAGCTTAGGGATATGATCTCTGGCGGAGATCGGGGAATAGAACTAGGAGGGGAGAGACGAGTAAATCCTTCGCTGGTGTGTTCTACCTAAGCTTATTTGTTGGTCGGTCATAATATAGGGATATTATATGATTTGTTAATTTGTTAAATTAACCCTTGTTTTATGGCAGTATTTGAGAATGTCGACTGAGAATGTTAACAGTGGAGTAAATGAAACCGTGTAGACACCTGTACTCACCAACGAGGAGAACGTGCAACAGGCTGGCAATGTTCCTCCTGTGAACAACACCACTGAGCAGACGATGAACGATGAGATGTTTAGAAGCTTTTTGCGATTCATGCAAAACCAGACGAAAGAGATTCCTGTTCAAAATATAGGAAGAAACAATGGCAACGCACAGCTGGTCACAGCCAAGCAGTTCAAAGAGTTGGGACCACCAGAATTCTGGGGAAAGCCAGATCCGATTAAGGCGGAGACATGGGTCAAGCAAATTACCAAGATATTTGATGTCTTGGGATGCACGGAGGAACAGAAGGTTCCATTCGCCACCTTTATGTTCCGTGGCGAGGCAGACTACTGGTGGGAATCTGTGAAGCGTACCCATCCAGCCGCACTCAGCATGTCTTGGGAGACATTTCAGAAACTATTCAATGACAAGTACTTTCCTGAAAGTATTCGTCATATGAAGGAGGTAGAGTTTATTAGACTGGAGCAGAATAACATGACGGTGTCCCAGTACGAGGCGAAGTTTGCAGAGTTGTCCAGGTTTGCACCTCATTTGGTGGAGAATGAGGAACGTATGACACGGATGTTTCTGAGAGGTTTAAAACCCGGCATACGTCAATATCTCATTTCTCATAAATTTTCTCTCTATTCAGATGTTGTCAACAGGGCTCAATTGTTGGAGCGAGATAACGAGTATGGTCAACCGAGGGACCACAACCAGGATCATATCGGTGACAACAGTCATCAGAACAATGATAACCAGCGGAGAAAGAAAAGTACAGACAAGAACGGCAACCACTCTGGTGGTAATCGTGGCTATGAAAATAGAAGAAGTGAGTCGGGAGGAGATTTTAAAAAGAGGAGATTCAACAATGATAATACGAAGACGTCAGCACCAGCAGCAACTGGTTCCAAGGGAGGAGAACGACCACCGGTCATATGCTATAAATGTGGAAAAGAGGGACATATCAGCCCAAACTGTCCACAACAGTTCAAGGTATGCTATAATTGTGGAAAGGAAGGACATATCGCTCGAGATTGTACGATAGCGAAACCAAGTTCAGCGGGGACGGTGACTCAAAAGGCTGCCCCAGAAAAGTCAAAGTCAACGGTTCCTGGAAGAGCGTTTGTCGTGACTGGTCAACATGCGAGGAACCCAAACGAGGTGATCACGGGTAAGCTAATCATAAATTCATGTGAAGTTTATACCTTACTAGATACCGGTGCTACCCATTCATTTATTTCTCCTGCTTGTGCTCAACGTTTAAACTTGACTCCGGAGAAATTAGACTTTGATTTATCTGTGGAGACTCCGTTAGGGGAAACTTTCATCACATCCACTATTTATAAATCTTGTTTGATCCAAGTTGGCACCATCACCTTACCTGTTGACTTATCTCTTTAAAGATACTTGCATTTGACGTGATTTTAGGAATTGATTGGTTAACTACTCATCATGCCAAAATTGATTGTTTTCGTAAGGTGGTTAGTTTTCATATTCCTAATCAACCTGTTGTTCGAATTCAAGCAACAAAGCCATTAAAATCAATCACTGTCATATCAAGTCATAAAGCCATTCGTTTATTGAAAAACGGATGTCAAGCTTTCCTAGCCCATGTTATGGATTTGAATAAAGACACGTCAAATTTGAATAATATTCCTGTTATTAGTAACTTTCCTGACGTATTTCCTGAAGAACTTCCCGGTTTACCCCCAGAACGTGAAGTTGAATTCTTTATTGATCTTGAACCTGGTACAAAGCCAATTTCTAAAACCCCATATCGAATGGCTCCTATTGAACTTCAGGAGTTAAAAGTCCAACTACAAGAGTTGTTGGACATCGGCTTCATTCGTCCTAGTACATCTCCTTGGGGTGCTCCTGTTTTATTTGTAAAGAAGAAAGACGGGAGTATGCGACTTTGTATCGATTACCGAGAATTAAACCATGTCACTATCAAGAATAGGTATCCGCTACCTCGTATTGATGACCTGTTTGACCAGTTACAAGGAGCACAATTCTTTTCAAAAATCGATCTTCGTTCTGGATATCATCAGCTGAAGGTTAAAACTGAGGATATTCCAAAGACTGCCTTTAGAACTCGGTACGGGCATTATGAATTCTTAGTCATGTCTTTTGGATTGACTAATGCTCCTGCGGCTTTCATGGATATGATGAATCGAGTATTCAAGGATTATTTGGATCAGTTCGTTGTTGTCTTTATTGATGACATCCTTATATATTCCAAAAGCCGTGAAGATCATGAGCACCATTTGAAGCTGGTACTCCAAAGACTGCGTGAAAACAAGCTATATGATAAGTTGAAGAAATGCGAGTTCTGGCTTGAGGAAGTAGCATTCCTAGGGCACGTGGTGTCAAAACATGGAGTATCTGTGGACCCGGCGAAGATTGAAGCAATACAAAGCTGGGAGCAACCGAAGACGGTGACCGATGTACGTAGCTTTTTGGGCTTAGCTGGTTATTATCGGAGATTCGTAGAAGGGTTTTCTCGAATCGCTACCCCGTTAACTCAGCTGACTCGGAAAGATATCAAATTTGTATGGAGCGAAGAATGCGAGAAGAGTTTCCAAGAGCTTAAGAGGAGACTCATTTCGGCACCTGTTCTGATAATACCATCTGGTTCGGATGGATTTGTTATCTACAGCGATGCTTCAGGTAAAGGGTTAGGATGTGTTCTCATGCAACGTGGGAAAGTCATAGCCTATGCCTCGCGACAACTTAAATAATATGAGAGGAATTATCCTACTCATGATCTAGAGTTGGCAGCAGTCGTTTTCGCGCTAAAGATCTGGAGGCACTATCTATATGGGGAGAAAGTGGAGATATATTCAGACCATAAAAGCCTCAAATATTTCTTCACTCAGAAAGAACTCAACATGCGGCAACGACGTTGGCTCGAGCTGTTAAAAGATTATGACCACACTATTCAATACCATCCTGGAAAAGCAAACGTGGTAGTTGACGCGTTGAGTAGAAGATCATATGCAGGAACGAGTGCGATGATGTCAATTATACGCGTAGAACCAACTTTAATCGATAAAGTTAAAGTTGCTCAAGCTACAGACCCGGAGCTCATGCGTATGAAGAAGAAAGTGCAAGAAGGTGCTATTCCAGAAGCAAGAATCGATGAAGAAGGAATACTTCGAGTCCACTCCAGACTTTGTGTTCCTAACGATTCTGATTTAAAGTACAAGATCATGATGGAGGCACACAATACACCATTTGCAATCCATCCTGGAAGTACTAAAATGTATCGTGATCTTCGACATACATTTTGGTGGAACAATATGAAGAGAGAGATTGCAAAGTTTATCTCGAGGTGTTTAACTTGTCAACGTGTAAAGGCGGAGCATCAAGTACCAAAGGGTCCATTGCAACCACTTGAGATTTCGAAATGGAAGTGGGAACACATTACCATAGATTTTGTTACGGGTCTTCCCACTGTTTCTCAAGGCATAAATGCTATTTGGGTTATAGTTGATAGATTAACCAAGTCTGCTCATTTCTTGCCGATACGGGAGACTTATTCCCTTAAACGTCTTGCTAGTATGTACGTGAATGAGATTGTAAGGTTGCATGGCATGCCAGTATCCATAGTTTCGGATCGTGACCCAAGATTCACTTCAAGATTTTGGGTTAGCTTGCAAAAAGCTATGGGCACGGATTTACGGTTCAGTTTGGCATACCATCCTCAAACGGACGGGCAATTAGAGAGGACTATTCAAACTCTTGAAGATCTATTAAGACTTTGTGTCCTCGATTTCAAAGGAAGTTGGGATAAGTACCTACCATTGGTGGAATTCTCCTACAACAACAGTTATCAGGCAAGTATAGGTGTAGCTCCCTTTGAAGCATTGTATGGACGAAAGTGTCGCTCTCCAGTATGTTGGGATGAGGTGGGAGAAGCAACGTTGTTGGGACCAGAGTTGGTACGAATGACTACAGAGAAGATCCAAACGATTCGACAACGTATACAAACGGCACATGATCGACAAAAGAGTTATGTGGATCTTCATTGAAAGGACGTGGAATTTGACATTGGGGATCATGTGTTATTACGTGTAGCTCCATGGAAAGGAGTTACAAGATTTGGGAAGAGAGGAAAGCTCAATCCACGATTTATTGGTCCATTTCAGATTCTTGATCGAGTAGGAAATGTGGCCTATAGACTTGCGTTACCTCCAAGTATGTCTCGTGTTCATAATGTTTTTCATATATCTGTGCTTCGTAAATATGTGAAAGACCCGAACCATGTTATTGAGTTAGAACCGGACGAGATAGCTGAAGACTTAACGTACGAGGAGGTACCTGTCAAGATCATGGATAAGAAGGAGCATGTCCTACGCACGAAGGTCATACCACAAGTTAAAGTTTTGTGGAGAAACCATGCTATTGAGGAAATAACCTGGGAGTTGGAAACGGAAATGAAAGCGAGGTATCCTCATCTTTTCGAAACACCAGGTACGTATGTCAATTTCGAGGACGAAATTTCATAAGGAGGGGAGGTTGTAAGACCCCAAATTATTAATAAATGAAATTTAATTCCTCTATTTATTATTTTGAAATAGTAAGGGTTGATTTGATTAATGTGGTTAGTTATGGGTAAAATGCGCAAATATTTTAAATAAGCAAGTGGTCCTAAAGTATTCATTATTGTCGGGAAATATTTGTTTGGTCGTCGAATATTCTTGTTGTCGGGAAATATTCGTACGACGGCGCAACCTTGTGTGGGCCCCATAACGGAAAGCGATTGGATGAAGAAAACGACAAAAATAAGTTGTTTATAAATAACGGCATAGTTGTTACCGTTAATACTGTTGGAATACCCGGTGGTTAAAACACAGTAATACGCGTTGTTGCACAGTAGCACACGGTATTGCACCAATTATTGATTCTTACGTAAGAAGGCACTACTCAATAATTGTTACAGTAATTACTGTTCAATATTGTATTTTATTGATTCAATAATTGCTGCGTTGATATTTTATATTACTGTTGTTTCAATAATTGTCACTACGCAGTATTTTTCATTATCGGAGCAATAATTCATATTATCTGAATAATATTATTAGATAACATTATTGGCAATGTCTAGAAAGTTCTGTCTAAGGAGAGGTTTGGTCATCTAATTACGCGCCAGTAAGGAGAAATCCTTATTGGAAATCCCCCTCTTTCCTGGGAACTGCCTGGTTGCCAGTACTGTGGTTCTGTAATATTATTTGTGTATAATTAATTATTGATTTATATGATGAGAAAAATAGTAATTTTATGTGGATATAGATAGAGAAAAATTTTAATGTGACAATTGTTGAAAATTAATATTTTATCTTTTTCTGATAAAATAATTCATTTAAATATATTATTTTAATAATATATTGATGGTGGTATTTTTAAAATGAATGTGGGATATATGAGTACATGAGGAGGAAGAGTATTTTTGTGGCATTAAATGATTAACACATGTTTTGTGTGTTGGTGGACATAATTCTTGACCGAAAATTTATTATTGACTGTAAAATTGCCCGTTTGTGAATTTCGGTCAATTTCTGTTTAGAATTTGAAAAAACTTTCTTCTGTAAAGTTGTAGAGAATTAAATTTCCTATAAAAACTCGCGAGATTCGAATTTTCTGATAAAATGGCTATTTATTATGAATTATTGAAGTTTTGAAGTTCCGAAATAATTGATTTTTGGAAGTTTTATTTATTATTTTGAAGAAAAAATTTTTTTGGCATTTAAGTGGGCTAACATGTGATATAAATGGGCTGAGATCAGATGTCTAGAGGTGGGCTAAGGAAAATTTGATAAATATATTATTATTATATTAAATTTTCTGCTTTGGTGTTCTAAGCATTTTCCTATAAATAGGGTGCTTAGGTTAGAATTGAAAATCACACCAGAAACACAAGTTTCTCTCTATTTCTCTCTCTATATCGAGCGTATTCTTGTGAGTATTTGATACTTTGAGTGTTGCTATACGGTGCAAGTTTCCTTCAGCACTATATCTAGTATTCCAGTCAGAAGTACCGTCTTTCCGAGGTAAGGGATGTTATTTCTTCTTAAATGATATTATTTTCTTCAATATCATTATGCCGAAGTATTGATCTGAATTTTTATCAAATTTGGAACTTTTCATGTCGGGGTTACTATTCATGAGTTACTATTCATGAGTTACTATTCACGAGTTACTATTCACGAGTTACTATTCACCGAAAAATGAAATTTCCTTTTTTTCGTCCAAATATCTATTCTGGATACTAGCTTTGATTGTATCCATGTTTTGATCATTCTTGAATTTTACTTCACTATGATAAGGTATTTTTGGACATGGATAAATCGAAATACGAATCCTTAATATTTGTTATTTTGCTTCACTGGATTCGTTTTCTTTAAAATATTTTTCATTATCCTCAGTCTTAAATGATGATATAACTGAATATCTTTGGCCTGTAGTGCAAAGATAAATAATTTCTGATGAATATCTTTGGCCCGTAGTGCAAAGATGAACAGGTGTTGAGGTGAACATGATCAACTGATGGATATCTTTGGCCTGTAGTGCAAAGATGACTATTTGATTCAAGATATTTATTGATTGTTGTTACAGGGATAAAATGTTGATGATGGGCTTTTAAATTCATAGATAATCGTAGATTTCATTCTCTACGTAACTTCTCTATGAATTATTATTTTCCGCTGCGAATATTGAATTAAAACTTGTTGTCTATTGTATTCTATTAAATTTTTTCCTGTTGAAGACTAACGATAATTTGTTGTATATTATCTTAGTCATAATATTCTTTACTGGGCTAGTTGAGCTCACCCTTTTCCTTGTTGTTCCATTTTCTTCTCAGGAGGCGAGAATGTAGCAGGTACTAGTCGGGGTATGGAATGAAGGTTCTAGGAAGTTGTTTTAGTAGTCCTCACCATTTTTTTTGTAAAATATTGTTCCAATAATTGTAATGAGGACTTATTTGAGTGTGGATATTGTCTAGATGACAATATTTGTATTTACACTCACAATTTTTATGTTGTATTAATAAAGTTGTAGTTGTTTCTGTACCATGTTATTGACGACTCAGAATAGGTGTTGTATACCTGTTTTGGGGGCGTCACATTCTACATCTATGATTATTATTGAATATTCGCAATTATTGCAAGTTCTCTAACTCAAACTCGAGTTATTATTTTTCAAGCATTATAGTGAATAATTATTGTTGATTATTCCACATCTAATATTATTATTGAATATTCGCATTATGGCAAGTTTCCTAATTCCACTTGAGTTATTAATTTTAAAGCATGATTAGTGAATAATGCGACGCCCCCAAAATTAGGTATACATCACCCATCTTGGGTCGTCAGATACAAAGTACAGAATACAAATACAACTTACTAATACAACTGTCGTGTACAATACGACAAAACATAAACTGCGAGTTTGAATATAAATATTATCTTCTAGACAGTATTCATACTCAAAAGGAGTCCTCATTATATTTATTAACACACTATTACATAGAATAGTGAGGACAACTAACTAATACTATCATTCGAACCATCACTCCGTTCCCCGACTTGCCCCAGCTATGTTCTCATTTTCTGAAGAGAACAGTGAAAGAAAGGGTGAGCTCAACTAGCCCAGTAAGAAATATTATGACTAAGATAATGCAGAATAAATTATCATTAGCCTTCAACAATGTTAAACTGATAAAATATAATACACATCAAGTTTAACTGCAGCGGAACAAGCAATCCATTAAAAGAGTTAAGGAGAAAATAAACTCTACTATCTTTTATGATTTAAAAGGTTTTTCAACACTTTGATCGCTGGGACACAGCTTAATAAATTAATCCACATCATCGAATCACCCCTGCACTACGGCCAAGGATATTCGTGTATTCATTAATGGTCATGATCATGCCAACAACTGTCCATCAACACACTACAGGCCAATGAGGACTTTTACCACATCATTTATAACATTACGATCATGATTATACCGAATAATCCCTGGTCATAATCATACATTTTATAAACATGAGGATGATGACAATAATATAAGAATTCAATACAACAAGTTCAAGAATTAATTTATCCAAGAAATAACAACGTCCAAATTGTCAACATGATACTGCTTTGTGGAGTAAAATTCAAGAATGCTTAGAAGAATATTTTCATGAAAAGATACTGGATGAAACGCAATTATCAAGGATATTTCATAAATTTCATGGAGTATAGAAGTCAAAACTTAACCAACTGAGTATAATAAAGAATGGAATAACAAAAGAAATCACCATGCATGCGATAGACCGCACAAACAGGTTATTCCAACAGAATAATAAATAATGGAACCAGGTCCGGCGTAAAACGCACAGACAGGATATTCCAATAGAATAATAATAAAGACGGAATCAGGTCTGGCGTAAAACGCACAGACAGGATATTCCAACAGAATAATAATAAAGACGGAACCAGGTCCGGTGTAAAACACACAGACATGATGTTCCAACAGAATAATAATAAATGGAATAACAACAGTTCTCTTCATCTTACCGTTTTAAAGAAGAGCTGAAATAAGGAAGTAGTTAAGTAGCAGAATACTCTTCTTCTCTCTCTCTCTATAGTTTCTCTCTATAGTTTCTCTCTCTAGAGTTCAGTGAATTCGTAAGAAATAATGAAGGAATGAGCTGCTATTTATAGAAAAATAGAATGCATAGTAACTAATCCATGAACGGTCCAGATTGATTACTTTAATCTGACGGTCCATATTTAAAGAAAAATCTTTTAAATAAAATAAAATATATTTTATTTATAGAATAACTTTAATAAAGTATTATGCTTTATATAAAAAGATGTTTCTGTTTTATTACGTTAATAATACGAATAAAACAAAACGTCATTATCGCTAAATAATTCATATTATTAACTGATAATAATTGAATCAAACTGAGTGACTTCTCACATAAGCATTAATAATCAATACCGTGTGCTACTATGCAACCACACGTATTACTGTACTTTTACTACCGAGTAGTTCAACAGTATCAATGGTAAAACTTCCGCCGTTATTTTTAATAAAATATTTTTGTCGTTTTCTCAATCCGATAATAATTCCGTTGTGGGGTCTACCAATGATTGTGCCGTTGTACGAATATTCCCTGTTAAAACGAATATTCCCCGACCAATCGAATATTATATAACAACTTGTGTACTTTGCAAAATTTATAAATATTACCCATAACTATAACATTATATCAAATTAACTCCATAATATTCAAAAATGATATTTATAAAAAATTCATCTTTATTTATAAAAGTTGGGGTCTTACAAATAATTATTGTTGGTTATTCACATCCATAATGATTATTGTTATTCACACCTAGTGCGTCTGATTCTTGATCTGTTACTTGAACTGTGAAATAATTTGAAGTTCTTTTATGCATGAACTGTTTATGAGCTGTGTCTCAGCTATTTGTTTTGGCGAGACTAATATTTGTTAAAGCATGAAACGTTCTATTTATTATGAATTGATTTATTATTGGAAGATTTATGTCATTTACTTCGGCTAGATCAACAGTGATATTATATGATAAATATATTCATAGCACTTCTTTGAATTCAATCAAAACCATATTGTCATGGTACAGACTCATGATGTAAGACTATGAAGAAACCCTTATAAAAGGGGGAACTTTATTGTCGTAAAACTACCCATGCACGATTTTTGAGTATTATGCATAATATAGGGTACAATAGAGCTGATCACTTCATGTACTTGTAGAAGAGTATAATTAGTTTTTATAACTAACTTATATTCTTGAGGTAATTTAGCTTTAATTACTGATGATTCCTCGAGTAGTTCTTGATCTATTTGTGATCACTCAGCATGAAATCTGGAAATATCCCACTTTGTTGGATATTGTTGTAGTATTGATAATTCTTCTTAATCAATTGAATATTATTGAACCTTCGATAGAATTTTACTCTTTCATCCTTGGAATGCTATTCAGTATGAAACTTAAGAAAATCCTTGTTATTGAAAATGATTTATCATTCAGCTATTTCGAAATCGTTCGAATATCGTTGAAATTATAGAAAGTTAAATTCTTCTATATCTTTTATTGTACGCTTTAACTTGCTGAGCAGACTCGTTGCTCATCCTTGCTTAAATAAAATATTTCAGCTAAAGTCGAGGTAGCAAAAGGTTCTAATAAGGACAAAGGCAAAGCGAAGGCGACCGAGTACTATCAAGTTGTTCAATGATTATTATATTATAATTTTGTTTAAGTCTTTTGTATTAATAGACATGAAAGGTTAAGGTTAGTTAACTTGGGATAACAATGGTATAATTATGTTTTAATGTATATTTTTATTAAGGTAACGTAATGAATGATGAAATTCATAATTGAATGGGTAGTTAGATGTGATATGTATGATGGATCGTGAGCACCAAACCCGAGGTTAGGGAACTCGAATTTGGGGGCGTCACAGGTTGGTATCAAAGCTGTAGGTTATAAACATTAGGAATGCGAAACCTAGGTTATAACCTTAGAAGAAAACTCATATAGTTTATGTAAGTGATGGGTTGAGGAGATCTATCGAGTTTTAGTTGTACTGAATAAAATATCATTTCATTTTATAAATAAAAATATTTTATTGTGGTAGATGTTGGTTTTATTTGTGGTGTTTGTAGGATGGCAAACGAGAGTCAGGGGAGTCATTCAGTAGATCAGGAGGAGACTGTGCCAGAGGTGATGGTGGATACCTCACAGGATGAGATGATTGGTGACTTGCTAGCGAAAAACTATGAGCTAGAGCAGAGAATTTTAGAGTTAGAGGAGCTTAATATGACCCTCCAGATTTTTGAGCAGTAGTACAAGGACGCTACTTACCAAGCACAGGCTGAGTTAGCCGAGTTACGAGGGAGGCTAGAGCAGAGAGAGCTATAGCTAGGACAGTTAAGAGATGAGATGGGAGCAAAATATGTGAGGATACATACTTTGGAGCGAGCTTTAGACATTGTATTTATGTAGTTCAACCCCAAGTGGATGGAGCAGCCCTCCAGCAGCGAGAGCAGGCGTTGATTTGTATTTATGTTCGATATAGTCCCACTTTTTATTTCTAATAGGGATAGTTTAGTTGTTGTAAATCCTTATGCTTTGTTGTAAATCCTTATCCTTATCCTTATGCTTTGATAGATAGCTTTAACTTAAAAGGTTCATTTAACTGGCATAGTGAGTAAAGCGTAGCATAATAAGCGAAAGTCTAAGATTTTCTCTTGAGCAAATCATGCCGCCCAGATGTCAGACACGTAATAAAACCCGAGTAACATGTTAGAACTTTGTTTAACTAGATAATACCGCCCAGACGAGTACTACGAAACCAAGAGATCGTTGAGTGGGTTAACAATGCAGAGGGAGCTCAACGAAACCCAATGCAAGACTTTATTAACATGATGGCAGAAGCTATGCGGAATCAAGTACAACCCGCAGGAAATCAAATGGGAAACCAACTAGCTAATTTTAAAGACTTTAAGACAGTAGGACCACCTAAGTTTAAAGGAACAACAGACCCAATAGAATCTTATACGTAGATAAAGGAGATTGAAAAGGCCTTCGTTATTGCTAGAGTAGTATAAGAGCAGAAGATAAATTTTGTCACCTACTTAATGAAAGGTGATGCTAACTTTTGGTGGGAAGCCAACCAGAGCAAAGCCGAAACTACAGTCGTGACGTGGGAAGCATTCAAGATATTATTTTTTGAGAACTACTTCCCTGAAAGTACACAGGTGAGAATGGAGATCAAGTTTTTGGAGATGTTGAGGAGGGAGAAGTTGTATGCAAAATTCTCTAAGTGTGAATTTTGGTTGCAAAGAGTGCAGTTTTTGGGTCACGTTATCAACAAGGATGGAGTTTCGATGGATCCGGCAAAAGTAGAAGCGATTATCAACAGGGAACAGCCGAAGACGCCGACAGAGATCAGGAGTTTCTTGGGATTAGCAAGATACTATCGAAGATTCATCTAGGATTTTTTAAAGATAACATCGCCATTGACCAACCTTACTAGAAGACGGTGAAGTTCGTTTGGACAGAGAAATGTGAGGAGACTTTCATGGAGCTGAAGAAGAGGCTTAGTCAAGCACCTGTGTTGTCTTTACCAGAAGACACGAGAGGATTTGTAGTGTATAGTGATACGTCACTGTGACGAACGAGATTTTTGTAATTTAATTTTAATATTTATTGAATTAAATAAATATTTTTTCGATGATTTAATTATTGGATTAAATAATTATTTGATGCAATTGTGGTAGTTTAATTTAATTATATGTGTTGCATTTATTAAATTAATGTAGAGAATGATTATTATTCGAAGTAGGTCATTATGTGAGCTTATTGTATTAAAAGAAATATTTAATAAGCCTAATGTTATTTAAATTAATTTAATTATTAATTAGAAAATTAATAATTTGACATTATTTATTTATGAGAATATTAAATATATGACAATGTGAATTTATGAGAAGTTATTATATTTTATTTATATTAAATAAGATATATAAATTATTGTGCAATTGGGTGTGACATTTATTAAGCTATATGATAAAGATTTATTAAATTAAATGGTTTTTAAAACCTATTCTAACTAGCCAAACATGGCACTAAAGGGAGTTGGGGCCAGTTAACCCATGACTGGGTAACTGACCACCAACGCGCGTCAGACTTTTCTTTTTAACAATATGACGCCTAATTTCCTTCATTTGTTTTCTAAGCCTGATAAAACTAACCAGAGAGAATTTGAGAGAGAATTCAAAGGAATTGTGAGAATCTCTGTGTTGAAAAAGCTTGAAAAGGGTTTTATCTCTACTCATTAACACTCTGGGTAATCTCTCCTTCCCAATTCCTACTTTACGTATTTTAGTTTTCATGAAAATGGCTTTTAAAGGTTTTGGTTTAACCTCTGTAATTGGATTAGGAGTAATGATTATGGGTTGTATGTGTGTTATGACATGTCAAATCGTGTTTAATTATATATATTGTGTAAACCATATCATCAAATTCATGAAAACATGTCGTATTATTGATGACTTGTTATTTCAAAATATACAGAGTTTGGGTTTTGGCCATATGGCCTTATACGTAACTTTAAGGTGTCAAACATAAATATTTTTGAAACATTTACACTCTTATTTGATTATGCATGCTGATACGAAGAGACCAAGCCTTAAACGAACGAATTTGGTGTTATAACGAATCCGTAGTGTTAAATTATATGTTTTTGTTTAAAATCTTCAAGAACATCAAGAAGAGTACAATTTGCATAATTTAATTCTGTGATTATGTGTTGTAAATGGTTAAAATCATTTTATAAATGTTGGGTTATGTTTATGCATGAATTATAACATGTGTATATGATTAATTTCGTGTAGTAGTAATTTAATTGGAAATTTTTGGGCTGTGTTTTGCAATTTTTGCGAATTGCAGAACATTTTTTGGCTTGCCGCGCCGCGGCGCCAGTCCAGTGACTTAAGTCCCGTGCTGTAGTGCCACCGCGCCGCAGCGCCAAGTGTCCGGTCGTAGCGCCATAGGGCCGCAGCGCGAAGATCAAGTGTAGCAGTGGCGCCGCAGCGCCACTCTCCTGAAAGTACAGAAATGGAAAAAAAATTTAAAAAGTTTAAGTCTAGCAATGTGTTAGTAACCTAATGTAATGAACATAAAACTATGTTAGAAGTATAATGTGATGTTAAAATAGATGTTTAACATGTAAATAATATAAATACATGTGGATTGAATTAATGACTTCATAATTAAATTATTATTCATGATGTGATATTATGTGATAGTAAATGTAATAAATTGACTAATATAGTTAATAATCAAAGTAGACAAAGAGAATGAGTTTTGATGATTAGCTAAGTTATAATTAACTGGTATTGTGAATGTGAATGGTATGTAGGATTAAAATCAAAAAACGAGTGTAGTTAAAGTGTAATCTACGCACGAGGTAGGTTTTCTAACCCTACTTGTCATTATTGTTCAAGTTTATTATTTACCTCTAGTAAATTATCATTACTATTATTCAAGTTCAAATGTTATATTAAAGATTGATTATCTTTTCAAAGCATGATTCAGTTGTACAATAATTATCCTATTGTATATATATATTTTTAAGATTATTATTCAAATTGAATATCATTATTGTTGAACCTTATTAGACTAGTGAACCATTAATGATTCAACTAGTCCATAGTTGATGAGCGTTCTAAATTTCAGAACCCTTGATGAATTATCCAAACCAAACTTCCTTTGGTGCAGACTCGAATGCCAAACTGGGATGAACAACCCTGTATAGGGGATTATTTACGCTTTAGCGTTGAGATATTGTGCACAGTATGGTACTAAGGGCTGATCCCCCTAAGTACGAGAAGAAGGTCCATAGTCTTATGACTGTTAAAGCTTTCAAGTATAACCCTTGATAACCTAGGACATAGTTCAAGGTCTCATGACTCTCAGAAATCTTTTGATTCTTGTTATTCATTCTTGATTCAAAAGTTGAGCTTTATTTCAGATGACTTTGATTCATTCGCATGTTGTTATACTATTATTTTATTATTATACTTGTGGGCATTTGTGCTCACTCTTGCTTAATAATAACATTGCAGTTAAGAACGAAAGAACTGATGAACCTTCCACTAGTAAAGGCAAGGGCAAAGTTAGCAAGTGACGAAGATTTGTTGTTTTATATGAGGATATATTTTTTTAAGACTTGAGTTAATGTTATTGTTTAAGACTTATTTGTTTATGATTCCGCACAGATGTTTAAGGTTAGTTTAACCTGGGATTGTATTATTATTATTCAGATGTTGTAACCCTTAAGGGGAAGATTTTATTTCTATCTATTGCATGGTTTGCATTTTTTATGGGTAGATAGATAGATGATATTTGTATCATGAACACCAAATCCTGTAGAAATGGAAGTATCAGATTTGGGGGTGTCACAGGTTGGTATCAGAGCTGTAGGTTATAAACCTTAGGTGGGGGAACAACCTTAGGTAGTAGCCTTATAGAAGAAGATAGTAATGGAAAACTCTTATCGAGTTCTAAGAAATGAATTGTTGTAATTCATTGAAGATAATAAAAGACTTTATGTGCTTATGTGTTTAATTATGTGCTCACTAGTACGACTTAGTAACTAAAACTTGAAATTTTGTTGTCAGGATGTCTGACGTTGGAGGAACGAGTCGACCAGGGGAGGAGGAACCCCGAATACCTACAGTACCGACAGAGGAGGAGCCCTGAGACATTCATGTCGTTAGGGAATAGTTGGTACAGAGGGAGTCATCTCCACTGATCACCGTTGTTGGTCAGGAGCATGAACCTGAGACTGATCCTGAGGAGGATCCTGAGGAAGAGGAAGAAGAGGAGTTACCGCGGTACACTGTTGATGCTGAGATATATGACACGTTATACGACCGTAACGTCGAATTACAAGACGAGGTTCAGGAATTGACTGAGCGAGCGACAGTTCAGCAGTCTACTCTATAGGAGAAGGAGAGGGAGATTTCGACTCTTCACTCACGATTTGGAAATGTAGAATGGGATTTGGTCCATGAGAAGGGTCAAACCGAGGATAAGACCGAGGAGATAGAGAAGCTGAAGAAGGAGCTGAAGGAAACCTCTGGAAGACTGAAAATTACAGAGGAAAGATGGGTAAGAGAATCACGTCGAGCTGATCGTGCAGAAGATGATAGTCGTGCAAAGAAGGCGAAGATTGGAGAGACATACTCTACACTTAACAAGGCAATGAATGAGACCTAAGATCGAGTTTTGAGGTACCCAATCCAGTTTGAAGGACTACCATTGTATATGATGGATCGCAGAACGATGTATCGCATCTTAGAAGAGGGGCGTAGCAAGGCTATTCAGTACCTTGATTGGCAGTGATATGATTTGCTTAATTATGTGAAGAACTTAATTAGTTTTTACCGATGTATTTATGAACAAAGGAATAGTTTAAATGTTTTAAATCCTGTGGATTCTTTATTCCAGGATAGTTGATGTAAATAGCAGTTATGCTATCGTTTAATGTTAGAACTTTTGATTTGAATGAAAATATATCAAGTTGTTTGAGATGATGTATTAAATGAGTATGTTAATTGTTAAGAAATGCCTTAACTATTTAGAGAAATAAATAAAGTTCTAATAAGCGTTTATTTAGCAGAAAAATGCCGCCAAGGAGAAGACAACAACGTCAACCGGCTCAGGAAGAGTCAACCAATAATAACAATAACGCCAATGCTAATCCCATTCAGCAGTTGGTGAACTTACTAACTAGAACCATGAATAATCAACCTCAAGCTCCACCAAACACAACGTTTAAAGACTTCAAGGCGGTGGGATCGCCAGAATTCAAAGGTTCCATGAACCCAATCGAAGCTCAAACGTGGGTTATGGAGATGGAGAAGGTTTTTGACGTTGCTAGGGTTAGAGAAGACCAGAAGACCGCTTTTGCAACGTTTATGCTGAAGTCTGAGGCTAGCTACTGGTGGCAAGCAAACAAAGTGTGAGGAGGTGAAGGTGTAATTACGTGGGAGAGATTTTAAGAGATGTTTTTCGAAATGTACTTCCCAACTAGTTCACAGAATCAGATGGAGATTCAATTTTTAGAACTGAAGCAGGGAAACATGAGCGTACCTGACTACGCGGCTAAATTCAACGAGTTGGCAAGGTTCGCCCCATACCAAGTACACACTGATGAGAGAAAAGCCAGAAGATTCGAACAAGGGCTAAAGCCTTGGGTATACAGTAAGGTATTAATGTTTCAGCTAAACACGTTTGCCGGAGTATTAGAAAAGGCCATCCTCGCTGAAGGTGGAAGCGATGTGGTGACCAAGTATAATCAAGAGCAGAAGAAGAAGAAGAGTGAAAATGAAGGTAACAACAAGACTTGTGGGAGTAGCACTGGGAGTAATCATAATCAGAAGAGGAAGTGGACGGATAACTCGTCAGCTAAAAGCCAACAAGGGGGGCAGAAGAAAAAGATTGAAGTATACCCGACCTGCGAAAAAGCTCATCTAGGAGTTTGTATGAAGGGAAAGAGAGTATCCTACAATTGTGGTCAGGAAGGCCACATAGCACCTAATTGTCATAACCCAAAGAAGGGTGCTTGTTTCACTTGTGGTTCAAAGGATCATCTAGCAAGAGACTGCCATAAGAAGGGATCAGGAGGAGCAGTACCAGGAGGTAACCGTGGAAATAATAGTGGAAATACCTTAACCATCACCGAACCAACCGCAACAAACCGACCGACCGCCAGAACTTTCAATATGACAGTGCAGGACACAATCCAGTCTCGTGATGTGGTGTCAGGTATCATTCTGATCAATAAAATTAATGCTTATGTTTTATTTGATTCGGGTGCTACTTATTCCTTTATATCCGAAGACTTTGCTAATAGTTTAGATTTGCTTATGGATGAGTTAGAATATCCCATGAATATAGAAATTGCGAATAGAGAGATAATTCATGTTAAGTACGTGTTTAAGAACTGTAGGGTGGATATTAAGGGTAATATCATGAACGTAGATCTTATCCCTATTCGGCTTGGGGAATTTGACATTATTTTGGGTATGGATTGGTTATCCAATTGTGGGGCGGTAATTGACTGCCAGAAGAAGCGTATTAACCTTATGACTCCGTCAAAGGTTGTATTTTATGGTAGCAAGTCGCCTAGACAAGTGAGTTATCTGACGATGATGCAGGCCAGGAAGTTGTTAAGACAAGGCTGTGTAGGATACTTAGCTTACATAGTCGACAGTCGAAAAGAGAATCCGAAGGTAGAAGAAATACCGATTGTGAGGGACTTCGTCGACGTATTTCCAAACGATTTGCCAGGACTTCCACCAGATAGAGAGGTAGATTTCGTGATCGATTTGGCGCCAGGAACCGCTCTAATATCGAAGGCACCATACCGAATGGCACCAGTAGAGATGAAGGAATTAATGGTAAAACTACAAGAATTGTTAGACAAGAAGTGCATTCAACCGCGCGTATCGCCGTGGGGAGCGCCGATGTTATTCGTGAAAAAGAAGGACGGATCAATGCGGCTCTGCATTGACTACAGAGAACTGAACAAGGTCACGATTAAGAATAGATATCCATTACCAAGAATCGACGATCTGTTTGATCAATTAAAGGGAGCAAGATATTTTTCCAAGACAGACTTGAGGAGTGGTTATCACCAACTGAAGGTGAGGCCAGAGGATATACCGAAGACAGCATTCAGAACGCGATACAGTCACTACGAATTTTTAGTAATGTCGTTTGGTCTAACGAATGCTCCTGCAGCATTTATGGGACTAATGAATGGTGTGTTCAAGCCGTTTTTGGACAAATTCGTGGTGGTATTTATAGACGACATTCTGGTATATTCCAAAACCAAAGAAGAACACGAAGAACATTTGAGATTAACGTTAAAAGTATTGAGAAGGGAGAAATTGTACGCTAAATTTTCTAAATGCGAATTCTGGATCGAGTGAGTACAATTTCTTGGTCACGTGATCGATAAAAACAGAATTTCGGTAGATCCATCTAAAGTCGAAGCCGTGATTAACTGGGATCAGCCGAGCATGCCGTCAGAAGTAAGAAGTTTTCTTGGATTGGCGAGATATTATAGAAGATTCATTCAAGATTTTTCCAAGATCGCAACTCCATTAACGAATTTAACTCGAAAAGCTGTGAAATTTGTTTGGACAGAGAAGTGTGAGGAGAGCTTTCAAGAATTAAAGAAGAGGTTGAGTACGGCACCTGTGTTACCTCTTCCGGATGATACAGGCAATTTTGTTGTTTTTAGTGATGCATCACATAAAGGACTTGGTTGTGTGCTGATGCAAAATAGTAAAGTCATTACGTATGCATCACGATAATTGAACGATTACGAGAAGGGGTATCCGACCCATGATTTAGAATTAGCTGCAGTTGTATTTGCTTTCAAAATTTGGAGGCACTATCTCTATGGGGAGATGTGTGAAATATATACGGACCACAAGAGTCTGAAATATATTTTCACACAGAAGGACTTAAATATGCGTCAGAGAAGATGGTTGGAATTAATCAAGGATTATGACTGTGAGATTTTATACCATCCGGGTAAGGCGAATGTGGTTACCGATGCCTTAAGTAGAAAGGGTCGTGAGAAATTGATGATGTTGACTGCTCAGGAAGAGCTAATTGTGGAAATTGAGAAAATGGAATTGGAAGTGAAGTATCCAATGGAGATTGATGAGAAGTTATTTCAGATGCAATCTGGTACAACTCTATTAGATAAAGTGAAGGAGGTTCAGCTTCAGGATGATGAATGCAAAAAGGTGACAAAGAAGATATCTGAAGGAACCAAACCGAGATTTAAGATGGATAAGGAAGGAATACTGAAATTTGAGAGTAGAATTTGGGTACCGCCAGTGCAAGAGATTAAGGAAGATATTTTAAGCGAGGCTCATAGTTCACGATATTCGATTCACCCTGGTAGTACCAAGATGTACCAAGATCTTAGACAACATTTCTGGTGGCCGAATTTGAAGCGTGATGTTGCAGAATGTGTTGCCAAGTGTCTGACCTGTCAGAAAGTGAAAGCAGAACATCAGAGATCGAGTGGATTGCTACAACCGTTAGAGATCCTAGAGTGAAAATGGGAACATATTATAATGGACTTCGTGGTTGGCCTTCCGACGACTCAGAAAGGCTACAACGCAGTATAAGTTATCGTTGATCGACTGACGAAATCTGCACACTTCCTTCCAATCAAAATAAGATTTAACTTAGATCAGTTGGCCAGGATATACGTAAAAGAGATTGTTTCAAGGCACGGAGTTCCGATATCAATTGTTTCAGATAGGGATCCGCGCTTCACATCAAATTTCTGGAAACGTCTTCAGGAATGCATGGATACGTAATTGCGAATGAGTACAGCTTACCACCATCAAACAGACGGACAGAGTGAGAGAATGATTCAGACATTAGAAGATATGCTAAGAGCCTGTCTGATAGACTTTAAAAGAAATTAGGATGATCATCTACCGCTCGTAGAGTTCGGTTACAACAACAGTTACCATGCTAGTATTGGCATGCCACCTTATGAAGCTTTATACGGCAAAAAGTGCAAAACTCCACTTTACTGAGATGAAGTTGGTGAAAGACAATTGCTAGGGCCAGAATTGGTACAGCAGACGGCAGAAATAGTCAAAGTAATCCGAGCACGACTGGTAGCGGCTCAAGATCGACAGAAGAAATACGCTGATCCACATCGTAAAACTATCGAGTTTGAATCAGGTAGTTATGTTTTCTTGAAGGTCTCTCCCTGGAAAGGGAAGATCAGGTTCGAAAAGAAAGGAAAATTGAGCCCAAGATTCATTGGACCCTTTGAAGTACTGAGAAGAATCGGAGAAGTTGCGTACGAGGTAGCCTTACCTCCACCACTTGAGAATGTCACAACGTCTTCCATGTTTCTGTATTACGACCATACAAAGCCGATTACAAGCATGTAATTGAATACGAACCCCTGCATTTTGAGAAAGACTTATCTTACGAAGAAATTCCTGTCCAAATTGTAGACCGAAAAGAACAAGTTCTCAGAAATAAAGTTATACCTTCTGTTAAGGTAATTTGGAGAAACCACAATGCTGAAGAAGCTACGTGGGAACTCGAAGAGAATATGATGAAGAATTACCCTCATTTATTTACTTAAATTATTGTATAAGCGATTCTGGGGACAGAATCTTTGTAAGGGGGGGAGAATGTAACGGGTCAAAATTTTTGAGTCGTGATTCTGGGAACAGAATCCTTTTAAGGGGGGAAAGATGTGACGAACGAGATTTTTATAATTTAATTTTAATATTTATTGAATTAAATAAATATTTTTTCGATGATTTAATTATTTGATGCAATTGTGGTAGTTTAATTTAATTATATGTGTTGCATTTATTAAATTAATGTAGAGAATAATTATTATTCGAAGTAGGTCATTATGTGAGCTTATTGTATTAAAAGAAATATTTAATAAGCCTAATGTTATTTAAATTAATTTAATTATTAATTAGAGAATTAATAATTTGACATTATTTATTTATGAGAACATTAAATATATGACAATGTGAATTTATGAGAAGTTATTATATTTTATTTACATTAAATAAGATATATGAATTATTGTGCAATTGGGTGTGACATTTATTAAGCTATATGATAAAGCTTTATTAAATTAAATGATTTTTAAAACCTATTCTAACTAGCCAAACATGACACTAAAGGGAGTTGGGACCAGTTAACCCAAGACTGGGTAACTGACCACCAACGCGCGTCAGACTTTTCTTTTTAACAATACGACGTCTGATTTCCTTCATTTATTTTCTAAGCCTGATAAAACTAACCAGAGAGAATTTGAGAGAGAATTCAGAGGAATTGTGAGAATCTCTGTGTTGAAGAAGCTTGAAAAGGGTTTTATCTCTACTAATTAACACTCTGGGTAATCTCTCCTTCCCAATTCCTACTTTACGTATTTTAGTTTTCATGAAAATGGCTTTTAAAGTTTTTGGTTTAACCTCTGTAATTGGATTAGGAGTAATGATTATGGGTTGTATGTGTGTTATGACATGTTAAATCGTGTTTAATTATATATATTATGTAAACCATATCATCAAATTCATGAAAACATGTCGTATTATTGATGACTTGTTATTTCAAAATATACAGAGTTTGGGTTTTGGCCATATGGCCTTACACGTAACTTTAAGGTGTCAAACATAAATATTTTCATAAAATTTACACTCTTATTTGATTATGCATGTTGATACGAAGAGACCAAGCCTTAAACGAACGGATTCGGTGTTATAACGAATCCGTAGTGTTAAATTATATGTTTTTGTTCAAAATCTTCAAGAACATCAAGAATAGTACAATTTGTATAATTTAATTCTATGATTATGTGTTGTAAATGGTTAAAATCATTTTATAAATGTTGGGTTATGTTTATGCATGAATTATAACATGTGTATATGATTAATTTCGTGTAGTAGTAATTTAATTGGAAATTTTTAGGCTGTGTTCTGCAATTTTCGCGAATTGCAGAATAGTTTCTGGCTCGCCACGCCACGACGCCAGTCCAGTGACTTAAGTCCCGCGCTGTAGCGCCACCGCGCTGCAGCGCCAAGTGTCCGGCCGCAGCGCCATAGCGTTGCAGCGCGAAGATCAAGTGTAGCAGTGGCGCCGCAGCGCCACTCTCCTGAAAGTACAGAAATGGAAAAAAATTTTAAAAGTTTAAGTCTAGCAATGTGTTAGTAACTTAATGTAATGAACATAAAACTATGTTAGAAGTATAATGTGATGTTAAAATAGATGTTTAACATGTAAATAACATAAATACATGTGGATTGAATTAATGACTTCATAATTAAATTATTATTCTTGAAGTGATATTATGTGACAGTAAATGTAATAAATTGACTAATATAGTTAATAATCAAAGTAGACAAAGAGAATGAGTTTTGATGATTAGCTAAGTTATAATTAACTGGAATTGTGAATGTGAATGGTATGTAGGATTAAAATCAAAGAACGAGTGTAGTTAAAGTGTAATCTACGCACGAGGTAAGTTTTCTAACCCTACTTGTCATTATTGTTCAAGTTTATTATTTACCTCTAGTAAATTATCATTACTATTATTCAAGTTCAAATGTTATATTAAAGATTGATTATCTTTTCAAAGCATGATTCAGTTATACAATAATTGTCCTTTTGAATATATATTTTTTAAGATTATTATTCAAATTGAATATCATTATTGTTGAACCTTATTAGACTAGTGAACCCTTAATGATTCAACTAGTCCATAGTTGATGAGCATTCTAACTTTCAGAACCCTTGATAAATTATCCAAACCAAACTTCCTTTGGTGCGGACTCGAATGTCAAACTGGGATGAATAACCCTGTATAGGGGATTATTTACGCTTTAGCGTTGAGATATTGTGCACAGTATAGTACTAAGGGCTGATCCCCCTAAGTACGAGAAGAAGGTCCATAGTCTTATGACTGTTAAAAGTTTCAAGTATAACCCTTGATAACCTAGGACATAGTTCAAGGTCTCATGACTCTCAGAAATCTTTTGATTTTTGTTATTCATTCTTGATTCAAAAGTTGAGCTTTATTTCAGATGTCTTTGATTCATTCGCATGTTATTATACTGTTATTTCATTATTATACTTGTGGGCATTTGTGCTCACTCTTGCTTAATAATAACATTGTAGTTAAGAATGAAAGAACTGATGAACCTTCCACTAGTAAAGGCAAGGGCAAAGTTAGCAAGTGACGAAGATTTGTTGTTTTATATGAGGATGTATTTGTTTAAGACTTGAGTTAATGTTATTGTTTAAGACTTATTTGTTTATGATTCCGCACAGATGTTTAAGGTTAGTTTAACCTGGGATTGTATTATTATTATTCAAATGTTGTAACCCTTAAGGGGAAGATTTTATTTCTATCTATTGCATGGTTTGCGTTTTTTATGGGTAGATAGATAGATGATATTTGTATCGTGAACACCAAATCCTGTGGAAATGGAAGTACCGGATTTGGGGGTGTCACAGTCACCCAAGGGTCTTGGTTGTGTACTGATGCATCATGGCAAGGTCATTGCGTACGCTTCACGTTAGCTGAAGGACTATGAGAAGGGTTATCCGACTCATGACCTGGAGTTAGCAACGGTAGTTTTTGCCTTGAAAATCTGGAGCCATTGTTTGTATGGCGAGAAGTGTGAGATATATATGGATCAAAAAAGTCTGAAGTATACCTCAACACATAAGGAGCTAAACATGAGGCAGCGCCGATGGCTAGAATTAATCAAAGATTATGATTATGAGATTCTGTACCATCCAGGCAAAGCAAATGTAGTGGCAGATGCCCTGAGCAGGAAAGGCAGGGAGGAGTTACTGAAATTGACCATTCAAAAGGAGTTAGTGAAAGATTTCGAACGACTGGAATTGAAAATCAAGTACCCAATGGAAGTGACAGCGAGCCCGACTTTATTAGATAAGGTTAAAGAGGCACAAGCGAAGGGCGAAGATTGCGACAACATTAAGAAGCGGTTAGCTGAAGATGATGAATTGAAATACAAGATTGATGGCACTGGAATGCTAAAATTTGAAGGATGAATTTGGGTACCTACAATACCAGAACTAAGAGAGGAAATTTTATAAGAAGCACATAGTACGAGGTACTCGATACACCCAGCAAGCACAAAGATGTATCAAGATTTGCGTCAACATTTTTGGTGGTCAAACATTAAGAGAGAGGTTGCAGAATGCATCAACAGATGTCTAACTTATCAGAGAGTCAAGGCACAACACCAACGATCGATTGGATTACTACAGCCATTAGGAATTTCAGAATGGAAATGGGAGCACATCAAGATAGATTTTGTGGTGGGACTTCCAGCAATGCAAAAAGGGCACGACGCCATATGGGTGATTATAGATCGTCTTAAGAAGTCAGCTCACTTTTTGCCGATCAAGATCAGGTATAGTTTGGACCAGCTAGACAAATTATATATCAAAGAAATTACCTCGAGACATAAAGTACCGGTATCTATTGTATCGGATAGAGATTCGTGATTCACGTCAAACTTCTGCAAGAGTCTTCAAGAAAGAATGGGGATGCAGCTACGGATGAGCACCGCGTATCATCAGCAGACCAATGGGAAAAGTGAGAGCACGATTTAAACACTTGAAGGTATGCTCAGAGCTTGTGTGATGGACTTCAAGGGTAGCTGGGAGGATCATCTTCCATTAGTAGAGTTCGCATACAACAATAGTTATCACGCCAGTATTGGTATGCCGCCGTACGAAGCACTGTGTGGGAGGAAATACAGAACACCCTTATGCTAGGATGAAGTTGGTGAACGTTGACTGTTAGGACCAGAACTGGTGTAGCAGACCGTAGAGATCATCAAGGTGATAAGAGCTCGACTGGTAGTAACTCAAGATCGCCAGAAGAAGTATGCGGACTTACATCGCAAGAAGAGAGATTTTGAAGTGGGAAGCTATGTATTTTTGAAAGTATCTCCCTGAAAAGGGAAGATAAGGTTTGGAAAGAAAGGTAAGCTGAGTCCGAGATTTATTGAACCATTTGAGATCTTGAGGAAGATAGGCGAAGTGGCGTAAGAAGTAGCTCTACCTCCTGAACTAGAACATATTCATAATGTGTTTTATGTGTCAGTGTTACGACCATATAAGCCTGATTACAAGCACGTGATATCGTACGAACCAATTCAGGTTGAAAAGGATTTGTTGTACGAGGAAATTCCAATAGAAATTTTAGATAGAAAAGAGCAGAAATTATGAAATAAGGTTATACATTCTGTAAAAGTTCTTTGGAGGAACCACAATGCTGAAGAAGCTACGTCGGAACTCGAGAAAAAGCTGAGGGAAAATTATTCACATCTTTTTGAGTAAACTTATGTGTAATTCCAGGGACGAAATTCTTATAAGGGAGGAGGATGTAATAACAAGGAATTTCAAGTCACTTTATATGTATATATACATTATTGATATTTAAAACTTTGTGCTATATAGTGATTTAAGATGTCATAACATATGAGAAGTGGTGAATGGCTAAATAAATAAATATACTATAGTTATGGATATATACATTTATAGATTTCATTAAAAATGAAAGCTTCATAACCTAATTATACATTAGGTGAGATAATTAAATAACCTAAAGGTTATGGTAATAAGAAATAGTTAGTATTTAATATGTATACTAACTTAAGTGGGTAATTTTATTATTGCAAGTGATTAATAATGGTAAACCTAATTAGGTTACAAGTTAAAGAGATATGTGTATGTAATTAAATTCCATAAGATTGGAAATAGAAATCCTAAATAAAAAATTAGGGTAATATACATTAAATTTGTTAAACTATGTTTATTACATAGCCCAAAACAATTAAATGAGAAGCCCAAAAGAAATAAAATGCAAACCAATACTTAGCCCACTTGATTAAAGGTATTTTAGACTTTTGATTAATCAAATTTGTGCATTAAAATAAAAGCAAAATGGAGGGAATAATGGGCAAGGAAGTGACCGGCCATAGTAGTCCTTATAAGGCGTAAAGTTTATGATAATCAAGTTCCTTAAGTAGAACTTCTTACAACAAGGACAAGTGTGTCTAGCTCCCATTGGTGGAAAATCTAATTAGCATCCTTAATGACATAATTAGGCCTAATTGGAAGGGATAAGGTTAAGCCTTTTATCCAAGGGACAAAAAGAATATGGGGGATATTAGCTTAGTCACCACATCCCATTTCATTTCACCACATTCACCTTCATTTCCATTTCATTTCTCCACCATTCTTCTTCTTCTATTTTCTCCCAACTAGAAAAATACAAAGATAGGAAAAGAGAGAGAGAGAGAGGTTCGGATATTTGGGGAGGGGGAAGAAGGAAGTTGTTCATGCATCCCAAGTTCATAAGCTACTTTGGAAAGAAAAGGAAGACATCCCACAATATTTGGGGAGGGGGAAGAAGGAAGTTGTTCATGCATCCCAAGTTCATAAGCTACTTTGGAAAGAAAAGGAAGACATCCCACAAGACTAGGTGAGAAAATTCAAACCCTAGTTTTATATTTTGTGTGTTTTATGTAATCTTGTGATAGATTTATGGAAGTACAAGTTCTAAAAGGCTAGAGTCTTATGAGAATGATAAATCTTGAGTATAATATGTTTAACTTGTTCATCTATACAAGTTTGTGCTAGAAATTTGGGAAAAAGGAAGTTAAAGAAGTTTTTGGGAAAATTTATTTTAAAAAGGGTGATCTATGCTTTTCATTTTGAAATCTACAAAGAGTTTTTATGATTCTGTTTCTTGGTATGCTAGAACTATGAGTTAAGGGCAAAACCTCTTTGGAAGCATGTAAAAATGTTAAAAAAAAAATGAGCAAGATATGAATTTATTACCAAAACACTCCAACTATGAAATCATGTTGTATGAACAACCACTTCTGGGCTGTTTTCCAGGACCAAAACAGATTCAAATTTGATGAATGAAAATTGTAGTCCGGGAAGATATGAATCCAACGAGACCTATTGGACCTAAATCAGAGTTGTAGATTTTATTTTATTCAAGTTTTAGTGAAGGACCCCAAATCTGGAAAAATCAAAAAATATTAGAAAACCTACTACCAATTCACTATTCACCGAACCGGCGCAAATTTTTCGTCCGCCGGTTCCGCCCATTTCCGTCCGGTTCCGGTGACGGTTCTTGGACCCAAATTTTTCTAAAAATGTGAAGAATATTACAATATTTAATTTAGAATTTTTCAAGACAGATATGTAATTATTAAGTAATTAGTTGTTTAAACTCATTTAAAACTTACTAAATAATAATTTTTAATGCCACTAAATGATTATTAAACTAATTACATGTAATTTAAATATAATTAACTATTTAATTATTATCTACGTGATAATAGGTGATAATTAAGTAGAGATAGTGTTAATAAATTAACTATTGATTATTTAATTAAGATTAAATAATAAATAGAGTTACACCATTGATTAATTAATACTAAAGAATGTTTATGTAAGATTATGTAATAATAATGTAATTACTTACTTACATTGACATAAAATTTATAAAATAATTATTTAGTTAATATTAAATAATAAATAAAAATAAATGATAATTAATTATTCCTAGATTAATAACAAATAATAATTAAATACTTATGAAGTGAATTAATTATTTATTATTCAAGGATAAATAATTAATATTAAATAAGGACAATATTAATAGTAATGAATAATTAAAGACTAATGAAGAAAATAAATAAATTATTTATTATTCAAGGATAAATGATTAATTAATTATTACTTAATTAGTATTAAATAATAATTAAAGACAAATAATGTTAATAATGTAATTATTCATTGTTTAATTAACATTAAATAATAAGTAGATATAATTAGCTATTATTTATTAAATAATAACTAAAGGTAATTAATTAATTACTATTTAACTAATATTAAATGGTAATTAAATGAAGATAGAGTTAATAAATAAAGATAATTTAAATGACTCATTAATTAAACAATTATAATAAATTATTTAAGGATCTAATAAGTGTTTATTACTTAAGAAAACCTTATAAATTTATTACATCATTAACCTAAGATTTATTAAATATCTTATGAGATTGGTGATGGTATATTATACTATGTGAGCATTTTCTTGTAGTGAGGCATTAAGCCTATTGGGTGTAAATGGGTCTTTAAAAGAAAGACTGGAGTAGACGACAAGGTAGAGACCTATAAGGCCCAACTGGTCGCAAAAGATTTTAAACAAAGACAAGGAGTTGACTATGTTGAAACCTTCTCACCAGTAGCGATGCTCAAGTCCATTCAGATTTTTCTTGCGATTGCAGCTTACCATAACTATGAAATCTGGTAGATGGACGTGAAAATAGCCTTCCTCAATGGAAAACTTGATGAGGATGTGTATATAACACAGCTAGATGGATTTATTTCAACGATTGGAACAAATCATGTCTGTAAGCTACAACGATCCATTTATGGATTGAAGCAAGCTTCTCGTAGATGAAACATCCATTTTGATGAGACAATCAAAAAGTTTGATTTTATCAAAAATGAGGATGAACCATGTGTACAAGAAGGTTAGTGGGAGCGTTGTTTCATTCCTTATATTATATGTTGATGATATATTACTAATAGGGAATGATATTCCTATGCTTCAATCGATTAAAATCTGGTTATCTAAACACTTCTCCATGAAGGACTTGGGAGAAGCATTCTATATTTTGGGGATAAAGATCTATAGAGATAGATCTAAAAGGAATCTTGGCTTATCCCAAGGAACGTACTTTGACTCGATACTAAAGAGGTTTAGCATGGAAGATTTTAAAAGAGGTCTCATGCCGATGAGCCATGGAATACATCTCTCCAAGAAACAAACCCCAAAGACACCTGAGGAAAGAGACCGTATAAGTAAGATTTCTTATGCTTCAGTAATAGGATCTATCATGTACGGTATGATATGTACTAGACCGGATGTCACTCAGGCACTTAGTGTAACAAGCAGATATTAGTCGAATCCAGGAGAAGAGAATTGGAAAGCAGTGAAAAATATCCTAAAGTCCTTAAGAAGAACTAAAGATGTATTTCTTGTCTATGATGGGTCTAAATTGAAACTAGAGGACTTCACAGACTCAAGTTTTCAAACGGACCAAGATGACAGTAAATCCATTTCGGGGTATGTGTTTACCTTAAACAGTGGCGTAGTGAGTTGGAAGAGTTTGAAACAACAAATAGTTGTTGATTCAGTGACAGAGGCAAAGTACATAGTTGTAAGTGAGGCTGCAAAGGAAGCTGTTTGGATGAAGAAGTTCATTACCAAACTTGGTGTGGTTTCTAATATTACAGGACCAATACCTTTATTCTAGGACAACACCGGAGCTGTTGCGCAGGATAAGGAACCCAGGTCTCATCAGAAATCCAAACACGTGTTGCGGCGCTAATTTCATTTGATTAGAGAAATCATTGAAAGAAGAGATGTCACCCTGGAGCGTGTGGACTCTCAAGACAACATTGCAGATCCATTTACTAAAGCGTTAACACACCAACAGTCCGGTCGTCACTTAGAAAGGATGGGTATAAGATACCATGGCGATTGGCTTTAGTGCAAGTGGGAGATTGAAAGTAGTATGCATACAAGCCAATCATGTATGATGATAAAGCACATAATTTGTAATCAATCTTATTTATTTATTAATAAAAGTAATTATTTACTAAAGGCATTTAATTATCTACATGATGTTATTTTAATAATATATGATAAACTCATAGTTTTAATAAATGCTTTTAGAATCATGATGAGATCATTCTAATGAGATCTAAATTCTTAGATAGCTTAAAAATTAAAATGTTTCCAATCAATGGATTACTGAAAAGGGTAATAGTGAATCCGGATAGATTGGTACATACGTTGCTTGCTCATTGGATGAGGATGATTGATCTCATAATCATTTGTGTGGAGACATTAAAGCAAGTATGTAGGTGCTTATTGGAGAATTAGTTCACTGAACGTGACTCGCTAAGGAATACCTAATGGAGTTTTACTTGCATGTCAATAGGAATTCCAAAAGTGATAGTAGTACAAGTGATCCTTAGACTTGAGATCATCATAGTATCTTGTATATAATGATTTATACTTTGACTTATTCCTTAACACCCTCAGGGTATATCAAAGGGTACGCTTAGGTATAATGAGTTATATATGGAGATAATGAATGATCAATAAAGAATCTACCGCTTCTAGTAAAAGAAAAGATATGTCATATATGATTCGATAAATGACAACCCAAGAATCCTTGGCCAAGGTGGAATGAAATTAGAAAGTAGTTTCTAATTTCTATTTATTCGGAGTTGTGCATTTGGGAATCGAAATACATATAATTAAATAAAATAAGATTTGACAGTAATTATGTAATAACCCAATATTTTCGATATAATTAAATAAGAAATTTTGCGTATAAATTTTTTAAAAATAAAGGTGGGAATATGTGCAAGGTAAAATATATATATATATATATATATATATATATATATATATATATATATATATATATATATATATATATATATATATATATATGTTATAAACAAACATTTATTTATTACATGAATAATTTTAAAAAAAATTTAGAATTATTGATCATTATAAATTAATATTGTAGTAAAAATATTTTATTAATTATTTTCCATAAAAATATGATTATTGTATTATTTAAATAATATATGATATGATTATTAGAATTATCTCAATATCTATTTTATTATATGAATTTATTCATATTAGTTATGTTAATTATTTTAACTTAATTAATAATGGTATGTATATGAAAATTAAGTCGGATACGGATTCAAAACCCTAATTTTGAATTTTGAATAAAGAATGAGAATAATAATATAATATTAATTATATTTCAGTGCTATAAATATGTACTGTATGTGTAGACTGATAATGGTTGGTCAATTATGTTGTATCGTGACAAAACCCTAGCATTATTGTGTAAACCATAATTTGAAAAGTCAAATACGAGTTCAAGACTGTTTAGTGATTATGTTTTATGATTAATAATATATTTTATTAATTATAGATTTAATTAGGGAAAACCTAATTATTGGAAACCCTAATTGTTAATTAGAAACCCTAAATTCTAAATTAGGAACCCTAATTGTTAAATTAGAAACCCTAATCGCTAAATTGGAAAGCTAAATGCTAATTAGTAAAACTTAAACCTAAATTTCATGTTCTATGTAATTAGGAAATTAAACGTAATTAAGAAACCTTAATTTTCATTTTTAGAAACTAAAATTTTCATTTTAAACCTAATTAGAAATCCCAAGAAAATTATTTTTTTTTAAAAACCTTAGGGACCCTAAGGGTCAAACCCTAAGGGTTGGGACAAATGACAAAATGGCCATTAAAATTAAAAGCCAAAAGACCAACCTACCCTTGATGCATTATTATAAGTTTCTTGTGGATCTTGCCATATTTTGGAGTTGGTAGCCAACTTAGATTGCCCATGTGACTTAAAACAACATATATCAGCCATATATTGACAACTACTTCAGCCAAATTCATTGCATCAAGTTATATATATATATATATATATATATATATATATATATATATATATATATATATATATATATATATAAAGAGAGAGAAAAGTCTATAAAGCTAGCTCATTTCTATCCTTACACACCACCAAGACTCTTTCTCTCTCTAACCCACGAATTTCATTAGCATTTCAGTCCCTTATCAAGTCCTCACCACCTCCACAAACAGATTAGAAGCCTAGAATCAAGTATTGATCAAGAAAGGTATAACCCTAAAATCCAAATCTGATCTTGAATGCTATGTTAGATGTTCTGATTAAGTGTTAAAATATGTTGTATGAAGTGTAAATAGGTGATCTGGGTTGCTATATAGTGAATCCATAACATCTAGATACACGAAATAGATATTTTCAAAAATCTGGAAAATTTTTAAAATGCTGTCTGACAACGAATGTCAGACCTCATAGATCTCAGTATGTTTATTGTTTTGGTTGTTTAAGTGTTTGTACTTGTAGTATGTTGTAAGGGCTTTGATCTGGAAATTGAATCAAGCCCAGATCATGTACAGATTGTATGATATGAGTGGTCAAACCACGTTGACCCGCCATGACCAAACTGATCTGGGTAACCCAGATTGCTACCCAGAAAGCTCTGAAAAGAAATGTATGGCTATAGATCTTGCACATGTTTGTTGTTTTGTTCTCGTTGTTGTATCTAGATTGTAGCTTGGTATATGGAATGTAAATTCATGCTATTAGATCACCTAAATACCATATAGATTTAATGTAGTGGCCGGTTAAAGTAGCATGGTTGAGCACGAAAACGGTTTTCTGGGTAACCCAGAAAACTTATGATCACGGTTTTTGACAAGCTTTGACCGGCATAGATCTGATGATTGTGTTGTTGTTAGACTAGTTTTATGTAATAGATTTATACCTTGTCATGTTGGCTACACATTGAAACTCTTTAATCACAAATACATCACACGAACAGCAAGTTGTGGAAGCCCAAATATGGCTACACGAACTTTTCTTCATTTCTGGGTAACCCAGAAAATGAAGAACAACTCTGACAACTTGTTCTAGAGCTTAGATCTTGTAGCTTGATAATGATTAGACATTCTAAATGTTTAAAACTTGTACTCTGTTAGTTTCTCTTCAAGGCCCGACGTCTAAACCACCTATAACATGAATAGATTGCATAATATAAGGCCACCAAAGTCGTTGACCGGCCATGACTTCATGTTTCTGGGCAACCCAGAACATGAAGAACATGTCTGACAACTAGTTCTAAGCTTTATAACGGGCAACTGTGATGTTGTATGACCTTGTTAATTGTTGTTACTTGTAGTATTACATATATACTACCATATTTGATCATTATCTAGCCCAGAAACACAATGATCGTAGATTTATTCTTGGTCAAACATAGCCCCTCGTTCACTGACTTTGAATGTTCTTGAGGCTCAAGAACACCAAAGGCTACACTTTCTGTCACTAAAAGCTATAGCGACAATTTATTTAATTTTAATTAATTAAATTTCCTAAAATTAATTAAAAATAGAAATTAATTTCTAAAAATTACAAAATTAGTTTTAAAAATTATTTTAAGTTATAAAAATTAACTTTTATTAATTTGAGATATTTTTCATAAATATTAATATTTATTTGAATATTATTACTATTTAATTTATTTAATAAATGTATTAAATAAATTGATTAAAAATGATTTTATTATATTAAAATTTAGTTTAAATGATAATAAAGTATTTAAAAATATTTTAAGTTATAAAACATAACTTTTAATATTTTAAGGCAAATTTCATTAATTATTTAATATTAATGATATTAAATTTATTTAATAATTATATTAAATAAATTAATTAAAAATAATTTTAATATTATAAAAATCATTTTAAATGAAAATAAAGTGTTTAAAAATATTTTAAGTTATAAAATGTGACTTTTAATATTTTAAAGTAAATTTTATTAATTATTTAAAATTAATGATATTAAATTTATTTAATAATTATATTAAATAAATAGATTAAAAATGATTTTATTAATTTAAAAATCATTTAAAAAGGATATAAATGATTTCAAAATATTTTAAGTAATAATAAATGACTTTTAATATTTTGGTGAATAATACATTAATATTTAAAATATTAATAGTAATTATTTAAAAATAATTTTAAATATTTTAAAAATCATTTAAGGGTAATATTAATGTTTTAAAAATATTATTATAAATAACTTTAATATTTTGGCAATGATTTCATTAATACTTTAATATTATTTAAATATTAATGATAATAGAATTATTTAGTATTTAAATCATTTAAAAATGATTCCAGAGTTTGAAAAAATAATGATAAATTATAATAATTATTTAAAAATTATTATAAGCCACTAAAAAATAATATGACTGATATTTAAAATATCCAGAATAATATTGAACTACATGTAAGAGTTTTAGACTCGATAATTACCCGATAAAGCCGTCGGTACACCGAAATATTTCAGAAATTGATCTGGACTTAGATAGTTTAACTAGATAAGTGTTTGTTTATGACTGCTGAACATATGTGACAATGTGATTAGGTTATGTGTTGACTGCTAATAACAGTACTATGTGTTACGATATATTATTCTAATCGACAGAATGATCTTATTAATGATAGGTCGCTATATAAAATATAAAACTAAGTTGTTTAAGCAGCAGATCAGGCAAGTATCCTATCTTTGCATTTACTTTATGCAATGGACATGCGTAAGCTAATATTTGAACTATTCTCTTCATGTGTAAGCCAGTTTCAGAACTATATTGTTATTATTATTGTTCATGAATCTATACCTTTGTAGATATGCCAGTTCTTGAATTCTATCCGATCATTGTTTATCATTATAGTATTAATATATAATTCAGATATATATTTTGTTCGTTAATTTCTAAATATTGTTATACAAGTGTCCTCACTTGGATAATAGATGTACTTGTTGATACATACTTATCAAATTTCGGTATGTACATATTAATTAAAAGTCGTCTAAGCTAATTGTTCGAGAAAGTGATTAGATATTGAAATCTTAGTATTTTGTTGTTATAATTCAAATTTTGATTATAAGACTGAGAAGAACAACCTTTTTATATAAAAGGGAACTTTGTGGTCGTAAATTTGGTCGTTGCACGCGTGTAAGTATTATGCATAATATAGGGTTTAATGAAGCTGATCACTTATTATACTTGCAGATGGGTATGACTTAATCTTTATGATTATCTGATACATCTGGATATATCAAAGTACATCTTTGATAGTTACTCGAGAAGAGAAGTTCAAGATCCTTACGGAGCACTCAGCATAAACTCTAGAAAATATTCTACTTTGTTATTGTGTATAATTAATTCTTGTTATTCAATTGAATATCAAAAATAAAAAAAAAGTTCATAGTCTGTTGATTGCTCTCCATTTATAGTCAGTACGTAGTTTCAAAATTTTGATATAGAATTGATATGTTGTTATTATTGGTTCAGCTTACTTCACAACTGTTGATTCGTTATAGAAGTGTCATTCAAAGAAAACATTTAATCCTTTCAGCTAATATTTATTGTTGCTATTACTTGCTGGGCAATCAAATGCTCATTCTTGTTTTAAATTTAAATATTTTCAGCTAAGCGCGATCGACCTGAAGGTTTAGACAAGAACATAGGAAAGGGAAAGCTAGCAGAATAAGTTTAATGGTATCTTTTGTAATAGTTAGACATTATTAAGACAATGATATTAATTATCTATCATGTAATGAAATGTAGTAAAGGTCGCGTACCTGGGATTAGACTCTAATATATGTAAATTAAGTTTGATATTTATATTATTGCTATTATTCCGCTCAAAGAAATAGTATCGTGAAGCACCGAGTTCGGGTTCCAGGTACCTGAATTTGGGGGCATCACAAATTTCATGTCTATATTTAATTAGGACATTATATGGTGGAATGATTGAATTGTACGGTAACTATTTACTCAAAGGTTCTTTTATGATTAATGTTTAAATCTATATTATATGGAAAGCCATTGATCGCTTAGGAGGATTATCCTTATTGTAGAATAAATATTATTTATTTAAATAAATCAATAGTTTAATTTATTTATTTAAATGAGATTAGAATGGTTCTAATTGATTTATTCACAACTGGTTTAATATGGAGAACCTAAAGGGTCACACTATAAAAGGAAGAATAATTATTTAAGAAGTTAATGGCATAATTGTAATAATATGTTAAGTGTATTTAATTTAATCTATGGTGATATGGTAAATTAAATAGCTTAATATTTATTATTTAATATTTTAGAAATATTAATTATAAATTAATAAGAGGAGTCTTATTAATATTATTACAATTATTATTATTTTAATTTCTAAAGGAGTTTGGAAATTAATTTAATATTAGTACTCTTATTTAGGAGGCAAATTAATTAAAAGAGTTTAATTAATTATCCCTAATAAGATTAGGGAGCCTAATTAATTAAAGGAGTTTAATTAATTAAATAATACCCTATTTTAATTATATTAAAAAGGGTTAATTTATATCTTTATAAGAGGAGTCTTATATCAGAGATCAAATATACGTAATTCTAATAGTTGGAGAGTGCGCCCTTTTTTTACAAAGAAAGATAATTAGGGTTTGAGCCAAAACACCATTCTTCTTGATTCTTCTTCTTCCTTGGTGGATCACCTCCAGAGACCAAATGTTTGGGTGGCTAACGTTGATCAAAGGAAGGAATCTACCCGAAGATTCAAGGATTTTATGGAGGAGTAGAAGTTGAACACGTACATGTGGAAGCTCGTATCTACAAGGGTATAATTCTGATTCTCCTTCTTTTTAGATTGATAATCAAGCAAAAGAATGATCTTGATTTATGGTTTGTAAGAAAAATTCTAAAATATGTTTTTACTTCACTTCCGCTTCGTTTATGTGATTTGATTGCATATTCTTGTTTCTAGCAAACCTAACAATATCGTTAATGCACGAGGACTTGATTGATCCACCTGAGATAGAGCCAGTACCTGAGCATATAGTCAAGGTACCAGCTTTTGATGATGAGGATGAAGAGGAGATGGAAGAAGATCCATTTGAGGAGGAGACAGATAGTGATATTGAACATGGTGAAGGATTGCCACCCCAGATTCTAGCCCGGGAAGGTATAGGTTATCGCCGTATTCCTGATGAGATAGTAGTTACATCTTCTTATGTTGCGACACCAGAGGAGGAGGATATGGGGATTTCATTATCTAAGGTTGCTTCAATTGAGGAGGGGACTACTACGTCAGAAGTTATGATAGGGTTGTTTAAGGAAGATATTGATAGAAATATGCAGTTACGTAATGAGGTGTGTGAACTGAGAGAGGAAGTGAAGGAAGTCCAAGAAGCAAAGGAAGTTGTGGAGTCCTATTGTGCGGGAGAAATTAGTTAGAAGATTTTGGCTAAGGACAAGGTCTAAAAGCTAAAGTATAAGGTTTATGAGCTTAGAAGAGAGCTGTTGAAGAAGGATCAGAAGATAGGTCGTATGTCCTATATCTATAGGAGTATGTATCGGGATCATCAGCGCACGGTTACTCATTATCTTGTTGAGGCCGGGCAGACTAGGCACACCATCAGTAGGGATGTGATTATTGCTTTTACGGATGAGAAGTATGTGAATGCCATTAGGCAGGGATTATTCTAGTATAGATAATGTAATAGATATATAGTAGTGTGTATCTATGTAATTAAGTTAAACCCATCTTTTGTGTGTAAATAGCGTGTTATCTTTTGTGCATCCCAACTTTTGAAATTAATTACGGGATAGTATGTATGTAGTATGAACTACTGGAAGAAGCATGTTAATATAAGGAAAGTTATTAAATGTGCTTTGTGTTATGTGTTTTTGTTACGTAGTAAACAATAAACAAAAAGGAAGTAATGAACTGATAATAATGAAAACATTATCTATTAAATAGAAAATGTCACCAAGAAGAAGATTAAGAAAACAAGAAGTAGAATCACACAATGAGAATGAACAAGAGGGTCATGTAAATCCTATGCAACAATTTGTTAATTTATTAAGGGAGGCCCTAAATAGAACTCCTACTGCAGTACCCGTAGATCTTATAGTTGGACGTGTTAAAATTTTTAAGGACTTTAAGAGTTTAGGTCCACCCGAGTTTATGGGCACTACGGATCCTATAGAGGCCCAGCCTTGGGTCAAGGAAATTGAAAAGGCGTTCATAATCGCCAAGGTAGGGGAGGAGCAAAAGACCTCTTTTTCTACCTACATGCTAAAGGGAGAGGCTAACTTCTGGTGGGAGGCAAACCAAAATAGAGCCGGAGAGGGAGTTATTGTGTAGAGTAAATTCAAAGAGATTTTCTTTGAGAACTACTTCCCAACAAGTATGTAAAGCCGTATGGAAGTGCAGTTCTTGGAATTAAAGCAGGGGGATATGATCGTTCCTCAGTATGCCACTAGGTTTAATGAACAAGTTAAATTTGCTCCACATCAGGTGGATACTGAAGAGAGGAAGGCTCGAAGGTTTGAGCAGGGACTGAAGCCTTGTCTCTATAGTAGGATTTATGTGCTCCAAAGAAACTCCTTTGGAACCATTCTGGAGAAAGTTATCATAGCAGAGGGAGGTAGTGAGGCTTTAAGTCAATATCACAAGGATAAAAAGAAAAAAAACAAGACTGACGGAGGATTCAAAACTGAAGGTGCCAGTGAAAGTGGTGGACAACAGAAGAGGAAGTGGATCAGCTCTGGGAATACTGGAGCGAAACAAGGAGACCCTAAGAGAAGGGTAGAGGCTTGCAAGAACTATGGGAACTCTCATTTGGGAGTCTATCTCAAGGGAAAATCAGTGTGTTACAACTATGGGCAGGAAAGGGCATATCACTCCTAACTATCCTATCCCGAAGAAGAACCACAGTTGTTTTGTTTGTCGTTCAACTGAGCACACGGCAAGGAGTTGCCCGAAGAAAGGAATGGAGGGTAGCAAGGGAGTTAGCAGTGGAAAGCTGATGATTAATGGTCCAGCTCCACCTAGTAGACCTACCACAAAGACCTTTAATATGACCGTTCAGGATGCGGTAGCATCGGGAAATGTGGTGTCAGGTATAATCCAGGTCAATAATATTAATGCTTATATGTTGCTTGATTTGGGTGCAACCTGTTCCTTTTTATCATGTGAATTTGCTTGACGTTTAGGTTCCCTTCCCGAGAAGTTAGAGATTCCTCTAAACATTAAAGTAACGAATAAAGAATTAGTTCCCGTTGAACATATTTACAAGAACTATAACGTAGAGATAAGAGGACAAAGATTATCAGTAGATCTAATTCCGTTTAACTTGGGGGGATTCGATGTAATTTTGGGAATGGATTGGTTGTATAACCACGGGGCAATGATCGATTGTCAAAAGAAGAGTGTGAACTTGTGGACGTTAAAGCAGTCGAAGATAATATTTTACGGTAGTAAATCGTCGGGAGGTTCTTGTTGTCTAACGATGACACAAGCCAAGAAGTTATTGAAGAAAGGATGTGTAGGATATCTATGGCACGTTGTTGATACCCAACAAGTGGGAGCAGTGATGGACCAGATACCTATTGTGAAAGAGTTCGCGTTCTAGACGAGCCGCTAGGTCTTTCGCCGGATAGGGAAATAGAATTTGTTATAGAAGTTGTGCTAGGAACGACACCAGTTTCCAGGGCGCCATATCGTATGGCGCTGTTAAAAATAAAGAAATTAATGATTCAGTTACAAGAATTGTTAGATAGAACATATATTCAACCGAGTGTGTCCCTGTGGGGAGCGCCAATATTATTTGTCAAGAAATAGGACGAATCGTTAAGACTTTGTATCGACTATCGCGAGTTGAACAAAGTGATGATTAAGAATAAGTACCCATTGCCTCGAATCGATAATCTCTTTCATCAGTTGAAAGGGGCGAAATACTTTTCTAAGATAGATTTGCAAACGGGATATCATCAACTGAAGGTAAGGAAAGAGGATGTACCTAAGACGGTATTCAAGACTCGTAACGGCCATTATAAGTTCCTAGTAATGTCATTCGGGTAAATAAATGCGCCAGCCGCATTCATGGATATGATGAACAGAGTATTCAAGCAATACTTGCACAAGTTCATTGTAGTGTTCATTGATGATATTCTAGTCTATTCTAAGACGTCAGAAGATCACGCTGAACATTTAAGGATAGTGTTGGAAACACTAAGGAATGAGAAGTTTTATGCTAAATTCACAAAGTGTGAGCTTTGGCTAGAGGGAGTGCATTTTTTAGGGCACGCAATTGATAAGGATGGAATATCAATAGATTCAGCGAAGGTTAAAACAATGATTAATTGGGAACAACCGAAGACACCGACTAAAGTGCGTAGTTTTTTAAGATTAGCGGGTTACTATCGAAGATTTATACAAGATATTTCTAAGATAGCTACTCTATTAACAAATTTGACATAAAGGACGGTGAAGTTTGTATGGACGCAAAAGTGCGAGGAAAGTTTTTAGGAATTGAAGAAGAGATTAAGTGAGGCACCTTTATTATCATTACCAGATGATACAGGGAATTTTGTAGTTTATAGTAATGCTTCACATAGAGGACTTGGTTATGTGCTTATGCAGCATGACAAAGTCATTGTGTATGCATCAAGGCAATTGAAGGATTATGAGAAGGGTTATTCTACTCATGATCTGGAATTGGCAACAGTAGTGTTTGCTCTAAAGATATGGAGGCATTATCTTTAAGTGGAAAGGTGTGAAATATATAAAGATCATAAAAGTCTGAAATATATTTTTACACAAAAGGAG
Organism: Panax notoginseng; assembly: GCA_016801055.1. Lineage (NCBI taxonomy): Eukaryota > Viridiplantae > Streptophyta > Magnoliopsida > Apiales > Araliaceae > Panax > Panax notoginseng. Next base: position 116,833,294 of record CM029013.1, on the reverse strand, counting down.
TTGAATATGAGACAGAGGATATGGTTAGAATTGATAAAGGATTATGGTTGTGAAATTTTGTATCATCTAGGGAAAGTAAATGTAGTGGTCGATGCCTTAAGTAGAAAGGGTCGGGATAAACTATCAATGTTAACGGCTCAAGACGAGTTAATAATAGAGATGGCTAGGATGGAGTTAAAAGTTAAATTTTTGAGTGAATCGGGAGAAAAGTTGTTTGCAGTGGAGGTTCGTCCTATACTCACTGACAGAATAAAAAAGGCACAATTGAAGGCTGAATAGTGTGAAAGAATAAGAAGTAGAATTTCTTATGGGCAAGAGATTAAGTTTAAACTCGATAATGAGAGGTTACTAAGATTTGAATGAAGAATTTGGGTTCTGTGTGTGGCGTAATTAAAAGAAGAGATTTTATAAGAGGCCCATAGTTCGAGATACTCGATTCATCCTGGTAGTACTAAGATATATCAAGACCTTCGAATACATTTTTGGTGGCCAAACATGAAGAGAGAAATAGCGTAGTGTGTTAGTAGGTGCTTGACTTGTCAAAAGATCAAGGCTGAACATCAAAGACCAAGTGGTTTGTTACAGTCATTAGAAATTCTGGAGTGAAAATGGGACCATATCATCATGGATTTTGTGTTGGGACTTCCACTTACACAAAGGGTACGACGCTAGATGGGGTATAGTGGATCGTTTGACTAAGTTGGCTCATTTCTTACCAATAAAAGCTAGGTTTAAACTGGAACGATTAGCTAGGCTATACATTAAGGAAATTGTTTCAAGACATGGGGTTCCAGTTTCAATTGTGTCGGATAGATATCCGCGTTTTAATTCGAATTTTTGGAGGAGTTTGCAAGAACAGTTGGGAACACAACTGTGATGCCCTGAAATTTGGTCTATTTTCACATCCGGATTCCGTACATCACGGTCCCATCTTTTACCAAACATACATCATTATTTAGCTAAATATAACAACATACATTCTCAAATCTCAGGTTTTAATACCTTATAACCTCGTTCATTACAAATAATGATAATTATATTATTCTTTACATCTTACAAAAGTGACTTTTATCCGCCACCAAGGATACATAACAGTTCATTAAACTATTCTATAGTTTAATTACATTATTCTACATTACAAGTCTTGGCTTGATCTTCACGTTCATTCATATACTGAATGGCACTTCATCTGGACACCGGTCAGCTTGATCTTTACGGGATCCTTAAGTTCTTTCTAACATCATTCGCTGAAAATGTTTTTATTTAAAGCAAGTGTGAGCATTTAATTGTCCAGCAAGTCATAGGAGTTGAATAAACAACATCAAGAATTTAAACATTATTTTAGAACTTCCATGACCGAACAAAGGTCATAAAACAGCTTGAATAATAGGAATAATTTCTGATCCCTATCATTTTAAAACATTAGTCACATTCACTTTGAAATACTTTCATTCTTCTACCTTTTTCATACACATCCTGTCCGGCTAGAATCATTAGCACAGACTTAACAATAACGGTTCATGTATAAACAATTCAATCACAGAACAGTTCATCTCATAGAAACATCGAAGTGTTAAAATTATGGCACAAGGCCTCATACATTCTACCACCTTGTACAAATATCACACATTTTCACATAGATAAAACTTCTCAGGTTCGACATATCGAACTCTCGAAAAGCCTTGGGTTATTCAAACCCTAACCTTTAGGGTTTCGTCGGGTGAATAGTATCTATTTCGTCTTTTTCCTTGGAAATATTTTTGTTCCCGAAATATTTTTATTTTCGTCTTGAAAATTCTTACTCGTTCAGTCCAGCTCGTAGCCAGAATCCTCTCGTATTATAATCATCCTAGATTCTAGAACGATTAATAAACACATAGCATAGAATATTATTAATAAAAATTTATTTTATTAATAACTAATTCTTTAAACTTAAATTCTGGACAATCTGATTTTTGGGGTTGTCACATTAACTAAGATTTAGCATTGTGTATCATCCTCAAAACGATGGACAAAGTGAGAGAATAATACAAACGTTAGAAGACATGTTAAGAGCTTGTGTTATGGACTTTAAAGGAAGTTAGGATGATCACCTACCGTTGTGGAGTTTGCTTACAATAATAGCTACCACACTAGTATAGGTATGCCACCATATGAAGCGTTATACGGAAGAAAGTGCAGAACGCCAGTGTGTTGGGATGAGGTAGGGGAATGACGAATATTGGGGCCAGAAATGGTTCAACAAACAACAGATATAGTTAAGTTAATACGTGTGCGACTTGTAACGACTCAAGATAGAAAGAAAAAGTATGCGGATCAACATCGTCAGAAAAGAGAGTTTGAAATCGGTTCATACGTGTTTTTGAAGGTATCTCCTTGGAAAGGAAATATACATTTTGGGAAGAAAGGGAAGTTAAGTCCTAGGTTTATTGGACCATTTGAGGTATTAAAAAGGGTGGAGAGGTAGCTTATGTAATAGCATTACCTCCTGAATTAGAATATATTCATAATTTGTTCCATGAATCAGTATTATAGCGTTATAAACCAGATTATAACCACATAATAGAATATGCACCTATTCAGGTTGAAAAAGACTTAACTTACGAAGAACTTCTGATTCAAATTATTGATAGGAAAAAATAATGGCAAAACTATGTTTTTCACCACTAAACTTGGCACGTTTTACTTAATACATCATTGAACTTTTAATTTTTTGAATTACATCACTGAACTAATTACTATTTTACAATTAAGTCATTCCGTTAAAAAATATTGACAGACGTTAAATAATTGCTGACATGGCGCTGACTTGGCAAAAAAATAAAAAAATAATGCTGACGTGGCAAAAACAAAACATAATACTCATTTTAAAGTTTTAAAAATAATAAAAACATAATAAAATAAAACAGATTTTTCTAAAAAATATAATTTTTAATAAAAAACCGATTTTTTTAATAAATATAAATTTTTTTTAAAAAAATAATATTTTTTTAAAAGACGGAACTTTTTTAAAAAAACATAATTCTTTTAAAAACACAGATTTTTTTTAAAAAAAGCAGATTTTTAAAAAACATAATTTTTTTAAAAAAATAGATTTTTTTTTAAAAACATAAATTTTTTTAAAAATGTAATTTTTTAAAACAACGTATTTTTTTTAAAAAAACATAATTTTTTAAAAAAAACGAAACTTTTTACAAAAAACAATTTTTTTTAAAAAAAACAGATTTTTATTCAAAACGTAATTTTTTTAAAATACGTAAATTTATTAAAAAAACGTCATTTTTTTCAAAAAATAGTTTTTTTAAAAACATAATTTTTTTAAAAAAGCATAATTTTTGCATAAATTTAAAAAATCTATTTTTTTTAAAATTACGTTTATAATCCGTTTTTTTTAAAAATCTATTTTTAAAAAAAACTGTTTTTTAAAAAAAAATTTAAAAAATCATGTTTTTTAAAAAAATTGTGCTTTTTAAAAAAACTTATGCTTTTTAAAAATCTGTTTTTTTAAAAAAAATCTGATTTTTATAAAAAATTATGAATTGTGCTTTTTAAAAGGAATGATATTAAATTTTAAAATGAATTGTGCATCAAATTCATATAACAAAATAAAGCAAATTTAATATCAACTTGATCAAAAAAAATAGCTTTTTTTTAAAAACATAATTTTTTTTAAAAAACGTAAATTTTTTAAAAAACGGATTTTTTTTAAACATAATTTTTTTTTAAAAACAAAACTTTTTTTAAAAAACATAATTTTTTTTAAAAAACAGATTTTTTTTAAAAAAAACAGATTTTTTTTAAAAAATAGATTTTTTTAAAACATAATTTTTTAAAAATACGGATTTTAAATTTTTTTGTTAAAATTATGCTTTTTTAAAAAATTTATGTTTTTTTAAAAAATCTGTTTTTGAAAAAAATGACGTTTTTTAATAAATGTACGTATTTTAAAAAAATATGTTTTAAAAAAAAACTGTTTTTTGAAAAAAAATCTATTTTTTAAAAAAATGTTTTTTTAAAAAGTTCCGTTTTTTAAAAAAAATTATGTTTTTTTTAAAAAAAGTACGTTGTTTAAAAAAATTACGTTTTTAAAAAATTTTATGTTTTTTTTAAAAAATCTATTTTTTTTAAAAAAATTATGTTTTTTAAAAATCTGTTTTTTTAAAAAAATCTGTTTTTTAAAAGAATTATGTTTTTTTAAAAAAGTTAAAAAAATTATATTTTTTTAAAAAAAATATAAAAAATTATATTTTTTTAAAAAAAATATAAAAAAATTATGTTTATTAAAAAAATCGGTTTTTTATTAAAAAATATATTTTTAAAAAAAATCTGTTTTTATTTTATTATGTTTTTGTTATTTTTAAAACTTTAAAATGAATATTATGTTTTTTTTGCCAAGTCAGCATTATTTTTTTATTTTTTTGCCAAGTCAGCGCCATGTCAGCAATTATTTAACGTCTGTCAATATTTTTTAACGGAATGGCTTAATTGTAAAATAATAATTAGTTCAGTGATGTAATTCAAAAAATTAAAAGTTCAATGATGTATTAAGTAAAACGTGCCAAGTTTAGTGGTGAAAAATATAGTTTTGCCAAAAAATAATTCTTAAGGAATAAAGTAATACCTTCTGTGGAAATTATATGGAGGACCACAATGCCGAAGAAGCAACGTGGAACTTGAAAGTAAGATGAAAGAAAATTATCCCCAACTTTTTGTGTAATATGTATCGTGATTCTAGGGACAAAATCCTTATAAGGCGGAAGAATGTAACGACTGAGATCTCTGACTTAGCTTGTAACTAGGGTTTTTGAATATTATTTCATTAAATAAAGTTTTAATGAATATTATTCTTAGTTATATGTTTGAAGGTCGTTCTATGACCTAAGATTATTGTTTAATGTTAATATTCTAGTTATGTGTATGAATTAAAGAGTATGCATTTCCAAGACGAAAATAAAAAAAATCGATAAATTTACGTAAAATCACTATTCATCCAAAACAAATGAAGTATTTTTTTTCAAAATTCCGAAAAATACATAAATGTTAGAATTCTGAGAAAAGACGTACTATCCAATAAAATTCAGAAACTAAAAATGCAGATTTCAACCTGCATGTTGAATCGATAAAGTCAAAAAGTCAACCAAAGTCTTGGTCAACAAAAGTCAAAGTTGATTTTCAAATTAATTGGCCTTTATTATTGGAGGCCCAATATGAAATATTAATAGGCCCAAATGAAATTAATTTAAGGCCCAAAGAATTATTAATCTAAGCCCAAAGTAAAGTCCAAAGTGAATTTAATTTAAACCCAACCCAAGATCCAAACCCGTGGGTCAACCCATGAGTCAAATGGGTGGGTAAAACTTGAACCAAACCCATGAGAGACCCACCAAAGGCCTTATGAACGGCTACCTCATCAAACCAAAGGAGGTTTTCTCCACCAAAATATCCTCCCCACTTGCAAATGTAATGAATGTTTTGGACCAAAAGTCTTGGTAACTCATCCTTAACCTAATCTTAGTTGGAATAGTAAAGCGATGGAGGAGGGGGTGGTTTACAAGAATTGGAATCTAAGGGTGTTGAACATAAGAGACTTAAAACTTAACTGACCAATTAATAACCTAATGGAAGTGTTTTAATGACCAAATTGCCTTAAGTATTGCCCCACCTATAAATAGAAAGTTATATGATAGATTTTCTTCAAAAATCATTATCTAACACATTAAAGATCGAATATATTGAGAGAGAAGTGAGAGAAAAGCTTGGGAATCAAGAAGGAAGGCTTACTAATTGATCAAAGTTGTCATCTTAATCAAGAAGACAAGAGGTAATAACCGAAAAACACATCTACCTACATCATATCAAGTCTTTAAAAGCTTTTTAGATATGTTATGAAGTGCTTGTTGGTGGTTGGTGTGACAACCCGAGAATTTAGAAAAAAAATTTAAATTTTAATTAATTGATTTAAGGTTCAATATTAGATCCTAGACAGAAAATAAGTGAAAGCGTTTGATATTTTTAAGAAGGAATTTTGAGGATTTCAAAATTCTGTGAAGGATTTAAGTGAATTATTCAAGATTAAGGGAATAAGTGTTTATGTTCGGTGTATATGTGTACAATATGTGGTTAAGGGTCAAGTGTTAACCAGATAAACGATATCTGTATCAAACCCTAAGTATACATTAAGAACGTCAACGTTCGGTTAAAAACCCTAGTGATTACCAAGAAACCCTAGAAACTGGTTTTGAAACCCTAATTTCGGTTTCGGGTATTCAAAACCCTAATTCGGAAGTTGAAAACCCTAAATTGGGAACTTAATGGCATAAGTGTTAATAATTATAATATTAATTAGGGTAACACTTAATTAATTAGCAAACCCTAATTTCACATTTTAAAAACCCTAATTTTGGGTTATAAACCCTGATGCACAATTATGAAACCTAATTGCTAAATTAGCAAATTTAATTAGAAAATAATAATCCTAATTAGCAAGCTTGAGTAATGATTAGTAAATTTTAATATAATTAGAAAATTCTAATTATAATTTAAAAATATTAATTTTCTATTTTGAAAATCGAAATTTAGAAATATTAAAAATTAAATTACAAAATGTAAGGGTTAAACCCAAAACCCTAAAGGGTTCAAACCCTAAATCCTAACCCAAACCCTAAACCCTAAGGATTTGGTCATTTACTAGAATGCCATTAAAAATTGTATGCAAAAAAAGACTAAAGTACCCCTTTTCTTACACATTAAGTAAAGGATATGTCCAAATCTTGGTGACTCATCTATGTAGATATATAACATGTGCTCAAATCTATCTCAAATCTGATTTTTGTGCCACCTATACCCACTAGATACATGAATCAAACAAAATTAAAAACTTAAGTAAATAACAACCTTACTTAATTTTTTTTCATTCTTGCCAACCTTTTCTCTCTCATCCATTTCGAAATTTTAGAGTGAGAGGGAGTGAGAAGTTAGACCATGATCATCTTGTAGCAAGCTAAGGATCAGATTCAAGGGTCAGAATCCAAGATCAAAGCTCAAAGTGGTAAAAACCCTAAATCTTAAAATTTTATGATTTGATGTTATATGTTGTAATTGATTGTTTAAAGTTGTGTTTTAGGGTGTCATTTGATGATCTGGGTTGTCAAAACTCAGATCCATATCATCTTGATGCTCGAATTTATAGATTTCTCGAATCTGGAAATCTGGAAAATTAGTGTCTGACAGTCAAATGTCAGACCTCATAGATCGGTGTGTGTTTGTTATTTTATGTATTTTATGTTTTGGATCTGTTCTTCGTAGTAAGGTCTTTGATCTGGGACTGGAAACAGAGCCAGATCATGTATATATGACATTATATGATCGGTCAAAGTGTGTTGACCGAGCATGGAACTTAGAATCTGGGCAACCTAGATTTTTCCAAGAAGTCTGACAAGCATTTTGTTAGCTTCTGATCTTGCTTCTGGTAATGATTTAGGACATGTTATTGGTTTAATTGTGTAGCCTGACATTAAAACTTCATGAAGAAAGCTTTAGTTCACTAAGATCCTTAACAGAATCGTAGTTAATGATGGTCAAACGACCGCTGACCAAATGACCTGATGAAGATTATGGGAAAACCCAGATCTTCAAGGACCGCGTCCTGACCCCTAGTTTGACCAGCCTTAATCTTGCACATATGTTGTTTGTAGACTGATATAAGGTTGTATATTTGTACTATGATATCAGGACTACATGTTGGAACCTTAATATCACACTAAGCCAGCTGGGAACATATAAATTTAAAGGAGAAAAGTAAGAACCTCAGACTGTTCCTCATTTCTGGAAATCCCATAAATGAAGAACATGTCTGACAGTGAATTGATGAGCTTAGATCTCACTTATTTGTTGTTGGATGGCCATGAACTCAGTCTCTAGTCGTAGTGTTACACTTATAATACAACATCAAAGCTTTAGCTTCCAAGAAAACACAAACATCACGATTTTAGAACCGGTCAAACTAAACCCCCCTCATGTCTGAAATCCATTTCTGAGAATAGGCTGAAGAACACGTAGAACACTTTCAGCGACGGATTCGTCGCCAGAAACCCCTATAGCGACACTTAATTACAAAAATTAATAAATAATTAGAGAAAATAGTTTTTAATTATTAAAAATACAAAATAAATTTCGAAAAATTATTTTAAAGTCCGAAAAATAGTTTTTAATTATTTTGAGTATATTTCATTAATATTTAATATTTTTGGAATATAAATGGTATTTAATTTATTTAATTATAATATTAAATAAATGATTTAAAAATGATTTTAACACATAAAAAATCATGAAAATAATATTATGGTATAATAAAATATTTTAAGTTATTTTCAGTGACTTTTAATTTTTTGTGATGAATTTCATTAATTAATTAATATTAATGATAGTTAATATATTTAATAAATATATTAATTAAATTATAGAAAAATAGAATTAATGATTTAAAAATCATATAAAAATGGTTTAAGTGTTGTAAAAATATTTTAAGTTATAAAATATAACTTTTGATATTTTGCCATGAAAATATTAATATTTTAATATTAACAGCAATTAACGAATAATGAATTTATGTATTTAAAAATCATATAAAGGTGATTTTAAAGTATTAAAAATACTTTGTGATATTATAAATATATTATAATATTATGTTATGATTTTCATTAATATTTAGTAATAAATAAATATTAATGATAAAGGAATTATGTGGTATTTAATTCATTTAAATACGATATTAATGTTTGGAAAATTATTTTAAATGGTAATAATTATTTAAAAATTATTACGAGCTTATGAAAAATATTTTGACTGATATTAAAATTATCTGAGAAAATTGTTAAGTGTTAGGCAGAGTTTAATTGAACTTAGACTTGATAAAAGTCCTACTAGACCGTCGGGACGTTAGATTTGTGTCGAGTTCAACTCAGACTGCAATAATTTGACTTGACACCGAGTCTTATGTGTGTTATAGACTAATAGGGTTATATGTTATGTGTTTAGGTTATTCTGTGCATATATATAATAGTATTATATTGTGATGATATTTTTCTAATATTGGAGATCTATATTACTAATATTAGGTCTTCGGATAAAACGATATAAATTACGTAGCGATAATCAACGGTTCAAGCAGTTTTACTTAACTCTACTAAGAGTTATTTCATTTAGATATGCTTATGGTTAATCATTGCTGATTGCCATTGTAGAATTATACTCTGTACATATTGCATGTATAAGTCATGTATGAAAGGCTGATCACCTTCACTACCGGTTGGTCCAGATATATTTGTTCATGTTTAATACTTGTTCAGTCAAAATTTTGTTCGTGTTAATTCACAACTTTATTGATGAATTATAGCCAGCATATTATTCAGACTCTTTCAATCATGATATGTCTTAATAAATTTAAACTTGCTGGGTAACCTTATGCTCACCCTAGCTATATCATGATTTAACATTGCAGATTAAGGCGAAAACGTCGGATACAGGAAAAAGGGTTAAAGCCAAGTTCAGCTTGGGATAAAATGTGCAGCTAATTTGTAATAGAATAGTTTGATAAATAGGTTATATGTCTGATAGTTTATAAATTGTGTATAAGTTAAGGTTACTCAATTTTAGAGAAATAATGTGTACGTTTATTGTATAAATAATTTATGTTTATATCTTCTGCAAATAGTGATAGAATGATTGTACCGGATCCGCGGTGATTTGGGACCCAAATTTGGGCCTCTCACAGTTGGTATCAGAGCTGTTGGTTATAAACTTTAGGTAGGGTTACCTGAGACTAATAACCGCAGTGATTAGCGTAAGTACTAACTCAAATAGAGTTAGTGTGTCGGTATGATTCAAAGACGAATCTCGGCAATTTATAATTTACAGAGTTCCCTAACTCTGATAATAAAGTTGAATAGTAGTGGTGAATAGATAGAGTCTAAAATACTAATAGTTCAGCGATAGATGATCGAAAAATAAAACGATCATAGAATAGAAATGGATCGTATTATATACGATGAGATCACCCCGTGATCTGATATGGATTAAGCGAATGATAGATAAGTCTGCGGCAAGAATATTGTGTATCAGTGGTATGAATTGGTACAAATTCAGGAAAGGATTATGAATACGGATTAAATAAAATTCGTATTAAGAAGGAAGTAGGTTTAGGTGGGGATTCAATTGAGGACTCATGTCAGTAGCTGAGTTGTATGATTCCTTATTATGGGCAGGGAATTGTACTTGGTGTAAAAACCACTTAGTTTCTGGCACTGATAATCATTGAAATATTTGTGTCGCGCTATTTGCTATATGCATGTTAAGAGGGTGATTCCTTTCTCATGTGTATAACAGATAGATAGGTTATAGGTAGAGAATATAAGGTTAAGTACGAGTTTTTAAAACTCATACTTATGGTACGTTCGTGACTCATAATTATATAAAATATTTATGAACCCCTCAGCGAATGGACGTCAAAGGTCTGTCTAGGATAAGTTCTTAAACTCATATGATTGTGACAAGTTCCTGAACTCATAAGTGTGGTAAGTTTTACGAACTGAGTATAGTTGTGTGAATGGAGTATTAAGGATAATAGGAATAGATAGACTGTTTAAGCAAATGATTATTAGTGGAGACATAGGTTTTCCAAAAATTCCTAGCTATGCTAGACTTCGAACTTTTTGGACATCAAGCTAAATACGCACTATGTGCTTTTAAAAAAAATAAAAAATATGTAGACTCGTAATAATTTTTGAAACAGTTTAAAGTATAGTCTATGCTACTTGTTTCAGCTAGACGAAGATGATTTGAAATATCAAAATTTATTTTATTTATCACTCAAGTACCATGTAACCTGGTGCAGAGATAATAAAAAGGTGATAGAGTTATAAATACAGGAATACTTAGTGTGAATTCGATCTAAAAATCATTGTTCCACTATTGTATGATGTGTTATGACAAAGTCATATAATGACGGCATCCTCAAACGGACTGTTAATACAGTACGGCATCATGACGTCATTCTCAAAAATATTTTCAAAAATTTTAATTTGCCAACGGGGTTGGCTACACCTAAATAATTCGATTGAATTGAATTATTGATATGAGTCTATGCTATTCGATTCAGCTAGACTAATATTTATGAAAACTCTAAGTGTTCTTTGGAAATTATCCCGAACCAAATTATTTTGGTGCGGATTCTGATAAAGACTGAGGTACAATTTTGCGCCCCTAGGCGGATATGAGAAACAGATCAGACCAGCAGTACCCTATAAGTACAGGGCATACCGGGCTAATTACCCATTATGTCCGTAATTTAAGATGGTTTGCGGATGAATTTCTATAAAACCTTTGTGAAAATGACAGACAATAGTCTGTAAAACCCCTCAGCACAATTTCAAAATTTTAATTCTTGTGAAGAATGTATTGGGTAGCATGTGATGCTGTATATGAATGGTGTATGGTGTAAGGTAAATTTTGGGGTCGAAATTTTTAGAAGAAGGGGTGAATGTAACAACCCGAGAATTTAGAAAAAAAATTTAAATTTTAATTAATTGATTTAAGGTTCAATATTAGATCCTAGACATAAAATAAGTGTATGCGTTTGAAATTTTTAAGAAGAAATTTTGAGGATTTCAAAATTCTGTGAAGGATTTAAGTGAATTATTCAGGATTAAGGGAATAAGCGTTTATGTTCTGTGTATATGTGTACAGTATGTGATTAAGAGTCAAGGGTTGACCAGATAAACGATATCTATATCAAACCCTAAGTATATATTAAGAACGTCAACGTTCGGTTAAAAACCTTAGCGATTACCAAGAAACCCTAAAAATAGGTTCTGAAACCCTAATTTCGATTTCGGGTATTCGAAACCCTAATTCGGAAGTTGGAAACCCTAAATTGGGAACTTAATGGCATAAGTGTAAATAATTATAATATTAATTAGGGTAACGCTTAATTAATTAGCAAACCCTAATTTCACATTTTAAAAACCCTAATTTTGGGTTATAAACCTTAATGCACAATTATGAAACCTAATTGCTAAATTAGCAATTTTAATTAGGAAATAATAATCCTAATTAGCAAGCTTGAGTAATGATTAGTAAATTTTAATATAATTAGAAAATTCTAATTATAATTTAAAAATATTAATTTTCTATTTTGAAAACCGAAATTTAGAAATATTAAAAATTAAATTACAAAATGTAAGGGTTAAACCCAAAACCCTAAAGGGTTCAAACTCTAAATCCTAACCCAAACCCTAAACCCTAAGTATTTGGTCATTTACTAGAATGCCATTAAAAATTGTATGCAAAAAAAGACTAAAGTACCCCTTTTCTTACACATTAAGTAAAGGATATGTCCAAATCTTGGTGACTCATCTATGTAGATATACAACATGTGCTCAAATCTATCTCAAATATGATTTTTGTGCCACTTATACCCACTAGATACATGAATCAAGCAAAATTAAAAACTTAAGTAAGTAACAACCTTACTTTATTTTTTTCATTCTTGCCAACCTTTTCTCTCTCATCCATTTCGAAATTTTAGAGTGAGAGGGAGTGAGAAGTTAGACCATGATCATCTTGTAGCAAGCTAAGGATCAGATTCAAGGGTCAAAATCCAAGATCAAAGCTCAAAGTGGTAAAAACCCTAAATCTTAAAATTTTATGATTTGATGTTATATGTTGTAATTGATTGTTTAAAGTTGTGTTTTAGGGTGTCATTTGATGATCTGGGTTGTCAAAACTCAGATCCATATCATCTTGATGCTCGAATTTATAGATTTCTCGAATCTGGAAATCTGGAAAATTAGTGTCTGACAGTCAAATGTCAGACCTCATAGATCGGTGTGTGTTTGTTATTTTATGTATTTTATGTTTTGGATCTGTTCTTCGTAGTAAGGTCTTTGATCTGGGACTGGAAACAGAGTCAGATCATGTATATATGCATTATATGATCGGTCAAAGTGTGTTGACCGAGCATGGAACTTAGAATCTGGGCAACCTAGATTTTTCCAAGAAGTCTGACAAGCATTTTGTTAGCTTCTGATCTTGCTTCTGGTAATGATTTACGACATGTTATTGGTTTAATTGTGTAGCCTGACATTAAAACTTCATGAAGAAAGCTTTAGTTCACTAAGATCCTTAACAGAATCGTAGTTAATGATGGTCAAACGACCGCTGACCAAATGACCTGATGAAGATTATGGGAAAACCCAGATCTTCAAGGACCGCGTCCTGACCCCTAGTTTGACCAGCCTTAATCTTGCACATATGTTGTTTGTAGACTGATATAAGGTTGTATATTTGTACTATGATATCAGGACTACATGTTGGAACCTTAATATCACACTAAGCCAGCTGGGAACATATAAATTTAAAGGAGAAAAGTAAGAACCTCGGACTGTTCTTCATTTCTGAAAAACCCAGAAATGAAGAACATGTCTGACAGTGAATTGATGAGCTTAGATCTCACTTATTTGTTGTTGGATGGCCATGAACTCAGTCTCTAGTCGTAGTGTTACACTTATACTACAACATCAAAGCTTTAGCTTCCAAGAAAACACAAACATCACGATTTTAGAACCGGTCAAACTAAACCCCCCTCATGTCTGAAATCCATTTCTGAGAATAGGCTGAAGAACACGTAGAACACTTTCAGCGACGGATTCGTCGCCAAAAACCCCTATAGCGACACTTAATTACAAAAATTAATAAATAATTAGAGAAAATAGTTTTTAATTATTAAAAATACAAAATAAATTTCGAAAAATTATTTTAAAGTCCGAAAAATAGTTTTTAATTATTTTGAGTATATTTCATTAATATTTAATATTTTTGGAATATAAATGGTATTTAATTTATTTAATTATAATATTAAATAAATGATTTAAAAATGATTTTAACACATAAAAAATCATGAAAATAATATTATGGTATAATAAAATATTTTAAGTTATTTTCAGTGACTTTTAATTTTTTGTGATGAATTTCATTAATTAATTAATATTAATGATAGTTAATATATTTAATAAATATATTAATTAAATTATAGAAAAATAGAATTAATGATTTAAAAATCATATAAAAATGGTTTAAGTGTTGTAAAAATATTTTAAGTTATAAAATATAACTTTTGATATTTTGCCATGAAAATATTAATATTTTAATATTAACAGCAATTAACGAATAATGAATTTATGTATTTAAAAATCATATAAAGGTGATTTTAAAGTATTAAAAATACTTTGTGATATTATAAATATATTATAATATTATGTTATGATTTTCATTAATATTTAGTAATAAATAAATATTAATGATAAAGGAATTATGTGGTATTTAATTCATTTAAATACGATATTAATGTTTGGAAAATCATTTTAAATGGTAATAATTATTTAAAAATTATTACGAGCTTATGAAAAATATTTTGACTGATATTAAAATTATCTGAGAAAATTGTTAAGTGTTAGGCAAAGTTTAATTGAACTTAGACTTGATAAAAGTCCTACTAGACCGTCGGGACGTTAGATTTGTGTCGAGTTCAACTCAGACTGCAATAATTTGACTTGACACCGAGTCTTATGTGTGTTATAGACTGATAGGGTTATATGTTATGTGTTTAGGTTATTCTGTGTATATATATAATAGTATTATATTGTGATGATATTATTCTAATATTGGAGATCTATATTACTAATATTAGGTCTTCGGATAAAGCGATATAAATTGTGTAGCGGTAATCAACGGTTCAGGCAAGTTTTACTTAACTCTACTAAGAGTTGTTTCATTTAGATATGCTTATGGTTAATCATTGCTGATTGTCATTGTAGAATTATACTCTGTACATATTATATGTATAAGTTAAGTATGAAAGGCTGATCACCTTCATTACCAGTTGGTCCAGATATATTTGTTCATGTTTAATACTTGTTCAGTCAAAATTTTATTCGTGCTAATTCACAACTTTATTGATGAATTATAGCCATCTTATTATTCAGGCTCTTTCAATTATGATATGTCTTAATAAATTTAAACTTGCTAGGCAACCTTATGCTCACCCTTGCTATATCATGATTTAACATTGCAGATTAAGGCGAAAACGTCGGATACAGGAAAAAGGGTTAAAGCCAAGTTCAGCTTGGGATAAAATGTGCAGCTAATTTGTAATAGAATAGTTTGATAAATAGGTTATATGTCTGATAGTTTATAAATTGTGTATAAGTTAAGGTTACTCAATTTTGGGGAAATAATGTGTACGTTTATTGTATAAATAATTTATGTTTATATCTTCTGCAAATAGTGATAGAATGATTGTACCGGATCCGCGGTGATTTGGGACCCAAATTTGGGGCTCTCACAGTTGGTATCAGAGCTGTTGGTTAGGTGATTCATGATGAATCATTAGCATACCAATAGAATAAGGATAATTTAGTGGATTAAAATCACTAAACTATGCATATTAAAAGAAATTATGAGTATAAAATGAAGAACATTAGAAACTGTGTTAAAAGTTATTGGTGGACAAATTTAAAACCATTATATATGTGTTATTAATGGATAAATTAAAAATCATCATGTGTTAGTGTAAGAATTGTGGAAATTTTCCCATTGAAATAGAGTAAAAATATGTTAGAACGAAGTTATAGCGAAAATTTTAGTAAAAGATGTTAATCGATGAAAAACCTATGTTAAAATGATTTTATTTTGTAGTTAGTCAATTCTGAGAATTGTATTTTCCAAGTGATTGAGTAATTCACAAGAATAGGAAGCCATGGACTCGAGAACAAACTCGTTCTGACTTCGGATGAGAAAGTTACAAAGAAACGAAAATTAAATGTTAAAAATGTCAAGTATGAAAACTATGCATCAGGGGATTTTTGAACCAACTAAAAGCGTAGTTTGAATGTTCAAAAAATTATTCTATCCAGGGGGATTTAAAGTATGCTAGAAAAGCTATAGAATGGCTTGGAAACGAACCAATTCCGAGTTAAAATGACTAAGATATGAGATCGCAAAGTGAACATCAGCATCGTAGTTGAAAACTTAGAAAATTTTCAAAGGTTTAAGCCTGGAGCCGCAGCATCGTTTATGCCTAAGAAATGGGTGCTACAGCGCTAGCTCGGCCACCAGCTTCTGTTAACTAGCGCAGCAGCTCCAATAAATAGAAGGGAAACCGGCGCCGCAACACCGACCTTGTGTTTTTGCCAAAAAAGAGATTTTCAATGTAAAAGATAAAAGAAATGTTATATAATACAAATGAAGATAAATGTTAATCAAATTATAACATCTTAATAAGGATCTTAGAACGTTAATCTAATGAATGAAAGTTAAATTGAGGAATAAAATAACTTAAACGTAAAATACTGAAACGATGTAATTGCTCCGTATTTGCGTAAAATGAATATGTTTAACATATACAAATGAATAGCTTGAACATTTAACTTAACAAACGTGAATTATGATAAGGAATGTCAAAGAATGATAATGAATGATAATAAACTTAAAGTATAACTTAAGTTTAACAAATAGGAAGTATACAATAGTAATGAAGCAGAAATAAACCAATACTTGGTTTTGTTTGCATATCTAATTAGTATGTGTGTGTAAATTATAAGTGTAGGCTGTTAAAGAAATAAGTTAGTGTAAACTATAAATAGAAGAGGCT
The DNA here is from genome assembly GCA_016801055.1 of Panax notoginseng. NCBI lineage: Eukaryota > Viridiplantae > Streptophyta > Magnoliopsida > Apiales > Araliaceae > Panax > Panax notoginseng. Next base: position 116,816,589 of record CM029013.1, on the reverse strand, counting down.
TAAGGCAAGTTTCCTAAACCTTGCTCTTGTGAAATTATATGAATTTTTATACTTAAGCAAATTATTTGAATATTTGTTCATGTACTCGAGACATGTTTTCCCATGTATAGCATTAAGAAAAATGTTGATGCCATTATTTGTTTAAACAAATGTGATAATGATTTATTAATTTCATAATAACTCTTTTTAAATGTTATTTATGAAAATTTAAGTTATCTAACGCTAATTACTTTGGAATTGATAAAAATGTAAGCCTAAGAATGAACAATCAAATGTATTTAATCGAATCTTCGGCTGATAAAAATGGTGTCAAAACTAAACGTAAACACGTTTAACGGATGAGTGTTAATCAACATAAAATACTATAGGTTGATCACCTAGAAGTACTCGTAAGATATATCAGATTTACGATTTTATTAACGAAAAATCCCTTTTAATGAAAGAAAATGGTTAACTCTCGGTCATTTGACCATCTCAGTTTTAATATTCATATTGTGGTCCTAAAAATGTTTTAAACAAAGGAAAAGTATTGATTTTGATTATTCTTATTGATTCTCAACTATTTGTAAAATTGTTGAATATTAAACACATGATTCTTGATTTTGTTGTTGCTAAATTATATACTTGCAGAGCAATTGAATGCTCATCCTTGCTTAAACTATGTGTCTTCAGCTAAGGTCGAAAAGGTTGAAGGGTCCAGAAAGGACAAAGGAAAGGTGAAATTGTAGAAGTAAATTAGCAACTGTAATAACAGTATAGTTTTTGTAATAACTCTATTATGATACAATGAATATATAATGTTTACAAAAAACTTGGGAGAATGAATGAAAATTATGTAATATTATAGTAATTACATTTAAAATAAGTAAATATATAGTAATATGTTTTGTATGTCGTAACACCATATTCAGGTTTAAAGGAACCCGGATTTGGGGACGTCACAATTATTAGGTATGAAGTGTACTCAATCGAATGTGTTTCTGTAGGAAGCACCAGTGTTGTTTGTAAAGAAGAAGAAAAGTGAAGTGTTGAGATTTTGGATCGACTATAAGTAGTTGAACAAAGTAATGATTAAAAGTAAGTACAACTGTTATTATAGAAGTTCATTTTGATCAAATGAAGGATGGGAAAATATTTTTGAAAATAGATTTGAGAAATGTGTATTGCCAGTAGATGTGAAATAAGGAAATGTTTCGAGTTGGTGTTAAGAACTTGTTACAAGTTTGGATGATAATGTTTAATGGATGTACGTGTTAAATGCAATTAAGAATAAGATGAATCAATTAAATAAATGAATAGTTGAATGAAGTATATGATGTTCATGGATGATGTTCTAGTCTATCTTAAGACGTAGAAGGATCATGTTGAACAGTTAAGGATAGTATGGAAACACTAAAAAGGGGAGAAGTTGTGCGCTAAGTTCATTTCTTATGAATTTTAGTTGAGGGTAAGTTAATTTTGGGTCTTACAATCTTTAAAGAGAGGGTGTATCCGTGGAACTAATAAAAAAGACAAGTGTTGAGTAGTAAAATATACCTTATGTAAAGGTAGAGTGAATGTAGCACAATGCTTTTAAAGCAAAGTGAGAATATAAAGATAAAGATGAAGAATAGATATCCCCATATTTCTACAGGTAATGTGTATCGTGATTCTGGGGACAGAATCTTTATAAGAGGGGAAGAATGTAACGATCAAGAATTTTCACTTTACTTAATAATTAAGTTTTTTTGAAATATTATTGAATAAAATTATATTTAATGAATATATTATGTGTTTAAAGGTCGTTTTATGACTAGGACGGTGTTTATACGTTAGGATTTTTGTTACATGCAAGAATAAACGAGTAAGAATTTCGAAGACGAAAATAAAAATATTTCGAGAAAATTTACTATTCTCCTGAAGAACAATACGAGTTAGGGATAGACCCTAAGCTCTTTTAAGAGATCCATATATCGTATTGAATTTTCGTTTCAAGATCTACAGATAATATGAAGTGAAGTCACGTAATAACCGATAAAAAAATTTCTCGAAAAACGTGCAAATCACTATTCACGAGAATAAGATGAAATAGGGAAAAAGACAAAAAGAAATATTTTTTCGACTTCTTGATTGTCTAACCATTTTTTGAGAAATGGTCGTCAAAAAACACTATTCACAAGAAAACGTGCTTTTCGGATATACTTTCTATTTTACAAAATAGTGTTTATACAGGACAAAAGTACCGAAAAGTCAGCACAAAGTCCGACCAAACAAGCAAGTGGATTTCGGGGTGTGACAAGATCTGTTGTAGCGAGTACATGGATTTAGGGGTTTCACATTATCTCCTAAAATGTGATTTGCTTGAAAGCATACTACTTTCATGAACCTTGTATGTGCCTCCTTGATGGTTTCATCTTTCTCAATCTTGAACATTTCACAATCATACAAGAGCATACTAAGCTTGACTTCTCTTACTTTTGATGTACCTTAATGGCTTACTTTCAAGGTGTCCCATATCTCCTTAGTTGTGTAGGTGTCTCATATCTCCTTAGTTGTGTTGCATGAGGATACTTTGTCAATCTCGGATTATATCATACCACTAAGGAGTGTATTCATTTCTTCAGAATCATAGGAAACCGTGTAAATCTTGGTTAAGTCTATCTCCATCAAGGAATTTGGAGTACTATCATAAGACCATTCTCCACGACCAACCATTCCCATTGATCTCTTTTAAGATAGATCCTCATTTGAAACATTCAGAAGTTGTAATTTTCAGCTCCATGTAGCAATGAAGGTCTATTGGTTGATTGATTGTTGTCCAAAATTAGTATAGAAAATTTAAACGCAAGTATACGTGGTCAACAAGTAATAAAGTGATAAGTAGAGTGTTGATCCCACGAGGAATATGCTAATACTATTAAGTTGTACTAACTTTATATCAATTCAACCTTATTTAAAAATTGATCAAGCAATATAAAACCAATTATTAAAACTAAATTACTAACAAGGATTAAAAATCAAATTTAAAAGTTAAGATTATAATTTTTCCCAATGTCTCGTCTAAATATTATTAAATTGATTATTTGGAATTTCCAACAAAAAATCACTAATAGTTTGTATAATCATTTTCCAAATAATTATATATTATATCTATTATTATTAATTTCACTATATTCCTATGAGAAACAATAATAATAAATTCACTAAGTATCATCTTCCACACGTTGCTTGCAGTCTACAGGAATATTCATATCCCGTTTACAAACTAGCATTCACTCCGAGGAAGAATTATTAATCAGAAGTTATCATATTCAAATCTAAACTTATAATCCATCCTCTAATTTTATATAAGTTATCACAATAATTGCTAGCTAGACAATCATTCATGAAGCACAAGACATGATAAACGATTCAAATATAATCAATAATAACCAACAATGAGAATAAATTAATTTAAACAAAACATTGGGTTCAATTGCAATCTCAATAAAAAGCTAAGTCATACCATAGGAATAAAGCATCATCAATAAACCAAGTAAAATATTAGATTACAAAAATAAAAGGAAGAGAAAAGAAAACAAAAATTGTGTCACGACGCCTTGCTCTCCAATTCCGCCTTTAATCCTTGTGCTCCTTTTTGCTCTTTGAAAGCTTATGAGAAACCCTAGCTTTGATGTGTTTTAGATTAGATGTTAGTCTCCTCTCTAGGGTGTTAGTCTCCCCAAATCATGTCTCTTTATTGGTATTTATAGATCTCAAATGAAAACCTATCAAAAGTAGACATCTCAACCCAATTCCAAGTTAAAAATCGTGCCAAAACTCGTCCAAATGCGTCCCAGCTGAATCTCAGTGCACCTCAAGTGTCACGCCCCCATATCCGGGTCCTTTTAACCTCGTACCTGGTGTGTCACGGTACTACCTTCATCTACACTTATGACATACATCACATATAAAATCTTACACACTTAAATGTAATTGCAACATTATTACAGTATGTCTCTATCTAATCCCAGGTTTTAGTACCTTTACATATCTCTCTCAAATAATATTACAACCGTATTAAAAAAATTCAACATTTTATATGACTCTATATGCTTCAATGATCCCCCTTAACAATTACATTACTCTTATCTTCTTCTAATCTCTTAGGTTCTCTTAATATAGCTGCAAAAAAAATTTAATTTTGCAAGGGGTGAGCATTTAATTGCCCATCAAGTATAAGCAATTGAATGGACAACAATCTCTAGAATAGAATAATATTTTTCTGAAATCTTCAACAATTGAACAATAATTGTGAAGTAACTTAAATAATCAGGAATAAAAGTTTTCCTTTACCTTAAACATCATTCATTAATCACATAATCTCAAGATCAACTTACAGTTCAATTCTAGAACATTTCTTCTTCTAGTTTAGCACATAAGTACTGAATATTAGCATAACATAAATACTCATTTAGGATTTTAAATGATCACTTACATAGATTTAATTATATAACACAATTAAACTTTCTTTAATTAGGTTCACAATAAATAATAAACTGAGATAATAAAATTAATCTCTTAGGTTAGTATATATTTTAAATATTAAAATTCTTTCATATTATAACCCTTAGGTTATTTAATTCACATTCCTAATATATGAATTAGGCTATAAGGCTTACTTTTTAATTCACTATATATAATAAATAAATATATATAAACACATTTATAATATATATATATATATATATATATATATATATATATATATATATATATATATATATATATATATACACTTATTTAATCTAATACATATCCCACATATGTTGTGGCAACCCGAGAATTTATACGATTAATAAAATCTTAAATGATTGAATAAAGGTTAAATAATAAGACCTAGACTGGAAATAGAGTATGGATTTAAAAATTTTGTGAAGGACTTATATGGTTTTGTGTATTGTGATTATATGTGTGTACAATATGTGGTTAAGGGTTATGTATGAATCAAATAAGTTATAACATTGACAACCCCTAATATTATATTAAGAACTCTAATGTCAGTTAAGAAACCCTAACGATCGGTTAGAAACCCTAATTCTAGGTTTAGAAATCCTAAACCCTAATCGAGAATTTCTAAACCCTAATTTAGGAACCCTAGTGCGAAGTATAAAACCCTAAGGGTTAAAAGTTATGGAATATATGTGAAATGATCAAATTACCCTTCAAATTGTTGGAGAAATTACCAAAATACCCTTAATAGGTGCGAAATTACTAAAATGCCATTTTACTTAACTTTTAACTAAAAGGATATAACCAAATCTTGCGAGTCTTTATCCAAGATATGCCATGTGTTAATATCAACTTGGATCAGTTAATAAGGCCACCTAGCAACATTCTTGTCCATGGAATCAAAGATTATGAAGTTAAAGTTAAGAAAATATCCTCACTTTATTTTCTAACTTAGCCAAGACTCTCTCTCTAGACCCCAAAATTTGGAGAGAAACTAAGTCCAAAGTTAAGCCAAGAACATATCTTAGTTATCCAATATCATATCAAGAGGACAGAAATCAAAGATTTGAGCAAAAAAGGTATAAACCCTAATTCATACTAGATCCTTAAGATTTCTGTAAATTATATGTTTTGTTGTTTAGATATGTGTTATATGATATTATTTAGTGATCTATGATGATACATCATGGATCCATAACATCTAAGTGCATGAAAATAGGAATTTTATTAAACAGTCCAGAACCCTAAAATGAGGTCTGACAGTCAAATGTCATAGTCTCCAGATCCTTCTGTGTTAATTGTCTGAGGTTGTAAGTGTATCATTGATATAGTATGCCATGAGGAGAGTACAATGGAAGTGAAACCAAATCCATAGCATGTCTAGATCACAAGTTATTAATGGTCAAACATGGTTGACCAAGCACAGAAATGAAAATCTGGAAAACCCAGATTACCCAGAAATGTCTGACAAGCATTTGCAGAGCCTAGATCTTTCAATTGTTAAGTTTTTATGCCATGTAAGTGTATAGCTTTTATACTCTGACATATGGACTACCAAACCATGACACTAGAACACCTAGACCATGACCAGAATCAAAAGATATTAATGGTCAAAATTGGGTTGACCAACTGACTGGATGAACTTTCTGGAAAACCCATATTTCTCAAGAACAAATTCTGACAGATACTTTGACCAAGCCAGATCTTGCTTCTGTGATGTTGTTAAGCTACCTAAGTGTATTACTTTTGTATCTTGACATGCATACTACATATGTGTGACACTTTAACACAAAATCAAATCCCAGAATCCAAGATATTAAAGCCCAAAAGTGAGCCCTCACACTGTTTTCATTTTCTAGAAATTCCAGAAAATGAAGAACATGTCTGACAGCAACTTTGATCCTTTATAACTTCTTCATATGATGTAGTTTGACCCTGAAATTGGTTAGTACATGTAGTATTACATCAATACTACATAACTAGTACACCATGAGCTTAGAAACATCTTGAACAAGGAATTAAAGCTTGTCAAAGTAGGCACCTAGACACTGACTTTGAATATTCTTCAAGGCTCAAGAACACCTATAGTGATAGTTTTTGTCGCGATAGGCCCTTTAGCGACAGTTTTATTAAAAATTAAATAATTTAATTTAAATAATTAGAAAAAAATAGAAAATAATTATGAAAAATTCATAATTAAGTTTTAAAATTTATTTTAAGTTTTAAAAATTAACTTTTAATAATTTGAGATATATTTCATTAATATTTTAATTTATTTAAATATTAATTATATTAAATTTATTTGATAATTATATTAAATAAATTAGTTAAAAATAATTTTAATATTTTATAAATCATTTAAAAATATTTTAAAGTGTTAGAAAATATTTTAAGTTATATTGAATAACTTTTAATATTTTGGTATGGATTTCATTAATAAATTAATATTAATGATACTAAATTTATTTAATAATTGTACTAAATAAATTATGTAAAAATGGTTTCAACGTTTTAAAAATGATTTAAACGTCTTAAAAATGTTTTAAGTTATAATATATAACTTTTAATATTTTGACATAAAATACATTAATATTTTAATATTAATGGCAGTTATTTAAGAATGATTTTAAATGTTTTAAAATCATTTAAAGGTGATATTAAGGTATTAAAAATACTTTGAGTTATTATAAATAACTTATAATATTGTGACATGGATTTCATTAATATTTGAAATTAATTAAATATTAATGATAATAGAATTATGTGGTATTTAAATCATTTAAAAATGATATTAATGATTAAAAATCATTATAAATGATAATATTATTTGAAAATTATTATGAGCTTTCGAAAAATGTTATGGCTGATAATTAAATTATCTAAAATGATATTGAAGCAGTTAAGTAGAGTTTTATGGAAAATAAACTTGATAATTATTCGATAAGGCAATCGGGACGTCGAAATAGTATCGAACTCAAATCAGAGTGAAATAGTTTGACTTGATACCGAGTCTTATGTGTTTTAGTTACTGTTAGGGATATGTGATATGTGTTTATATTATGACTGTAATTAACAGTAGTATATGTGATGATATTATTCTAATTGAGAGATCGATATTATCAATAATAGGTCTTTCAACTGAAGCTAAATTAGATTATGTAACAGTAATCGACGGTACATGCAAGTTCTCTAACTTAAATTTGAGTTATTATTTTCAAGCACAGTAGTGGATAATTATTGTTGATTATACCACATCTATGGTTTATTGATTCGTATATTGTGCATGTTGCATATGTTCATCAGGTATGAAAGGTTGATCACCTTCATTACCATCTGGTTCAGTTAAATTTGTTCATGTTCGTTATTGGCCATTCATCATTATTGACTCGATCATTCAGATATTGAAATTGATTCATGTTCTTTCACAATTATTATATTTTTGAAAGTTTGTCAGCTTATTATTCTTTTCAATCATAATATATCTTCATTGGTTTTTAAAATTACTGGGCAAACTTGTTGCTCACCCTTGCTATATATCATGATAAAATTTTTAGATTAAGATGAAACTTCGGACAGGCAAAGGCAAAGACAAATTCTAGAATGGGATTATTGTGCAGTTAAGATTGTAATAGTATGGGATGCTAATGACATTGTAAGTCATGTAGGATATGAATTTGTGTATTAAGTTAAGGTTAACGACCTTGGGAGTTATGTGTAAAGGTTATTGTATAAACAATTTATGTTTATATCTTTCACAATAGTTATATAAATGATGTACCAGGTTCGAGGTAAAAGATACCCGGTGTAGACACTCAAAATTTTACATTCCTGTTACTAACCCTGCAGGAGGGCAAAATCATCTTTCAGAGATAACCCTGGAAGTCAAATCAGCACAGTCCCAGAGACTGCCCCGTATACTCAGTTTTCTATCTCGGAGATAACCTCGAGATATACAGTTACAGTCCCGAAGATAACCCCAGAAGCTTCAGTTTCAACCTCAGAGACAACCCCGAGGAATGCAGTTCCAGTTCCGGAGACAACACCAAAATCCTCAGTTCCATCTCAAAGAAAACCCCGAGATCTTCATTTCCAATCTCGGAGACAACCCCGAGAAACTCAGTTCAACCTTAGAGATAACCCCAAGGCATGCGGTTGCAGTTCCGAAGATGAACCCAAAAATGCTTATTTCAAACCCATGCGATTAGCTTCAACACTCGGTAATAGCCCTGAGGCACTCAGCTCCAAACCCAGAGATAACCCCGGGAGGACAGGCATTCAGCACTTGCAGCAGCCCAATCTCAGAGATAACCCTGAGCAACGACTGCTAAATTAGCCCAAACCGGAGATAACCCCGGTGAGGGGCAAAACTGTCATTTTGCCACCTTGATCCTACATTGCGCCGTCTTAGCAAACATTTCAACATACACACAAAAGTGTCCTACAAGAACCAATAGCTCTAATCCCGAGTGACAACTACATAAGACAGCACACCGGATAGAATTTGAAGCTTGAAGACCTGGGCATGGTCCCATCTTCTCGACTTCATACAACCTCTTATCCCATGTCATTGCATAGCTCTCGAAAATAGCATGTCGTAAAAGGTCTTATACACCTCGATCGGATGCCCGGATTGAAGTTCTGAAAGTTTGGAGCGAACATCACGTTGCATGTGTGCACGTACTTCGAGACGACAGAACTTGCGGAGCCCGGGGAACCCCGGGCAGCCGCAAGTGCTTCTGCGGCTGCTGCAGGTACACCTGTGACTCCCCCCTCTATAAATAGAGGGCTTGGGGCAGCCATTTTGAAAACAAAAAAGGCGAGCATGCCCTGTCCAATTTGCTCTGTACACACTATAAATTGAGTGTGTTCTCATTTTAAACACTTGTGAGCTTATATTTGGCTATTTTTACCGACGGAAGTCGAGTGTTCCTCCATTTAAAGCTATTAAAGTCTTCTTTGGCAGTCCACTGTAAGCCTTCTTACATCATTTAAAGCATTTTCTACACTTCTTGCACACACAGTTGTTAACATTGAGAGTCGTGTTACGTGTGTATGCCCGGCCTACGGTCCGTGGCCTTTTATTTCTTTTGTATATATATATATATATAAAAGCAATAACGCTCGAGATATAAATCCTGGCTCAATCCAGAGCGTTTATTGCTTTTATATATATATATAATATATATATATATATATATATATATATATATACACTTATATATAGATTGTTGTCGAACTCTGTTCGATGAGCCTGGATTTTTATCCGGAGCGTTTACTGCTTTTATATATATAAATACTTATATATATATTATTGTCATCAAACTCTATTTGATTGAGCCTGGATTTTATATCTGGTGTGTTTACCGCTTTTATATCTATATATATATTCTCGAATGCGACATAACGAAACGAGCCTGGATCGATATGTATCCAGTGCGTTTATCGCTTATATATATATATATATATATATATATATATATATATACACACACACACACATTTTGTCCCGCTTGGAGTTTACTTGGTGGCGGTTGATCGCTTTTATTTCTTTATTTATATTTTGGTCCCGCCTGGAGTTTACTTTGTGGCAGTTGATCGTTTTTACTGCTTTATTTACATTTCTTTAATCCCTCATGGAGGTGCTTCTTGGTGGTTGATTGTCTCTATATATATATTTATAGCTTATATATATACATATATATATATATATAACTGTTTACAGCTTTCATACAAATTGCTATATCATGTGAGCCTAGGAATCATGAGATCACAGATTCAGTCTCCTGAATCTAGATTCGATTCCCGTGATGGACATTTTTAGTTGTATATGGCTTGTAAATTATTCATGATGTTTGAATTTCCTTAGATGACTCTCATGCCCATAAGGAATTCGGCACTGCTATATATTTTATTTTCTCGAGGATGCCTCGCATCTCGAAAATAAAAGCAACTAAGCCGAACATTTAATAAAATGGAAGTATCAAAGGCCTTAATTACTATTAAGCATAAGGGTTTGAAAAACCTCTTTCACAAAACAGCATTGCTATATCTTGTTAAAACTGAACTTTTATACAAAATTCAAACCCTTTGTATATAGGTGCAAACGACGCATAGCACTACTTCCAGATAATTGCACATTGACTCACACACACGCATTCATATAACAATTTAATTGAAAAGTGGTGGTCACCGTGGTAACACGGATGTCGGGGGGTGCCTAACACCTTCCCTCCGCATAATCAAGCCCCCAGACCCTAACGAATCTCGATTTCACAAACTAGTTAAATAGTGTCACATCACTAGGTCAATGTGCAAACTTTTTCTCGGTTGAGTTGGTGCAACCATTTAAAAATATCAACTGGCGACTCTTACAGTCCAATCGTCGACATATACATGTCGGACCATTTCACAACTTATTTTTTCAAATAAATCTCACCTAACATGAGAACACCAAAAGACAAGAACAGAAAAGGGACAAATAAAAATCCCGACGTCGACAGGTGGCGACTCTGCTGTGGACTTCCAATAAGAGGGCTTAAGCCGCTACTACAAACTTTTGAAAACTGTTATCTGCTTGTGTGTGGATGTTGCATTTACATTTGAATGAATGTGTACGAATACATTTAATTATTGCACTTAGTTCTTCTCACCCATATCTGCTTGTGATATTAGTGCTTAGCACATGTCATCATTTTCATAAACGGTGAGACACGTTGTATGTGAATGTATGTTGTGTGGTCCCAAATTTGCTCTAGTTGAAAGACCGGATTAACTTCCCGTCAAGTAAATTACGATGATTTGGGAACGTTCATGCCGAAAAACTGCGAGAGTAGCCTAAGATAGGTCAGCCTCTGATAAACCAAACATGGGGAAAAGTCTCTTCATACTTTCACATTTCAATTACTTGTAAATTCAATTACTTGTAATTTCATTTCCATGTCAAACTCAATGTATGGACAATATGAAGGAACATGTGCACATATATTCCTTTTTATATCAAAACCTGACATGCTATATTGTCATGCAAATAGCTAACATCCGTTTTGCAGGATAATACACCTAAAATGGATACATCACATAGCATGTAAACATTTCCACGTTCCCTAAGACTAAACTACATAAGTCTTTTTGTAGAGAAGCAATTGGACCTGTTACCCGATCAAAATCCAAAAAGGCAACAAGCCTACAGCCAAGCATGGCTTCATCTGGCCAGTCTAATCCTACTCCTATTTCCCTTAAGGAGTTTGAAGGATTAAGCCACCAAATTACAGAGTTGGTTGTTCTGCTGAAAGAACTACATTAGTCTACTCAGGGTCCCCAAATGCCCATATATACAGAACCCTTTGCACATGGAGAAACTCAAGGAAAAGACAAAGAAATTCCCGCACCTGAGTTGGATACAACCAACAAAAATCCTGAAAACACCCATCTCAGAGAAGATCTAGACACCAGTGATATCAAGAAAAAGGTCCTACAAATGGAAGAGACCATTTGGTCTATCAAAAGAATTGGAACACACGGGAGTGTTTCATATGTAGACCTTTGTATATTCCCTGGTGTGCATTATCTAGAGAAATTCAAGACTCCCAACTTCGAAAAGTACGACAGGTTGGGAGATCCTTACACACATTTAAAAGTCTTCATTGGAAAACTCGGATCTTATGCCGAGGATGAAAAGCTTAGAATGCAACTGTTTCAAAAGAGTCTGACTAGTGAAGCTAGATCTTGGTATACCAGATTAAACAACTCCAAGATTTATAGCTTGGAAGAGCTGGCACATGCTTTTCTTAGCCAGTATAGTTTCCAAACTCAGATGGCTCCTGACCGGTACCAAATTACTAAAGTCAGGAAACAAACCAATGAATCTTTCAAAGAGTATGCTCAAAGGTGGAGGCGCCTTGTTGCTCAAGTTGTTCCCTATATGACTGAGTCTGAGATGGTGACGACCTTTATAGACATACAAGCGGCTCCCTTCTACGAGAGAGTTCTAGCTGGCATTAGCAAACCATTCTCCGAAATGATCAAACATGGAGAAATGGCTGAGGAGGATGTTTCATTGATACTACAAAGTCAGAAGGGAAGTCAGAACATACCTATCCAGAGGACAAATTACTCCCCCGTTCAAGCGCAGAAATCAAGCCCTCCATTACCAATGAGTGGAGAAGTCAGACGCACTCGAGTGTTCACACCCTCAAGGGACTCACATTAGAACATTCTCAATCTTCTGACAACTCAGAAGAAAATTACCCATCTTCTTCCACCAGCCAACCTGAATGGGAAGGGCTAATCGAAAATTCGCTTATCATATCGGAGCTCCAGGTCATGATACTCAAGATTGTTGGGCCTTGAAACACAAGATCTATGATTTGATTGATAACGGTGAAATCGCGGTAGCTACACCCGACCAACCCCATGTGCAAGACAACTCTCATCCTCAACACAAAGAAGAAGAGGTCAACATGATTAATTAGAGTAGTGGACAGAATTCCCATTCCAGTGGTGCATCCTCCCAAACCAGCAAGGATAGTGCTGACAAGTGGGACTGTGTAAAGTTCCAGTTTATGATGGAACAAAAACTGAATGCTCTGCGTGAGCAACTCAACCAATTGGCAGAACTGGTGGTCCATCAGCACCAAGTCACACGTCAATTATTCATCCAGGAGCATGCTAGCCTCCTTCCTCTTGTTACAAATTATGACAATCCGAGAAATTAGAAAATTTTTAAAATCTTAATTGATTGATTTAAGGTTCAATATTAGGACCTAGACAGAAAATAAGTGTATGCGTTAGATATTTTTAGGAAGGAATTTTGAAGATTTCAAAATTCTATGAAGGATTTTGGAGAATTATTCAAGATTAAGTGTATATGTGTATATGTTCAATGTATATGGTCATTTATATATACCGAATGTGGTTGAGGGCCAAGGGTTGACCAGATAAATTTTATCAGTGTCAAATCCTAATATTATTGTCTAATATTGACGTTCAGTTAGAAAACCCTAACAATGGATAAGAAACCCTAGAAATCGGTTCTGAAACCCTAATTTCGGTTCTGGGAATTCGAAACCCTAATTCGGAAATTTAAGCCCTAAATTGGGAATGCAAATGCTAGTATAAGGTTTAAGCATTATTAATAATAACCTAATTAGAGATAACCCTAATTGATTTAGGAAATCCTAATTTTTGGATTAGAAACCCTAATTTATAATTAAGAAAAGCCTAATTGTTAATTTAATAATTTTAATGTTAATTAGGAAACACTAATCCTAATTTTCAAGTTATAAGTAATTAGAAAACTCTAATCTAACTAGGAAACCTAATTTCTAAATTAGAAATATTATTTTTTCTATTTAAAACCCTAATTCGTGGGTTATGAACCCTAATGACCAATTATGTCCCTAATTGCTAAATTAGCAATTTTAATTAGGAATAATAATCCTAATTAGCAAGTTTGATTTATGATTAGGAAATCTTAATATAATTATAGAATCCTAATTATAATTTAGAAATTTTAATTTTTCAATTTTAAAAATCTAATTTTTGGAAATTCAAGAAATTGATTTTTCGAACCTTAGATTTTAACTCTAAGGGTCAAACCCTAAGGGGGTTAAACAATAAGGGTTGGATCAAGAGACCAAATTGCCATTAAAATTAAATACGAAATGACTATAGTGCCCTTTTTCAATTCTTTTATGTGTTGGAGTGTAAATCTAGTCCTATCTTGAGTTGGTGAACCACCCTAAGCCTAGCTTGAGACTTATGTGTCCAACAATCAACAGCTATATCAGCTCCATACATTGAATCATGTCATTTATATAGATTAAGAAAGAGAAAATGCACACTTACATTTTCATTATTCACCTAAGCCATCTCTCTTATAAATTTCGGGACTTAGAGTGAGAAAGAGTGAGAAACCAAGCCAGGATCAAGCTTTAGCAATCCAATAACAGATTCAAGGGACAGAAACCAAAGATCAAAGTTTTAAAGGTATAAAACCCTAATCTTAGAAATCTGATTATTTGATGTTAAATGTTGTTGTTGTTTGGTTAAAGTTATGTATTAAGAAATCATTTAGTGATCTGGGTTGTTAAATCCCAGATCCATAGAATCAAAGTGCTTGAAATAGCATTTTCTGAAAATCTGGAAAAATGTTGAAATATGGCCTGACAGCCATATGTCAGGGCCCAAAGATCTTGATCTGTTAATTGTTTGTTGTGTTTTATATTTTGGATCTGTTCTATGACATGAGGACTGTGATCTGGAACTGGAAACAGGGTCATAGCATGCCTAGATCGTAGGTTATAAGCAGTCCAACTGCGTTGACCGGCCATAAAATCTGGAAATCTGGGCAGCCCAGAATTTCCAGAAAGCTCTGACAAGGTTTTTAAAGCCATGAATCTTGTTGTTGTTTGCTTGTTTGGCCATATTGTTGTTTTCATAATGTAATCTGGTATAATGACTACACAATCAAGCCTTTATCTCACCCAGAAAGTACTTAGAATCACAAATAATTAAGGTCAAACCAGCGTTGACCGACTGCCTTATGGAGAAATCTGAGAAACCCAGATTTCTCAAAATAGCCTCTGACCCCTACTTTGACCAGCATTTATCTGACAGGTGTTATGTTGTTATGAGAATAAGTTGTTATACAAATGAAGCCTGACATCTCCACTACAAGATGCAACCATTATTTTACACAAACAAAATCCAGAACGCACGATATGAGGATTCAAAGTAGCCTTCTCGTTACTGCTTGAGTTTCTGGGTAACCCAGAAACTCAAGAACATGTCTGACGACATATTCTGTAGCTTAGATCTTGCGTATATGATGTTTGTTAGCCATGACATTGATTTAGGGTTGTAGTACTACATTAGTACTAGAACATTAACCCATTAGCAAGCCGAGAAGCATTTTAACCAAAGATTTAATGTTGGTCAAACTAGCCAACCTGTAAACTGACATGAAGCTCAAGAACACCTATAGCGACGGTTCCGTCACTATAGGGCCATTTTTGAAATATTAATTTTTGAAAATTAATTATTTTAATTAATAAATCGAATTAAATGGTTTTTAATTATTAAAAATACAAAATAAATTCCTAAAAATTATTTTAAAGTCCAAAAAATAATTTTTAATTATTTTGAGTATATTTCATAAATATTTAATATTTTTGGAATATAAATGGTATTTAATTTATTTAATTATTATATTAAAAAAATTATTTAAAAATGATTTTAATACTTGAAAAATTATGAAAAATTATATTATGGTGTTAGAAAATATTTTAAGTTATTTTTAATAACTTTTGATATTTTGTGATGAAATTCATTAATAAATTTATATTAATTTATTTAATGAATATATTAAATAAATTATAGAAAAATAGAATTAATGTTTTAAAAATCATATAAAAATAATTTAAGTGTTATAAAAATATTTGAAGTTGTAAAATATAACTTTTGATATTTTGTCATAAAAATATTAATATTTTAATATTAATAGCAATTATCGGATAATGGATATAAGTGTTTAAAAATCATATAAATATGATTTTAAGGTATTAAAAATACTTGTAATATTATAAATATATTATAATATTATGTGATGATTTCTATTAATATTTAGTATTAAATAAATATTAATGATAATAGAATAATATGGTATTTAATTCATTTAAATACGATATTAAGGATTGAAAAATTATGATAAATGGTAATAATTACTTGAAAATTATTACGAGCTTATGATAAATATTTTTACTGATAATAAATTATTTAAAATATCTGTGAACCTGTTTAGAACGAGTCTTAGTGATTTTAGACTCAAGCATTGTCCGACTAGACCGTCGGAATGTTAGAATTTTGTCGGATTCAACTCAAACTTAAATAGTTTGACTTGATGCTAAGTTTTATGTGCTGAATAGACTGATAGGGTTATGTGTTATGTGTTTAGATTATTCTATGTATATATATAATTGTATTATATTGTGATGATATTATTCTAATTTGTATATCAATATTATTTATATATTAGGTCTTCAGGCAAAGCTTATTAAATTGTGTAACCGTAATCGACCGAACAGGCAAGTTTTACTTAACTCTACTAAGAGTCGTTGCATTCAGATATGCTTATGGTTAATCATTGTTGATTGCCATTGTATAATTGTACTCTGTACATATTGCATATATAAGTCAGGTATGAAAGGCTTATAACCTTCATTACCATTCGGTCCAGATATATTTGTTCATATTTAATACTTATTCAGTCAAAAGTTTGTTCATGCTAATTCACAACTATATTGATGAATTATAGCCAGCTTATTATTCAGACTCTTTCAATCATGATATATCCTTAAATAAATTTAAACTTGCTGGGCAACTTTCATGCTCACCCTTGCTATATCATGATAACCATTGCAGATTAAGATGAATGCGTCGGATACAAGGAAAGGTTAAAGACAGTCCCAGCTTAAAGTTAATGTGTGTGATTAGATTTGTAATAGTATGATATGATAATAATGTTATGTGTTAGTCAAGTTATGAATTGTGTATAAGTTAAGGTTACTCGACCTTGGAGAATAGTGTGTAAAGTATGTTGTATAAACAATTTTTGTTTATATCTTTCACAATAGTTATAGAATGATTGTACCAGATCTGTGGTGATTTGGGACCCGAATTTAGGGCTCTCATAGTTGGTATCAAAGCTGTAGGTTATGAACCTTAGGTACGAATACCTGAGACCAATAACCGCAGTGATTAGGGTAAGATCTAACTCACATAGAGTTAGTTGGTCGGTACGATTCAAAGACGAATCTCGACGAGTTATAAGATACGGAGTTCCGTAACTCTAATAATAAAGGTGAACAGTAGTGATGAATAGATCGAGTCTAAAAGACTAAAAGTGCAGGGATAGGAGATCGTAAAACAAAACGATCAAGGTATAAAAATAAATCGTAATATATACGGTGAGATCACCCCGTGATCTGATAAGGTTATAATATGGGAAAAGAATCAATCTGATGATTGGAAAGTTTATAGCAAGATTGCTGTGTGAATTAGTACAGATTCAAGAAAGGATTATGAATACGAGTTGAATGAAATTCGTATTGAGAAGGGAGTTAAGATTAGGTGGGGATTTCAATTGAGGACTCATGTCGGCAGCTGAGTTGTATGATTCTTTGTATGGGCGGGAAATTGTACGTGGTGTAACAACCACTTAGTTTCTGACACTGATAATTATTGAAATGTTTGTGTCACGCTATTTGTTATATGCATGTTAATAGGGTGATTCCTTTCTCATGTATATAACAAATAGATAGGTTATAGGTAGAGAATATAAGGTTAACTACGAGTTCTTAAAACTCATACTTATGTGACATGCTTGACTCATAGTTATATGAAATATTTATGAACCCCTCAGCGAATGGACGCCAAAGGTCTGACTAAGGTAAGTTCTTAAACTCATATGATTGTGGCAAGTTTATGAACTCATAAGTGTGGTTTGACGAACTGGGTATAGTTGTGTGTGAATAGAGAATTGAGGATTATAGGAACAGATAGATTGTTAAGCAAATGATTATTAGTGGAGACATAAGTTTTCCAAAACTTCTGGCTATGCTAGACTTCAAAATTTTGACATCAAGCTAAATACGCATTATGTGCTTTTAAAAAAATGTAGACTCGTAATCATTTTTAAAACGGTTTAAAGTACAATCTATGCTACTTATTTCGGCTAGACGCAAATGAGTTGAAATATCAAAATATATTTTAATTATCACTTAGGTACCATGTAACCAGGTGTAGATATGATAAAAAGGTGATGGAGTTATAAATATATGAATACTTAGTGTGAATTTGATCTAAAATCGTTATTCAACTATTGTATGATGTGTTATGATAAAGTCATACGACGACGGCATCCTCAAACGGACTGTTAATACAGTACGGCATCATGACGTCATTCTCAAAAATGTTTTCAAAATTTTAATTTGCCAACGGGGTTTGGCTACACCTAAATAATTCGATTGAATTAAATTATGGATATGAGTCTACGCTATTCGATTCAGTTACACTAATGTTTATGAAAACTTTAAGTGTTCATTGAAAGAATTTTTCGAACCAAATTATTTTGGTGTGGAATCCGATAAGACTGAGGTAAAGTTTTGTGCATATGGCAGTGACGAGAAAAAGATAAAACCAGTACTTGGCCAGTACAGGGCATATCAGGCTAATCACCCTTTGTGTCCGTAAGTAATAACGATTTGCGAATGAATTTCCATAAAACCTTTACAAAAATGACAGACAAATAGTCTATACGACTTCTCAGCACAATTTCAAAATTTTAACTCTTCTGAGAGGTGTATTGGGTAGCATGTGATGATGAGAATGTATGGTGAGTGGTGTAAGCAGTATGGTGTAAGGTGTAAGGTGAATTTTGGGGACGAAATTCTTAGAAGAAGGGGTGAATGTGACAACCCGAGAAATTAGAAAAATTTTAAAATCTTAATTGATTGATTTAAAGTTCAATATTAGGACCTAGACAGAAAATAAGTATTTGCGTTTGATATTTTTAGGAAGGAATTTTGAGGATTTCAAAATTCTGTGAAGGATTTTGGAGAATTATTCATGATTAAGTGTATATGTGTATATGTACTATGGATATGGTCATTTATGTGTACCGAATGTGGTTAAGGATCAAGGGTTGACCAGATAAATTTTATCAGTGTCAAATCCTAATATTATTGTCTAATATCAACGTTCAGTTAGAAAACCCTAGCAATGGATAAGAAACCCTAGAAATCGGTTCTGAAACCCTAATTTCAGTTCTGAGAATTCGAAACCCTAATTCAAAATTTTAAACCCTAAATTGGGAATGCAAATGCTAGTATAAGGTTTAAGCGTTATTAATAATAATCTAATTAGGGATAACCCTAATTGATTTAGAAAATCCTAATTTCTGGATTAGAAACCCTAATTTATAATTAGGAAAAATCTAATTGTTAATTTAATAATTTTAATGTTAATTAGGAAACACTAATCCTAATTTTCAAGTTATAAGTAATTAGAAAACCCTAATCTAATTAGGAAACCTAATTTCTAAATTAGAAATATTATTTTTCTATTTAAAACCCTAATTTGTGGGTTATGAACCCTAATGACCAATTATGACCCTAATAGCTAAATTAGCAATTTTAATTAGGAATAATAATCCTAATTAGCAAGTTTGATTTATGATTAGGAAATCTTAATATAATTATAAAATCCTAATTATAATTTACAAATTTTAATTTTTCTATTTTAAAAATCTAATTTTTAGAAATCCTAGAATTTGATTTTTGGAACCTTAGGTTTTAACCCTAAGGGTTAAACCCTAAGGGTTGGATCAAGAAACCAAATTGCCATTAAAATTAAATACGAAATGACTATAATGCCCTTTTCAATTCTTTTATGTGTTGGAGTGTAAATCTAGTCCTATCTTGGGTTGGTGAACCACCCTAAGCCTAGCTTGAGACTTATGTGTCCAACAATCAACAGCTATATTAGCTCCATACATTGAATCATGTCATTTATATAGATTAAGAAAGAGAAAATGCACACTTTCATTTTCATTATTCACCTAAGCATTCTCTCTCATAAATTTCGGGACTTAGAGTGAGAAAGAGTGAGAAACCAAGCCAGGATCAAGCTTTAGCAGTCCAATAATAGATTCAAGGGACAGAAACCAAAGATCAAAATTTTAAAGGTATAAAACCCTAATCTTAGAAATCTGATTATTTGATGTTAAATGTTGTTGTTGTTTGGTTAAAGTTATGTATTGAGATGTCATTTAGTGATCTGGGTTGTTAAATCCCAGATCCATAGCATCAAAGTGCTCGAAATAGCATTTTCTGAAAATCTGGAAAAATGTTGAAATATGGCCTGACAGCCACCCAAAGATCTTGATCTGTTAATTGTTTGTTGTGTTTTATGTTTTGGATCTGTTCTATGACATGAGGACTGTGATCTGGAACTGGAAACAGGGTCATAGCATGCCTAGATCGTAAGTTATAAGCAGTCCAACTGCGTTGACCGGCCATTAAATCTGGAAATCTGGGCAGCCCAGAATTTCCAGAAAGCTCTGACAGGGTTTTTAAAGCCATGAATCTTGTTGTTGTTTGCTTGTTTGGCCATATTGTTGTTTTCATATTGTAATCTGGTATAATGACTACACAATCAAGCCTTTATCTCACCCAGAAAGTACTTAGATTCAAAAATAATTAAGGTCACACCAGCGTTGACCGACTGCCTTATGAAGAAATCTGGGAAACCCAGATTTCTCAAGAACAGCCTCTGACCCCTACTTTGACCAGCATTTATCTGACAGGTGTTATGTTGTTATGAGAATAAGTTGTTATACAAATGAAGCCTGACATCTCCACTACAAGATGCAACCATTATTTTACACAAACAAAACCCAGAACGCACGATATGAGGATTCAAAGTAGCCTCCTCGTTACTGCTTGAGTTTCTAGGTAACCCAGAAACTCAAGAACATGTCTGACGACATATTCTGTAGCTTAGATCTTGCGTATATGATGTTTGTTAGCCATGCCATTAATTTAGGGTTGTAGTACTACATTAGTACTACAACATTAACCCATTAGCAAGCCTAGAAGCATTTTAACCAAAGATTTTGTGTTGGTCAAACTAGCCAACCTGTAAACTGACATGAAGCTCAAGAACAGGCTAAAGAACACCTATAGCGACGGTTCTGTCGCTATAGGGCCATTTTTGTAATATTAATTTCTGAAAATTAATTATTTTAATTAATAAATCGAATTAAATGGTTTTTAATTATTAAAAATACAAAATAAATTACTAAAATTTATTTTAAAGTCCGAAAAATAATTTTTAATTATTTTGAGTATATTTCATAAATATTTAATATTTTTGGAATATAAATAGTATTTAATTTATTTAATTATAATATTAAATAAATTATTTAAAAATGATTTTATTACTTGAAAAATCATGAAAAATTATATTATGGAGTTAGAAAATATTTTAAGTTATTTTTAATAACTTTTGATATTTTGTGATGAAATTCATTAATAAATTTATATTAATTTATTTAATGAATATATTAAATAAATTATGGAAAAATAGAATAAATGTTTTAAAAATCATATAAAAATGATTTAAGTGTTATAAAAATATTTTAAGTTATAAAATATAACTTTTGATATTTTTTCATGAAAATATTAATAGCAATTATCGAATAATGGATATAAGTGTTTAAAAATCATATAAATAAGATTTTAAGGTATTAAAAATACTTATAATATTATAAATATATTATAATATTATGTCATAATTTCCATTAATATTTAGTATTAAATAAATATTAATGATAATAGAATTATGTGGTATTTAATTCATTTAAATACGATATTAAGGATTGAAAAATTATGATAAATGGTAATAATTACTTGAGAATTATTACGAGCTTATGAAAAATATTTTTACTGGTAATAAATTATTTAAAATATCTATGAACCAGTTTAGAACGAGTCTTAGTGATTTTAGACTCGAGCATTGTCCGACTAGACCGTCGAGATGTTAGAATTTTGTCGGATTTAACTCAGACTTAAATAGTCTGACTTGATGCTAAGTTTTATGTGCTGAATAGACTGATAGAGTTATGTGTTATGTATTTAGATTATTCTATGTATATATATATATATATATATATATATATATATATATATATATTGTATATATTGTATGATATTATTATAATTTTATATATCAATATTATTTATATATTAGGTCTTCAGACAAAGCTTATTAAATTGCGTAACCGTAATCGACCGAACAGGCAAGTTTTACTTAACTCTACTAAGAATTGTTGCATTTAGATATGCTTATGGTTAATCATTGTTGATTTCCATTATAGAATTGTACTATGTACATATTGCATGTATAAGTCAGGTATGAAAGGCTAATCACCTTCATTACCATTCGGTCCAAATATATTTGTTCATATTTAATACTTGTTCAGTCAAAAATTTGTTCATGCTAATTCACAACTATATTGATGAATTATAGCCAGCTTATTATTCAGACTCTTTCAATCATGATATATCCTTAAATAAATTTAAACTTGCTGAGCAACTTTCATGCTCACCCTTACTATATCATGATAAACATTGCAGATTAAGATGAATGCGTCGGATACAAGGAAAGGTTAAAGACAGTCCCAACTTAAAATTAATGTGTGCGATTAGATTTGTAATAGTATGATATTATAATAATGTTATGTGTCAAGTTATGAATTATGTATAAGTTAAGGTTACTCGACCTTGGGGAATAGTGTGTAAAGTATGCTTCATTTACCATCATCTGAAATATCTCTTCCATCGGTTGGCCTAGGTATGTAAATTCCCTTTGATTGGCTAAGTCCAGATGGGCTTTGGCAGTTGCTCTTTTTGTAATTTTATCCTCCAGTGTTTCATTTTCTGGAGTACGCGATGGAGTATTTGTGTGAGAGCCCCAAATTCGGGTCCCAAATCATCACAAATCTGGTACAATCATTCTATAACTATTGCAGAAGATATAAACATAAATATTGTTTATACAACATAAATTATAGCTCTGCTACCTCCAATCAGCCCACATTCAAGACGGTTTGATTTTAACGGAGTGTGCCAATACCACTCCCACTCTCGCGGTCACAGCACAGAAGAATGTTGGGCACTCCGCCACCTTATTCAGAACTTAATTGACAGCGGTGTCCTGTAGCTGACAGACGATAACACTGTCTTACTAGAGAATGGGGATGCATTTCCTACAAAGTGGAAGGAAGTCATAGCAGTCATATCTTCTGAAATAGATTCAGCTACCCCCTTACATATAATTTAACCTATTCAGCTCAAGGGTATTAAAAATCCCTTGAAAGTGGCGCTGCTCCAAAGCCAATCATTTTACCATTTAGACCATAATATCCTGTTGTCAGTCTACAGAAAGTTCCATGGAATTATGGAGAGGTTGAAGGCCACATCCCACACAACTGCTGCAACGTCGAAAGAGAATTCACTGTATCTTGCCCAATGGGTGATGAAGCCTACCGTCAAGTAAAAGGGGAAAGTGCCCATAGAGAAAATCGAAGAATTCCTCCGTACTATGGGACATAATGAAGCCAAGGTGGTTTCAAGCTTAAGAGAAGCTCCACAACAAATTTCCATACTGGACTTGGTTTTCTTTTTCGAAGATCACAAAAAGGTCTTGCTCAGGGTTTTGGAAGAAGCCCAATTGCCTAAGTCAGTAGATGTTGAAAATTTCCAGCATCTGGTGGATCACATTTTTAACAATAATGTGATATCTTTCACTGATGATGATATACCTCCCGAAGGGATGGGCCATTGCAAGCCGCTGCACATAGCGGTTGTGACGCCCCCAAAATAGGTATACATCACCCATCTTGAGTCGCCAAAAATATAGTACAAAATTCAAATATAAACTTAATTTACACAATTGTCAAGTGTCATGTAGAATACAACAAAACATAAGCTGTGAGTTTTAATACAAATATTATCTTCTAGACAGTATTCAAACTCAAAATAAGTCCTCATTACAATTATTATCACACTATTTCATAGAATAGTGAGGACTACTAATGCAAACATCTGGACCGTCACTCCGTTCCCCGGCTAGTCCCAGCTATATTCTCATTTCCTGAAGAGAACAATGAAAGCAAAGGGTGAGCTCAACTAGCCTAGTAAGAAATATTATGACTAAGATAAAGCAAAATAAATTATCGTTAGCCTTCAACAGTGTTAAACTGATAAAATATAATAAACATCAAGTTTAACTGCAGTGGAACAAGTAATCCATTAGAAGAGTCAAGTAGAGCATGAAATCTACTATCTTCTATGATTTAAAAAGTCTATCATCAATTTTATCGCTGAGACTCAACTTAATAAATAATCCACATCACTGAATTATCCATGCACTATGGCCAAGGATATTCATTAGTATCACGACCACGAATTATCCATGCACTACGGGCCAAGGATGTTCGTGTTTTCACCAATGGTCATGATCATGCCAACAAATATCCATCAATGCACTACGGGCTAATGAGGACTTTTATCACATCATTTGTAACATTATGGTCATGATTATACCGAATAATCCCTGGTCATAATCATCCAAGTCCATCTATGCACTACGGGCCACAGATGACTTTCATCATAATATAAGCATGAGGATGATGACAATGATATAAGAATTCAATTAAAAGAAAGCAAAGGATAAATTTTTAAAGATTTATAATTTAATTTATCCAGAATTCAATAATGTCCAAATTGTCAACATGATACTGCTTTGTGGAGTAAAATTCAAGAATAATATTATATCAAAAATGATTTGAATCGAAAAGAAATCAATTTTTATCATGAATAGTATCCCGGGAGAATAGTACCCGAGTGAATAGTACCCCGTAAATAGTACTTCGTGAATAGTACCCCGGTATAAAAAGGTTAAAACTTATCACGAATGCTCAGAATAATATTTCTATAAAAAAATACTGGATGAAGTGCAAATATCAAGGATATTCTACTAATTTTATAGAATATAGAAGCCAAAACTTTAACAAAATGAGTGTAGAATTCGAAATCTGAAACGAAATAATATTACTTACATACTATAGAGTATGGAAGAAAATATTATTTCATATGAATACTGCACAAAATAATATCTCTTACCTTAAATAGAAGAGTATTCCGACTGGTAGAGCGGAGATATTCTTGAAGAAAACTTATACTACTTTCTACTATAGAAGAAGAATTCTTTGATTCTGGTGTGATTTTTAATTCTAACTAAGCATCCTATTTATAGGAGAATAGAAATGATACTATTTGGAAAATCACGGATGCAACAGTTTTAGAAAATTCACGGATGCCTTACTAACAATCACGAACGACTGAAATCTTTCTTCTAAGCAAAAAAAAACAAAAATATAACACACACACACACACACACACACACACACACACACATATATATATACATGTTATATATTATATATATACACCCACCATCACATGCCATCCCTTTTTCTTTCTTATATCCCGTGATTCCATTTCATTTCCCTCCCCACATATTTTCTTTTCTTCCAACGTGGGTCCCACATGTTCCCTCCACCAACATATCACCATCACAGGTAGATCCCATATAATATATATACTGAATAATCTTCTACCGATTATTTTGAAAAAAGGGTAAATGGGGATCCATAAAATAAGCAAAATTACCACAAATACTTCATAAAAATCCCCTCAATATTTTTAACAACATTTATCATCATTATTATAATTCGTATTATTTAACAACCATATTGTTCCCAGCAAAGAGGTGGCTTTTCGATAAGGATTTCTCCCTATTGGCGCGCAATTAGGTGACCAAACCTCTCCTCGACAGAACTTTCTAGGCATCGTCAATATTATAAATAATACTATGAATAACTTTGTCATCTCAATTATTGATTTAATAATATATAAAATATTGACAATAATTGAATCAAATAACGTGAGATACTATGCAGCAATTACTGTAGCAATAATTGAGTATAACTGAGTGACTTGTCACATAAGCATCAATAATCAATACTGTGTGCTACTATGCAACCACGCATATTACTGTACTTTTCTCACCGGGTATTTCAGCAGTTAACGGTAAAACTTCCGCCGTTATTTTCATAAAAAGATATTTTTGTCATTTTTAACTCCGACAGTAATTCTGTTGTGAGGTCCACCAATGATTGTACCATCGTACGAATATTCCTTGTTAAAATCAATATTCCCCGACCAATCGAATAGTTTATAACAACTTGCTTACTTTGCAAAATTTATAAATATTACCCATAACTATAACATTATATCAAATCCACACCATAATATTCAAAAATATATTTTGAGAAAAATTAATCTTTATTTATGAAAATTGGGGTCTTACAGCGGTAATGTCCTCCAGATACATGGTCGCAGGAGTATTGATCGATGGAGGATCATCCTTGAATATCTACCCTTATGCCACTTTGGAGAAGATGAATATCAATCTCAAGAGAATCCGAAGCAGCCATACGGTTATCAAAGCTTTTGACGGATCCCGACGAAATGTTGTCGAAGATATTGAACTACCTGTGAAGATTGGTCCACATACATTTAATGTATCCTTTCATGTGCTCAGAATAGCTACAGGATACAACTTGCTCTTAGAGAGACCGTGGATTCACATGGCTGGGGCCGTCCCGTCTACCCTTCATCAGCAGCTCAAATACATCATTGACAATAGCCTAGTCCCTGTTAATGTTGAGCCATCATATCCTGTACAAGGTGACATCCCGCTTATTAGTTTTAACAAAGTTGAGCCTGTCAACTTTCATGCCCTGGAGGTGAGCAACACTCACTACCATCCCATTGGGGCGCCACCTTTGGTACCCAAAATTTATGTCGAAGTAATGTCGGCAGGTCAAGAAATGTTATCTTTGGGCTATCAACCTGGACAAGGGTTGGGCAAAGACCATCAGGGCATCAAGTGCCCAATTCAAGTTCCCAACCAAACAGGGACAGCCAGACTAGGCTATTCTGCTAGCTCTAGTCACAGGAATCCTCATAAGCATAAACAGGTTCCTTCATCCTTAGCCACATGGCGGTTACTCAAACCTGCAGAGTCTGAGCCTGTACAGACTGCGGTAAAGGTTCCTGCACATGTAATGACTATGTTATTTCCTAAGCCGATACCGGTCAAAGGAAAAGAAGTCTTGATACCGGATCTGGAGGCGGAGGAAAAGGACCGGAGGTGTAAGTAGGACATTGCAAGGCGCTTATCAAACATACGCATCATTGTCCACAAGGACAGTACAAACAGGGTCACCCTAGACGATGATTGTGTAGATATCATGATCATTATTCAGGAGAAGGAGGACGATAATAGCCCCTTCATCACTATTGTCCACCAGGACTTCACCCTCGACAATTGGAGCAGCACTCCTTGCATTTGTCGACAAGGGTAAAAAAAGGGCAGAAGCTCCCTCTGCCCTGTAGATATCAATAACTGCTTACTTTTCTGTACAGTATTAGTAGTTGTTTTGTCATTGTGTGCTAACACTTTGTATGATTGAACAGTTTCATATATTAAGTGAAAGCATATTTTCTTTCAGGAATCTGAGCTTAGATGAGCATATACTTGCTGATGAGGTGCCTTTTCTCCATAAGGACTGTAACTTTGATGAAAAGTTGGACTCAGACTTGATGGAAATACAAGAGGACATTGAGATACCTCAGGAGATCAAAGAATGGGTCGAAGATAAACCCAAACCAAACCTTGATCAAACCACTTCATTCAATTTCGGAGCCTTAGAAAGCCCTAAACTAATCCAGATTGGTACGGACCTTACTTCAAACAAAATGAATGACATGGTTACACTATTAACCCAATTCCAAGATGTGTTTGCATGGTCTCATGAAGACATGGTGGGTTTATCCACTAACATAGTCCTTCATCGCCTCCCCATCAAAGAAGGATTCAAGCTAGTCAGGCAAAAGCTCAGGCGATTAAAACCTGAGTGGAGTTTAAAGGTTAAAGAAAAAATTGTAAAACAATTTCAAGCAGGCATCATCATGGTGTCCACATACCCTAATTGGCTATCCAACATAGTCCCCGTGCCTAAACCAGGAGGAAAGGTGCGAGTTTGCGTGGATTACCGGGATCTAAATAAAGTTTTCCTTAAAGATAACTTTCTCGTGCCATTTATTCATATTCTCATTGACAATACTGCTCAATATGGTATGTACTCCTTTGTTGATTGCTTCACGGGGTACCATCAAATCATGGTTGCTGAAGAGGATAGTGAGAAAACTGCATTCATCGCGCCTTGGGGAACCTTTTGCTATTGACGGTTGTCATTCGGCCTCATCAATGCCGTAGCTACCTACCAGCGAGCCATGATGGCTCTTTTCCACGATTTAATTCACAATGAGATAGAGATCTATATGGATGACATCATTGCCAAGTCACAAAGGGAGGAATACCACTTAGACCATCTCAGAAAGCTCTTCAATAGGTTGCGTAAGTACAACTTAAAGTTGAATCCAGCTAAATGCGCCTTTGGCGTCAAATCCGGCAAGTTGCTAGGTTTCCTAGTCAGCCACAAGGGGAATGAGCTGGATCCCACCAAAATCCAGGCCATCACGGAAATGCCCATTCCTCAAATAGAGAAGGAAATACGGGGATTTTGGGGAAGAATCAACTTCATCAGCAGATTCATCTCCCAACTAACAGCAACCTGTGAGCCTATCTTCAAGTTGTTAAGGAAGAACTCCTCCAAGAAATGGAATGATGAGTGCTAAAAAGCCTTCCTTACAATCACAGAGTAGCTAGTCAGCGCTCCTGTTTTGGTACCACCCAGGGATGATGTTCCCATATTCATGTACCTGTCCATTAACGACAATGCCATGGGCTGCATACTGGGACAGAAAGACGATAGAGGCCAAGAGCGAGCTATCTACTACCTCAGCAAAAGATTCAGCAGTAGTGAACACAAGTACACTTTGATTGAGAAGACTTATTGTGCTTTAGCATGGGCTTCCATGAGGTTACAGCATTACCTCCATGGTCACACAACCCATCTCATATCCCAAATGGATCCTCTCAAGTATGTGTTCAGTAAACCCAAGTTAAATTATAGACTATCCAGATGGCAGTTGATCCTACAAAAATTTGACATCGTCTACGTGACACAAAAGTCCATCAAAGGTCAAGGAATTACGGATCAACTGGCCGTCGTACCTTCAGGGGATTTCAAACCCTTGGAAACGTACTTCCCCGATGAAGGGGTAATGACAGTTCAGCAACACCATCAGTACAATGCACACCAAGCATGGAAGATGTACGTATTTTGATGGAGTTGTAAACATAGAAGGTTCTGGAGCTGGAGCAGTTCTAGTATCCATTACGGGGGAGTAGTATCCCGTCGTCGTCAAATTGCAATTTGCCAACACCAACAACACAGTTGAGTATGAAGGCTGTATCATGGGGCTAAAACTTGCTCAATCAATGGGCATCAGGTGGTTAACTGTCTTTGGAGATTCTGAGTTGGTAATCAAACAAACCATAGGAATCTATCACACCAAAGGTCTACATTTACTGCCTTACCATCGGTAGGTTCAACAGATGGCTTTGTAGTTTGAAGAAATATCATTCCTCCACATTCCTCGGAATAGGAATGACTTTGCAAATGCGCTAGCAACCTTGGCCTCCTTGATCAAAATACTTGACAAGGAAAACATGCCAACCCTCATATTTGCCCAACAAAAAGCACCAGCCTATAGGAATTACATTGGAGAAGTACTAGATGAGCTACCTCTCATCCAACACCCTTGGTATTAGCATATCAAGGAGTACTTACAAGATGGATCTACACCTGCTGAGGCGAGCCCACCTAAAAGAAGACGGATCCATCAACTGGCTATGAAATTTTACCTGAGCGGAGATGCACTCTACAAAAGAGATGCAGGACTAGGTCTCCTCAGATGTCTGGACAAGGACCAAGCTCAGAGGCTCATGGATGAAATCCATGGTGGAGTATGTGGCCCACACATGAGCGGCCTCCTACTTATCAAAAAGATCATAAGAACAGGGCATTACTGGCTCTCTCTCAAAGCTGACTATGATGACCACGTCAAAAGATGTTATCAATGCCAAATTTATGAGAATGTTATCCACGCCCCTCCAAGGGAGCTCCATAATATGAGTTCTCCCTGGCCCTTCTCAATGTGGAGAATGGACGTTATCGGGCCCATCGAGCCCAAAGCCAGTAATGGGCATCGGTTTATCTTCACCATGATTGACTACTTCACCAAATGGGTAGAAGCAGCCTCCTTCCCCAGGGTTACCAAAGAAGACATCATTGCTTTCATCAGAAATAATGTCATTTGTCGATATAGACAACCAGAGGTAATTGTATCGGACAATGCTAAGAACCTTAACAACAAAATGCTGGAGGAGTTGTGCAGTAAATTCCACATCAAGCATATCAACTCCGTCATCTACCGTCCAAAGATGAATGGTGTTGTTGAAGCGGCTAACACAAACATCAAAAAGATCATGCAAAAGATGTCCGCCAATCACAAAGGATGGCCTGACTTATTGCCTCTGACTCTGTTAGCCTACAGAACATCAATGCATACTTCTACTAGGGCAACCCCCTACTCATTAACCTATGGGATGGAAGCAGTGCTCCCCATAGATGTGGAAATGGAATCCCTCAGAGTGTTGATAGACGCTCAGCTGGATGAAGACCAATGGTTGCAAGACAAGTATCACCAATTGTCTCTAATAGACAAAAGGCGAAGTGATGCTATTTTCCATGGTCAGTTATACTAACAAAGGATCGCCAGATCCTACAACAGAAAAGTCCGGCTACGGCAGTTCAAGTAACACGACTTGGTTTTGAAGAAGATCATTGACAACCAAGATTAGTCTCAGGGAAAATTCGCCCCAAACTGGGAAGGCCCATTTATTGTCAAGGACGTATTGACAGGAGGTGCTCTCCGATTGCAGGAAATGGACGGCGATGAATTTCCATAGCTCATCAACTCGGACACCATGAAACGGTACTATGTCTGAGGTTACCATCAAGCAAACATCTTGGTTTTGGATCACCAAATCCCCAGTTATTTCAGGTTTTCTAACCCTTCACTACATACAACCTTTCTTCACGCTCATTTGTCCCATTAGGGACAAACACACTTTTCTAACCAGCAGCCTGGTTTCGGATTAGTAGATCATTCACATAACTTTGCCTTCAAAACTTTTCACACCCGCAGTTTTGTCCCATCAAGGATTAAAACTTTTCACCCCTACAGTTAGTCCTGTACGTGGGATCAAACTTTACCCCCCGTAGTTTGTCCTGAACATGGGATCAAACTTTTCATTGGCTGCAAACAGCCCTACACAAGGGGCGAACTATGCTGACCTGATCTCCTTGATACACGGGAGTACGTAGGTAGCCATTTTATATGGTCCGGTCGCAATAAAACAAAAATAACAAAAAATATTTCTACACCCTTCTCATTACAAAAACAAAAACAAAAACATCTCTACACCTCTTTGCCGCATATAGCATTGAACCTCTTACACCAGGTTCGAACTACATAGACCTGATCTCCTCTTCAATAGGAGTACGTAGGCAGCCATTCATGGTGCAGTCTCACCCCCTACCAAAACACAAACACTTGTCAACGGTACTGGGATCATCATTCAATCCACCACATTTCATCGGCTTCAGACCAAAGGGATGGAACTACCTAACCTCCCCATGTAAATGGGAGAATCGACGACATCTAAGTTGCAGTTGATTCCTCAAAAAGAAACACTAATTCATAAGAGATGGAACTAACTGGGCTCCCCCATACACAGGAGTATTGGCAACCATCTGTGGTGCGATCAACCTAAGAGAGGAATGCCATAATCCTCTCCACATCTCCATACACCAGTCCCAAGACACCAAAGATGGTAAGGAATACATACAGATCAACGATCCATTCTGAAAGATCCTGAGACATCTCAATGTTCGTTCATCAAGGATGAGTTCAGAATACATCAAGATCACAAGACCTGGAGAAACAGGCAAATATCAAGTAAGCAACAATGCACAACTAAAAGGGAAGTGAATCAAAATATATTTCCCTGTCATATATAATACTATTTGATATATACAATATGAACTGTACATGACAAAATGGCTAAGCTAGTCTGTGCAGGAAAATATAATCCCATCTACAAGTCAGTGTATATGCAAGATATCAAGTCTAACATGGCATCCCTTTCAGAAGAAGGAGGTAGCGTTGTGATCTCCTGTACAAGGGCCTCTACGCGAGCTAACAGATCTATAGCCATTTGCATGGTGGCACTATGCTCATCAATATATGTACTCATCTCTGCAATGATGCCAGTAGTAAGGGACCTCACTGTGGTGATATCTGTAAAGGCTATATCCCGGGCAAATATAGCGCTATCCCGCTCAACTATCACTGCATCTCTGGCTGATCTGGCCTCATCTCGCTCAATAATAGCAGGATCTATACAGACTAAGGTATCGTCTCTCTCTAATAGAGCAGCATCTCTCCCATCAAGAGCTATTAACATCAATGCCCTTGCCTAATCTCTCTCGAAGGTCATCAAATGCAAACTATGTAATAAATACTCTGAAGGGGGAGTCACAGCTGCAGAAGTACTGGGAGAGTTAACAAGAGCTGCTGTCGAACCAACAAACAGCTCCTCCTCCTAGGTGGGGAAATCAGCAACCTCCATGGGCTCCTAACTGACATACTCAATCCCTGACACTGTGGATACTACCGCAGCCGATGAAGTCTCTGTCCCCATCCACGCAGAATACTTTGATGAATAGCCCGGATGGCTAACAGAAAAATCAGCTCTATCATGCTGATCCCAACAGGCATACACCCTGGATCTGTCCTCTGCTGACAAATGGCGAGAAGCTACATGCTGACCTAATGCCCCCTCAAAAAGATGGAAATCTTGAAACTGGTCAAACTGTGACATCACAGCCAGTGGGTGGTAGGTAGTCATGCCCCTCAAACTAGCCAGAGGGAGATAATCTATGCCAGGAGCATGAGTGGTACAGTTGTAGGGTGAACTGAGCCCTGTACATGGTAGAATGCCAAATGGATCTCTAATCCCTGCTAAGAACACCGACCAGGATATAGCATATGTACACTCTACTGGCTGAAAGGAGTAAGACATGGCTATCTCATGGGAAAAATAATACCCATGCCGACGGAAGGTGCCAATCGGTCTCAAGTGTGACATAAACCACACATACAACATGACTGAGTTGCCTATAAATACACCTGCAGGATAGGTGTGGCAAAATGTGGTTGATCTCAGTGTCTCCGCCATAATCATCGGAATAATGGTATGACCCTCCTTGAGAGCTCTCACTACCATAATAACACCGATGTCCAGCTCATCCATATATCGTGGCATGTATACGTATGCCACTACACACATTACGAGTACATCTACTCTAGCCACATGCCACTGATCCTCTGGCGTGGTGAAATCCCCGGAGTGCCGAGCATAGCTGTCCAATGAGCCAAATTTGTCTATTAGAAAATGCTGGGACACTACATGACCAGATGTAATCTCATCCTGTACCACTCTACGCCGCAACCCGGTGAGGGTTATGAACTGTTGGGTCATATCTCCGACAGCCATCCGAGCGCAAGGCCTGTCTAAGGGCAAAGTCATCAACCGCTCATACTCTTCCAGCGTAGGGGTTAACTCTTGGGTCCCAAACCGACAAACCTGCCTCTCCGGTACCCAATGCTCTAGTATGCCATCTACGAAGCCCAATGGAGCCTGAAACATCAGGAGGGTCATGGAATGTTGTAATAGCTGATCTACAGTCACCCTATCTGAAGGTGTGACATACTATCATACCAAGATCTCAGATGGGAGGCTACCAATACTGGTGGGGTGTGATCAATACGGCTGACTGTCGAAGAAGACATCTATGTGGGTCGTAACATAAGACCATCCAGGGGTCAATGCTGAATATCTCTGGACATACATATGAATGACATAATAATATATGGCAATATGATGTAGGGAATGGAAAAACAGTATATACATTCCTAAGTAAATCATCATCTAAATACATTATCTCTGTACATATTAAAAAAAATAGGGAAATGGGGCACAGACGCTCTACTACTAACAGAGGCCTATCAAAAGAGATAACGAGAATGGGGTATAGCCACCCAATATCTAACAGAGGCCTATCAAAAGATATAGCGAGAATACACATTAGAAGAAGATAATGGTGTCAATATCTATATCATCAATCATGTCCACCTAATGTAACTCCTCCTGAGTTACTGGATCTCCATCAACGGGGATGTCAGGCCTATACAGTGGAGGATCTATACCGGCAAAGACATATGGGTCACCTAAGGGGCCAGCACATGAGCTGGAAGGATCAAAAGTATCTGCCTCTGAAGGATCTCTGCCCAAGTGCCGAATGAAAAAATGTGCCAGGTCCAACTGCCGGGTCAAACTGTTAATCTGTGTCAAATGAGTCGGATCTTAGACATAGGCCATCCAATCCATCATCATCACGGATCCAGGAACCATATCCCCCATGAACTGAGTGGTGTGGGTCTGGGCTTCGATGGTACGGGGGGACCACCAGCGGTATAATGCCACCTAGGTATATAAACCAGCTGACAGAGTATAGCCGTCAACGCCCATTAATGGGATATCATCAACAGGCGACTGCAACACAGGCCAATAACGCCTAGCAGGAGGCAAGATCGGTACACGAATCTCTCATGTGGTGCTCCTAATAGCACGCTCTCCTAAATAGAGCTCCCATTCTCCATCTGTGAAGAGAGCAATCCTACGGGTGGATATCACGTGCTTGACACCACTCGGGAATCCATCCTCAAATCCAACTGTCAAGTGTTCCCCAGAGTAGGGGAACCCAAATGATGGCATCAGCTGTCAATAACTCTAACTATAAGTGACAATGGGTGAAACCCTCAGCTACAGGAACCTCCGCCAATATGGAGTGATGTCATTGTCGTCCTCATGGATAGGTCTCTAAACCTAACACACTCATAGGATGCAAACATGGGAGCCTC
This sequence comes from Panax notoginseng, assembly GCA_016801055.1. Lineage (NCBI taxonomy): Eukaryota > Viridiplantae > Streptophyta > Magnoliopsida > Apiales > Araliaceae > Panax > Panax notoginseng. Next base: position 116,781,412 of record CM029013.1, on the reverse strand, counting down.
TCATAGGCCCAAAATTGCCAACAAAAAGGCAAACATCTGCTGTCAGTGAACACTCTTATCCTATACATGGGAAATTAAAAGAGAATACTCACCAGCAGAAACGGGTAAAATCCTAACCAAGCCTCTATCAAGCCCTGCGAATGTATGCGCATTCCCCTGAGGAAATAGTAAAAGGTATAGGAGCCCCAATCATACTCTGCAATACGGTCCACCTCCCGAGTAGCGCTAATCAAAGCGAATAACACCGTGGAAGAATTGTCTGCTATGAAATAATCCCTGATAATCATCAGGAACAATCGCCGAAGAATATGATCCCTGACTCTCATATCAGCGGGTATGGGCTCACTCAACAGCCCACTCATAGCATCTACGCTCAAAGGGCCTGTACAAATAGTCCTGCCTTTGAGCGCCTCAGCCGGAACTCCTAACAAGGATCTGACGGCAGTCGGGGTAATGTTCGCCGTACATGGCATTGGCGCCCCTTTAAACTCCATATCGGTGATAAACTGCCAATCCATCAGCTTCATCATCACCTCATAATCCAACAAATGGAGAGACTGAGTCTGGTGAAACCAGCGCTCAGACAATGCCCTGAGGTAACCCTAGGGACAACGGCGGGGAAGAATTGAAAAGAACGCCCCAAAACCCCAATCATGCACAATACCTCGGTAATCTAGATGCAAAGCCTGATACAAGGAGTATGTGCTAAACCATTTCCCTTGAGGCTGGGTGAATCTGGGAACCTACATCAAATGCAGATCAACATCAGAATCCATGCTCCTTGTCAATAGGAAAAAGGAAGATTAAACCCAGCTTTTACCTCTTTTGCCTGTAAGTAAACTGAGGGGTGGCGACTCAAATCACCCAGAAGATCTGGAATAGCCACCTGAATGCCTAAAAGATCCCTGCAGGGAGCATTAGCAGCAGGAGCTGGAGCCGCTACCGGTACATCCTCCTCCTCATCCTCGACATCCGGTACGTTAACCCGGATAGGATGAATCACCGCCTCCACCAAACGAAGAGATTGTCTAACTGAACTGGGTCAAGCCACTTCAGAAGCCCTCCTCCGCACACCTAAAGTGATCCTGTGAGAACTACTCGGCTGATCTGAATCCATAGTATCTGGACACGAGTCTCCAAATTACCTCAAAAAGGGTGTAGTAAATTCTAACCTGGAGCTTTTTAAATGCATTTTATGACTATATGCATCCATGCATTACTTTAACATACACTTACAGTAGAGTTAAAAATGCATGTCTACCCAATGCCTAGACTTTTGGAAAAATTTTCCAAAGTCTCCTTTGTAAACAGGACTATCCACATGCACATAGGCATGACTAGGTGGACATTCAGTAGCACACCTACCCACAGTCATTAATGCATGAACATGTCAAAGTCATAATTCGTAAGGGTAGCCTAATTACCAGGATTACTTTGTTTTCTTACCTTTTGCTCATTTATCCTCAAATAGGATATGAAATAGCAAAAAAAGGTACCAATTTGACTGTTTTAAAAGTCAAATTTTTTTCACATCATTATGTTCAGCATTGTTAAATACTAACATTTATTATGTTGAATATTTTTATCAAGACATATGAGCATGCATATTCACTACTACGTGTTTAGACGCATTTCATATGATAAGTCATTTTCCAACGGATAGAAACTGGAAAAGAAGACATGCATACGTTACCAGGCCAGTGTAGAACACTTGTACGGTAACAGATTTTGCAGAAAGACGCTCGAACTCAACAGATCTGAAGAAGAGCTCTCGGATTCTCTGTGTGGCGCAATTTGAAAGTAACTTTTGAAAGTAACAGGTAGCTTAAAACCACCCACGGTTGGCCGTAGGTATACATGCGGCTCCCCTGGGTGGGGCCCACCCCTCCGGCTCGGTCCAATTTGAGTTACAAAGGAGATCTCATAAGTTGGAAAAGCCAAATCAGGAAAAAGAATGCTACGAGATTGAGCGAAAAAGCCTGAAATCCTAGTTTTCATGGACCAAACTACATGTTTACATATCACTCATTGGTATTCTCCCGAACACCGGCTTACTATACCAATAATCACAACTGTTGCAAACTACATTCGACAATATCTCACGAAGATCCGATGCTGTCAGTTTGGGGTTGCAACTCCAAAACACTTATCCCCAGTGGGAACTTTATACATTTCATCCATTGATGCACATGTCGACGAAGGTCAAGCAACCTTGACAACACTCAGCCGATGGCAGGTAAACCCATCGAAGCATCGAAGGCCATTCGATGATTTCAGCCGTTGATGCACGCATCAACGAAGGTCAAGTAGCCTTAATGTCATCCCCAGCCGGGATTCTAACCGTTGATGTACATTTCAGCGAGGGTCAAGCAACCCTGACAAATACAGGCTGTTGGCAGTAACTCCGACAGACCATTGGAAAGACCTGGCGATACAACCTAGGGAAGACCATCTTCATCGGGGAGGACCGATGATGGAATCCGTTATACATAATCTTCATTAGACAAACATAATTCCCCATAGTCTCTTGCAATGAGAGGAACATCTATGGTGGAAAGTCTATAACAAGGATTAAGGACTTTGGTGATAACCCCAACGTCAACATCCTGAAGGTTCTTGAGAACTTTGGAGCACACATCCAATTAGTTCATCAGGGTTATCAGTGATAACTCCGGACCCCATCACAAATTATGGGAGCAAACAGTCATCACATCCCGTTGGAAAACGGTCCAACAAACCACATGCGTCATACATCTGCATCTTGCTGTAGTACATTGCATCATAAATATCTTGTTACATTTCAAGTGTCTAGTATTCTTTATCCTATCTATGACGCCCCCAAAATAGGTATACAACACCCATTCTGAGTCACCAAATACATGGTACAGAAAGAAAACTACAACTTCAATAATACAATTGTCGTGTAAAATACGACAACACATACTGTGAGTTTAAATACAAATATTGTCTTCTGGACAATATCCACACTCAAATAAATCCTCATTACAACTATTCAAACACTATTTTACAGAAATAGTGAGGACTGCTAAAACATCTTTCTGGAACCATCACTCCATACCCCGACTAGATCTTGCTATGTTCTCACCTCCTGAGAAGAAAAATGGAACAAAAAGGAAAAGGGTGAGCTCAACTAGCCCAGTAAAGAATATTATGACTAAGATAATAAACAACAAATTATTGTTAGTCTTCAACAGGGAAAAATCTGATAGAATATAATCGACAACAAGTTTTAGATCAACAACTGCAGCAGAAACAGCAAACCATTAGAAGAGTCAAGTAGAGAAAGAATTCTACTATCTTCTAAGATTTAAAAGTCCATCATCAATATTTTATCCCTATAACATCAATTAATAATCATCTTTATCCAAATATTCATCTTTGCACTACAAGCCAAAGATATTTATTTGTATCACCTGTCAGTCATGTTCATCTCAACACCTGTTCATCTTTGCACTACAGGCCAAAGATATTCATCAAGTAATCATACATCTTTGCACTACAGGCCAAAGATATTCAGTAATATCATCATTTAGGACTGAGGATGATGAAAAATATCTTAAAGAGAACGAATCCAGTGAGACAGAAGGATAAATATTAGGGATTCGTATAACAGTTTATCCAAGATCAATAATACTTCATAATAATCAATTGTGAAGAAGAATTCAAAAATAAAGATCAAAACATGAATACAATCAAAGATAGTAACCATAATAGACATCTTGGACAAAAAGGGAAAATTTTATTTTTTTCGTGAATAGTGCCGTATTTGTGAATAGTATCGTATACGTGAATAGTGCCGTATACGTGAATAGTAACCCCGACACTAAAAGTTTTAAATTTGATAAAAACTCATATCAATATTTCAGCATAATGATATTGAAGAAAATAATATCATTAAGAAGAAAATAATATCCCTTACCTCAAAATATCAGTACTTCTGGTCGGAATACCGGTATAAGGCTGAAAGAACTTGCTCTGATGAATAGAAACTCTCAAAGTATCTAAATACTCACAAAATACACTCAATAATCTAGAGAGAGAAAGAGAAAAAACTTATTTCTGGTGTGATTTTCAATTCTAACTTAGCCCTCTATTTATAGGAAAATGTTAGCACGCCGAAGCAGACTTAACCTGCAACCTGATGGCTTTACCTGCTACTATTCCCACCCACCATATTTGAATAAAAATCTCAGTACATTTCTTCACCAACCAAGAGTGGGGCCCACCAATTCTAGAATTTTCCACCAAAATGATAAACTTCAAAAATTCAACAATTTCTGAACCAGTCATCTCGTAAAATTCATAATAAATCATACGTTCATTTTTAACGGTTCAAAATTTGTGGACATATACTCAACTTATATATGTATAACATATCCAAAAATCACAACGATCCAACGGTCGGATTAAAAATTATAACCCCCGCAAAATATCTCAAAAACCCTGATTGATAAAATACCTCAGCATTAACTCTTTCATTTTTAACCACAAAAATATATCCCTCATTTATATCCATATAAAATAAATATTTCCTTATCATATGAATTAATAATTAATTATTCACAAATAATATTACAGAATCACATTTATGACAACCAGACCGTTCCCAGGAAAGAGGGGGCTTTCCAATAAGGATTTCTCCTTACTGGCGCGCAATTAGATGACCAAACCTCTCCTTAGACAGAACTTTCTAGACATTGCCAATAATGTTATCTAATAATATTATTCAAATAATATGAATTATTGATCTGATAAAGGAAAAAACTGTGCAGCAACAATTATTGAAACAACAATAATATAAAATATCAACACAGTAATTATTGAATCAATAAAATATTGAATAATAACTATTGTAAAAATTATTGAGTAGTGCCTTCTTACGTAAGAATCAATAATTGGTGCAATACCGTGTGCTACTGTATTTTAACCACTGGGTATTCCAACAGTATTAACGGTAACAACTACGCCATTATTTATAAACAACTTATACTTGTCGTTTTCTTCATCCAATCGCTTTCTGTTATGGGAAATATTCCCCGACAGCAAGAATATTCCACGACCAAACGAATATTCCCCGACAAAATGAATATTTTATAACCACTTGCTTATCTTACAAAATTTGCACATTTCACCCATAACCAAAGTATTATATCAAATTAACCCCTTATTATTCACAATAGAGAAAATTTGATTTTATTCATTAATAAGCTGGGGTCTTACAACCTCCCCTCCTTATGAAATTTCGTCCTCGAAATTGACGTACGTACCTAATATTTTGAAAAGGTGAGGATACCTCGCTTTCATTTCTGATTCCAACTCCCAAGTCATTTCTTCAATAGCATGGTTTCTCCACAAAACCTTAACTTGTGGTATAACCTTTGTGCGTAGGACATGCTCTTTCATATCCAAGATCTTAACAGGTACCTCCTCGTACGTTAAATCTTCGGCTATCTCGTCTGGTTCTAACGCAATAATATGATTCGGGTCGTCCGCATATTTACGTAACATCGATACGTGAAAAACGTTATGAACACGCGACATACTTAGCTTTAAGGCGAGTCTATAGGCCACAGTTCCTACTCGATCGAGGATTTCAAATAAATCGAAGGCTTGAGCTTTCTTCTCTTCATCGACTCTTACTTCTAGAATAACACATTCTTGCACCTTCTTCTTTATATTCATCAGCTCCAGGTCTGTAGCTTGAGCGACTTTAACGTTATCGATTAAAGTCGATTTTACTCGTATATCATCACGTGGGTTCCTAGAGTCATTAACTCTATCTCTATCATTTATAAATTATACAAAATAGGTCTTTGTGTTCAACAATATCGCACTCATACTCGCGTACAATCTTCTACTCAACGCGTCAGCTACCACGTTCGTTTTTCCAGGATGGTATGGTCAGAACAGGTTTCGAATGAGTTGCCTCTTGAGCTATTGGAAAATCTTCTCACATTCCTCGCTCCATACGAATTTTGTATCTTTCTGAGTCAGCTAAGTTAACGGAGTAGCGATTCGAGAAAATCCTTCCACGAATCTCCGATAGTAACCAGTTAAGCCCAGAAAGCTACGTACTTTGGTCACCGACTTCGGTTGCTCTCAATTGTGATTCATATCTCAATCTTGGATAGCACGTCACAATGGCACCTATTATTTTACCACCACACAAAAATAGAGTCCCTTACGGAGAGTCTGGCTTTGGTGCATTCCACAAAGGAAGTCACCAGATAGAGGCTCGGGTACCAACTTCTATAGTTGGGTTTTTAACTCCTGAAGTTCAATAGGAGCTATTCAATATGAGATTTTAGAAATGGGCTTTGTATCGGGTTGAAGATCAATACAAAAATTCAATATCACGCTCTGGGTTAGGCCAGGAAATTCACTAACAACAGAAATATCATTCAAATCTGACGTATTTTTGTTCAAGTCCATGACATGGGCTAAGAAAGCTTGACATTCGTTTTTCAATAAACGAATGGCTTTATGGCTTGGTATGACAGCGATTGATTTTAGTGATTTGGTTGCTTGAATTCGCATAACAGGTTGGTTAGGAATATAAAAACTAACAACCTTACGAAAACAATCAATTTTGGCAAGATGAGTAGTTAACTAGTCAATTCCTAAAATCACATCAAAAGCAAGTATCTTTAAAGAGATAAGGTCAACAGGTAATGTGATTGTGCCAACTTGGATTAAGTAAGATTTATAAACTGTAGATGTAATGAAAGTTTCTCCTAACGAAGTCTCCACGGATAGGTCAAAGTCTAATTTCTCCGGAGTCAAGTTTAAACGTTGAGCACAAGCAGGAGAGATAAAAGAATGAGTAGAACCGGTATCTAGTAAGGTATAAACTTCGCAAGAATTTATAATTAACTAACTCGTTATACCTTCGTTCGGGTTCCTCGCGTTTGGGCAGACACGACAAACGCTCTACCAGAAACCGCCGACATTATTTTGTCCGTATCCGCCTTTGGTGTCACCATCCCAGCTGGACTTGGTTTCGCTATAGTACAATCTCGAGCGATATGTCCTTCCTTTCCACAATTATAACATACCTTGAACTGTTGTGGGCAGTTTGGACTTATATGTCCCTCCTCTCTGCATCTGTAACATCTAACTGGCGGTCGTTCTCCTCCCTTAGAATTTGTTCCTGGTACTGGTGCTGCTGTCGACGTCTTCTTATCATCGTTAAATCTTCTCTTCTTGAAATTTCCACTTGACTCACATCTCCTATTATCATGGCCACGATGACCACCCGAGTGATTACCACTTTTGTCTGTATTTTTCCCTCCTCGCTGGTTCTCATCGCTCCGATGACTGCTGTCACCAGTATGACCCTGGTTGTGGTCCCTCGGTTGAACATACTCATTATCTCGCTCTAATAATTGAGCCCTGTTTACAACATCTGAATATAAAGAAAATTTATGAGAGATAAGATATTGTCGAATCTCGGGTTTTAGACCTCTCAGAAACATCCTTGTCATTCGTTCCTCATTTTCGACCAAATGAGGTGCAAACCTGGATAACTCTGTAAACTTCGCCTCGTACTGGGACACCGTCATGTTGTTTTGTTCCAGTCTGATAAACTCCACCTCCTTCATATGACGAATACTTTCAGGAAAGTACTTGTCATTGAACAGTTTTTGAAATGTTTCCCAGGACATGTTGAGTGCGTCAGGCTGGGTACGCTTCACAGACTCCCACCAGTAGTCTGCCTCACTGCGGAACATAAGGGTGGCGAATGGAACTTTCTGTTCCTCCGTGCATCCCAAGACATCGAATATCTTGGTAATTTGCTTGACCCACATTTCCGCCATGATCGGATCCGGCTTTCCCTTAAATTCTGGTGGTCCAAATTCTTTGAACTGCTTGGCTGTGACAAACCGCGCGTTGTTATCATTTTCACCTGTATTCTGCACACGAGTCTCCCTCGTCTGATTTTGCATGAACTGTAAAAAGCTCCTAAACATTCCATCATTCATCGTTTTCTCGGTAACGTTGTTTACAGGAGGAATATTGCCTTCCTGTTGCACGTTCCCCTGGGTGGTGATTAAATGTGTCTCCACAGTCTCATTCACTCCATTGTTAACGTTCTTTGCTGCCATTCTAAAATACTGCCATAAAACAAGGGTTAATACTCATGTCATATATTATCCCTATACTCTGACCGACCAAATAAACACCAAATAAACTTAGTCAGGTCATACTAGCGAAGGAATTCTCCGTCTCTCCCCTCCTAGTTCTTGTCTCACATCTCAGCCAGGGATCATATCCCTAAGCTCTGATACCAACTGTGACGCCCCCAAAATAGGTATACAACACCCATTCTGAGTTGCCAAATACATGATACAGAAAGTAAACTACAACTTCAATAATACAATTGTCGTGCAAAATACGACAACACATACTGTGAGTTTAAATACAAATATTGTCTTCTGGACAATATCCACACTCAAATAAATCCTCATTACAACTATTCAAATACTATTTTACAGAAATAGTGAGGACTGCTAAAACATCTTTCTAGAACCATCACTCCATACCCCGACTAGATCTTGCTATGTTCTCACCTCCTGAGAAGAAAAATGGAACAAAAAGGAAAAGGGTGAGCTCAACTAGCCCAGTAAAGAATATTATGACTAAGATAATATATAACAAATTATCGTTAGTCTTCAACAGGAAAAAATCTGATAGAATATAATCGACAACAAGTTTAAGATCAACAACTGCAGTGGAAACAGCAAACCATTAGAAGAGTCAAGTAGAGAAAGAATTCTACTATCTTCTAAGATTTAAAAGTCCATCATCAATATTTTATCCCTGTAACATCAATTAATAATCATCTTTATCCAAATATTCATCTTTGCACTACAGGCCAAAGATATTTATTTGTATCACCTATCAGTCATGTTCATCTCAACACCTGTTCATCTTTGCACTACAGGCCAAAGATATTCATCAAGTAATCATACATCTTTGTACTACAGGCCAAAGATATTCAGTAATATCATCATTTAGGACTGAGGATGATGAAAAATATCTTAAAGAGAACGAATCCAGTGAGACAGAAGGACAAATATTAGGGATTCGTATAACAGTTTATCCAAGATCAATAATACTTCATAATAATCAATTGTGAAGCAGAATTCAAAAATAAAGATCAAAATATGGATACAATCAAAGATAGTAACCATAATAGACATCTTGGACAAAAAGGGAAAATTTTATTTTTCGGTGAATAGTGCCGTATTTGTGAATAGTACCGTATACGTGAATAGTGCCGTATACGTGAATAGTAATCTCGACACAAAAAGTTTCAAATTTGATAAAAACTCATATCAATATTTCAGCATAATGATATTGAAGAAAATAATATCATTAAGAAGAAAATAATATCCCTTACCTCAAAATATCAGTACTTCTGGTCGGAATACCGGTATAAGGCTGAAAGAACTTGCTCTGATGAATAGAAACTCTCAAAGTATCTAAATACTCACAAAATACACTCAATAATCTGGAGAGAGAAAGAGAGAAAACTTGTTTCTGGTGTGATTTTCAATTCTAACTTAGCCCTCTATTTATAGGAAAATGTTAGCACGCCGAAGCAGACTTAACCTGCAACCTGATGGCTTTACCTGCTACTATTCCCACCCACCATATTTAAATAAAAATCTCAGCACATTTCTTTACCAACCAAGAGTGGGGCCCACCAATTCTAGAATTTTCCACCAAAATGATAAACTTCAAAAATTCAACAATTTCTGAACCAGTCATCTCGTAAAATTTATAATAAATCATACGTTCATTTTTAATGGTTCAAAATTTGTGGACATATACTCAACTTATATATGTATAACATATTCAAAAATCACAACGATCCAACGGTCGGATTAAAAATTATAACCCCCGCAATATATCTCAAAAACTCTGATTGATTTTTAATACTTCCATTCCGACAAAAATACTGATAAAATACCTCAACATTAACTCTTTCATTTTTAACCACAAAAATATATCCCTCATTTATATCCAAATAAAATAAATATTTCCTTATCATATGAATCAATAATTAATTATTCACAAATAATATTACAGAATCACATTTATGACAACCAGACCGTTCCCAGGAAAGAGGGGGCTTTCCAATAAGGATTTTTCCTTACTGGCGCGTAATTAGATGACCAAACCTCTCCTTAGACAGAACTTTCTAGACATTACCAATAATGTTATCTAATAATATTATTCAAATAATATGAATTATTGATCTGATAAAAGAAAATACTGTGCAGCAACAATTATTGAAACAACAATAATATAAAATATCAACGCAGCAATTATTGAATCAATAAAATATTGAATAATAACTACTGTAACAATTATTGAGTAGTGCCTTCTTACGTAAGAATCAATAATTGGTGCAATATCGTGTGCTACTGTATTTTAACCACCGGGTATTCCAACAGTATTAACGGTAACAACTACGCCGTTATTTATAAACAACTTATACTTGTCGTTTTCTTCATCCAATCGCTTTCCGTTATGGGGCCCACACAAGGCTGCGCCGTCGTACGAATATTCCCCGACAGCAAGAATATTCCACGACCAAACGAAAATTCTCCGACAAAATGAATATTTTATAACCACTTGCTTATCTTACAAAATTTGCACATTTCACCCATAACCAAAGTATTATATCAAATTAACCCATTATTATTCACAATAATATTCAGAGAAAATTTGATTTTATTCATTAATAAGCTGGGGTCTTACACTATCCACGCCATTACATTGCATGAATATGATAAAGAGGGGCATCTGTAGACACTCAAAATTTTGCATTTCTGTTACTAACCCTGCAGGAGGGAAAAATCATCTTCCAGAGATAACCTTGGAAATCAAATCAGTACCGTCCTAGAGACAACCCCGGGATACTCAGTTTTCCATCTCGGAGATAACCCCGAGATATATAGTTGTAGTCCCAGAGATAACTCTGGAAGCTTCAATTTCAACCTCGGAGACAACCCCGAGGAATGCAGTTCCAGTTTTGAAGATAACCCTAGAATCTTCAGTTCCATCTCAGAGACAACCCCGAGATCTTCATTTCTAATTCCAGAGACAACCCTAGGAAACTCAGTTCAACCTCGGAGATAACCCCGAGGCATGCAGTTGCAATTCTGGAGACGACCCCAGAAATGCTTATTTTAAACCCATGCGATCAGCTTCAACACTCAGTGATAGCCCCGAGGCACTCAGCTCTAAACCCAGAGATAACCCGGGAAGACAGGCATTCAACACTTTTAGCAGCCCAATCTCAGAGATAACCCTGAGCAACGACTGCTAAATCAGCCCAAACTAGAGATAACCCCGGTGAGGGGCAAAACTGTCATTTTGTCACCTCGATCCTACATTGTAACATCTCAGCAAACATTTTAACATTCACACAAAAGTGTCCTACAAGAACCATTAGCTCCAATCCCGAGTGACACTACACAAGTCAGCACACCGGATAGAATTTAAAGCTTGAAGACCTGGGCATGGTCCCATCTTCCCGACTTCGTACAACCTTTTATCCCATGTCATTACGTAGCTCTCGACAACAGCATTCCGTAAAAGGTCTTATACACCTTGATCGGATGCCCGGATTGAAGTTCTAAAAGTTTGAGCGAACATCACGTTGCACGCGTGCACGTACTTTGAGACAGCGAGACCCGCGAAGCCCGAGGAACCCCGGGCAGCCGCAGGTGCATCTGCTGCTGCCACAGGTACACCTGCGCCTCCCCCCTCTATAAATAGAGGGCTTGGGGTAGATATTTTAAAAAGAGAAAAGGCGAGGAAGCCCTGTCCAATTTGCTCTGTACACGATAAAAGTTGAGTGCTTTCTCATTTTAAACACTTGTGAGCTTATATTTGGCTATTTTTACCCGCGGAAGTCGAGTGTTCATCCATTTAAAGCTGTTGAAGTCTTCTTTGGTAATCTACTGTAAGCCTTCTTACATCATTTAAAGCCTTTTCTACACTTCTTGCATACATAGATGTTCACATTGAGAGTCATGTTGCGTGTGTATGCCCGAACTTTGGTCTGTGGCCTTTTATTTCTTTTGTATATATATTTATATATAAATATATTTGTACTAACATCATCGAGTTATGCCTCGATTGAGCCTGGATTTATATCCGTAGCGTTTATTGCTTTTATATATATATATATAGACTGTTGTCGAACTCTGTTCGATGAGCCTGGATTTATATCCAGAGCGTTTATGCTTTTATATATATAAATACTTATATATATTATTGCCATCAAACTCTATTTGATTGAGCCTGGATTTCACATCCGGTGTGTTTATCGCTTTTATATATATATATATATATATATATATATATATATATATATATATATATATATGTCCTTCCTGGAGTTTACTTCGTGGCGGTTGATCGTTTTTATTGTTTTATTTACATTTTGGTCCCGCCTGGAGTTTACTTTGTGGTGGTTGATCGTTTTTACTGCTTTATTTACATTTATTCAATCCCTCATTGAGGTGCTTCATGGTGGTTGATTGTCTCTATATATATATATTTTCAGCTTATATATATATAACTGTTTACTGTTTTCATATAAATTACTACATCATGTGAGCCTAGGAATCATGTGATCACAGATTCAGTCTCCTGAATCTAGATTCGGTTCCCGTGATGGACATTTTTAGCTATACATGGCTTGTAAATTATTCATGGTGTTTGAATTTTCTTAGACGGCTTTCATACCCATAAGGAGTTCGGCACTACTATGTATCTTATTTTCTCGAGGACGCTTCTCATCTTGAAAATAAAAGCAATTCAGCCGAACACATAATAAAATGGAAGTATCAAATACCTCAATTACTATTGAGCATAAGGGTTTGAAAAACCTCTTCTCTAAAATGTCATTGTTATATCTTGTTAAAACTAAACTTTTATACAAAATTCAAGCCCTTTGTATATAGGTGCAAATGACGCATAGCACTACTTCCAGATAATTGCATATTGATCTACACACACACACATTCAGATAACAGTTTAATTGAAAAGTGGCAGTCACTGTGGTAACACGGATGTCGGGAGGTGCCTAACACCTTCCCTCCGCATAATCAAGCCCCCAGACCCTAACGAATCTCGATTTTACAGACCAGTCAAATAGTGTCACATCACTAGGTCAATGTGCAAATCTTTTTTTGGTTGAGTTGGTGCAACCATTTAAAAATATCAACTGGCGACTCTTACAGTCCAATCGTCGACATATACATGTCAGACCTTTTCATAACTTATTTTTTCAAACAAATCTCACCTAACATGAGAACACCAAAAGACAAGAACAGAAAAGGGACAAATAAAAATCCCGACGTCGACACCCGGATTTTGGGGTGTCACATATGTCATAACATATTTATCATCATTGATAAATATTTATTATACTCATTTAATCACATATTTAGTCTTTTTAAGTCACAAAATGTTCAATACTTTGATAAGTAATTCACTAATTCAATTAGCCTTAATTGGCTTGATGAATTATTATAGATTCATATAATCACTTTATATAAGTCATATCAACTAATCACTTAAAAGATTATAAATCTTTTTATTTACCATTCAAGGTTAGCATTCAAGCTATTTTAATTTATACATAAACTTGTCATACTTTTATTTAATCCATTTAATTAGTTAATCATCTTTGCTTTATTTACATTTCTTAGTTAACTTAAAATAAATAAATTAACTAACTTGCTTAATTCATATCAAATAGTCACTCATATTCTCAAAGTAAATAAATAAAAAAAGTTATTCGTAAAAATATACATATATTATCATATAAAATTATTGGTCCTTACAGTAGGGGTACTAACTGTTACTTAAAACTAAAGGTGAGTTGAGTGTTATTATGGTTATCTAGAGGGGGTGTCAATGTATTTTACTCTTTCATTTAATGAATTACGCCAACATGATTGATTTAAGATAAGAAAATTTGCTTAATCAATCAAGCTATAGATTATGGAAAGCCCAATCAATCAATTAAAAAATAATGGAAAACCCATATTTCAAGATTTATGGTAATAAATTTTATATAGAAAGAACATATTCAAAATCTATTTTAAATTAACTCCTCAAATTATGGGATGGTTTAAAAATCAGGTTTAAAAAAATAACTCCCATTAGTTAAGATTTGATCCTTATTAATTTTGAAAGCTTAACTAATGGTTTCCATTATTAATTAACTAGTTTCATAAATATTTATATGATCACTGCAATGTAAATCCTAAAGCCTTGATTAAGACATAATTAAAGTTATCTAGAGACTCAATTCATAGTTTCAAGCCTTCATGTCTTCGATCCTCTTTAAACTCAAAGTTGAAAGTAGTATCCATACAAGCCAATCATATATGATGATAAAGCATATACTTTGTAATCAATCTTATTTATTTATTAATAAAAGAATTATTTATTAAAGGCATTTAATTATCTACATGGTGTTGTTTTAATAATATGTGATAAACACATAGTTTTAAGCAATACTTTTAGAATCATGATGAGATCATGCTAATGAGATCTAAATTCTTAGATAGCTTAAAACTAAAATGTTCTCAATCAATGGATTACTAAAAAAAGGATTAATGAATCCGGATAGATTGATACATACGTTGATTGCTCATTGGATGAGAATGATTGATCTTGTGATCATTTGTGTGGAGACACTAAAGCAAGTATATAGGTGCTTATTGGAGAATAAGTTCACTGAACGTAACTCGCTAAAGAATACCTAATGGAGTTTTACTTGCCTGTCAATAGGAATTTCTGTAGTGATAGTAGTACAAATGATCCTTAGACTTGAGATCAACTATGATGAATTACACTTTGACTTATTCCTTAAGACTATTTGGGTATATCAAAGGGTATGCTTGGGTGTAATAAGTTATATATGGAGATAATGAATGATCAATAAAAAATCTACCACTTCTAGTAAAAGAAGAGAAATGTCATATGTGATTCAATAAATGACAACCCAGGAATCATTGGCCAAGGTAGAATGAAATTTGAAAGTAGTTTCTAATTTGCATTCATTCAGAGTTGTGCATTTGGAAATCGAAATACATATAATTAAATAAAATAAGACTTGACAATAATTTCATGTCTTATATTTAATTGGGACATTGTATGGTAGAAAGATTGAATTGTACGGTAACTATTTACTCAAAGGTTCTTTTATGATTAATGTTGAAATCTATATTATCTGAAAAATCGTTGATCGCTAGGGAGGCTTATCCCTATTGTACAATAAATATTATTTGTTTAAATAAATTAATAGTTTAATTTATTTATTTAAATAAGATTAAAATTGTTCTAATTGATTTATTCACAACCGATTTAATATGGAGAACCTAAAGGATCACACCATAAAAGGAAGAATAATTATTTAAGAAGTTAATAGCATAATCGTAATAATATGTTAAGTATATTTAATTTAATCTATGGTGATAGAGTAAATTAAATAGCTTAATATTTATTATTTAATATTTTAGAAATATTAAATATAAATTAATAAGAGGAGTCTTATTAATATTATTACAATTATTATTATTTTTAACTTCTAAAAGAGTTTAGTAATTAATTTAATATAAGTACTCTCATTTATTCCTAATGAGATTAAGAGGCAAAATTAATTAAATGAGTTTAATTAATTATTCCTAATAAGATTAGGGAGCCTAATTAATTAAATGAGTTTAATTAATAATCCCTAATAAGATTAGGGAGCCTATTTAATTAAAGGAGTTTAATTAAATTGTAAGACCCCGGATTTTATAAATAAAGATTTAAATTTCTCAAAATATTTTTTTTTAATATTAAGGTGTGGATTTGAGATAATGTTATAGTTGTGGGTAGTATTTGAAAATTTTTCAAAGTATGCAAGTTGTCATATTATATTCAATTGGTCAGGGAATATTCTGTGTCGAGAAATATTCGTACGATGGCACAATCATTGATGGACCCCACAACAGAATTATTGTCGGATTGAGAAAACGACAAAAATATTTTATAGAAATAACGGCGGAAGTTTTACCGTTAACTGTTAAAACACCCGATGTTAAAAGTACAGTAATACGCGTGGTTACATAGTAGCACACGGTATTGATTATTGATGCTTATGTGAGAAGTCACTCAGTATTATTCACTCGGGTATTTGGGGTACTTTTCGTGTCAGAGTACTATTCATGAGTTACTATTCACGAATTACTATTCACGAGTTACTATTCACCCAAATTACTATTCACTCTAGTATTGTTCACTCGAGTATTTGGGACACTTTTCGTGTCGAAGTACTATTCACGAGTTACTATTCACGAGTTACTATTTATGAGTTATAATATTAATGATGAATGTTGTTCGGAGTTGAATTTGGAGACGCGGACGTGATATTTGAGTCCGGAGCGTCGAAATTAGTAAAAATAGTTTATAAACACAAAATTTTCCGAAATTCACTATTTGGTCAAAAAGTCAACAGTTGACTTTTTCAGAAAAAGTCAAACTTTGAAATTTCAAAATTTATATTTTTGATAAAAATGGTTTCATTATGTTGGATTTGTTTGTGTTAGTTAAAATCGACATTTATTTCGATAATAATTGATATCTGGAGGTTATATTGACCAATCAGGTATTTAACCGGATAAATCAGCAATTGATTGCTATTATTTCACATGATTATAATTATTTGTTCATATGTTACACTATTGACTCACATTCTTGTTACTATTAGGGGAGTTGGTGCAAGATTGATAATACTTGCATGACTAAGTTAAAAATGGAGGTATAGAGGGAGGTACTATATTGTAATTAATTTTTCACATATTTAGAACTATTGAGTCACATGATTTTACAATTGATTCACATGATTTACTATTAGGGGAGTTGGTGCAAGTTTGATAATACTTGGGTGATTGAATTAAAAATGAAAGAAAAGTTGGAGGTATTGTACTATAATATTTCGAGCCCCAAAACGTGCAATTATCGAAACTATGTTTTCCTATAAATAGAAGCTCATTCTTCCTTCATTTCTCACCAATTCACTAAAGCTATAGACCATTTATTATAGAGAGAAGCTATAAAGAGAAAATCTATAGAAGAAGAGAAGTCTGCTCCCTCACTACTCCTATATCCAGTTTCTTTCAAAGGTAGGGAATATTATTTCTTTCTTTCATCTTCATGAAGAGAACTGCTGTTGTTCCATTCTTTGTTATTATGTTGGAATAACCTGTTTATGCGAAGTACCGCATACTTGGTGAAATTCTTCTATTATTCCATTCCTTATTATTCTGCTGGAACATCCTGTCTGTGCGTTCTACGCCGGACCTGGTTCCATTATTTATTATTCTATTGGAACATCCTGTCTGTGCGTTCTACGTTGGACCTAGTTCCGTCTTTACTATTCTGTTGGAATATCCTGTCTGTGCGTTCTACGCCGGACCTGGTTCCATTATTTATTATTCTGTTGGAACATCCTGTCTGTGCGTTCTACGCCGGACCTGGTTCCGTCTTTACTATTCTGTTGGAATATCCTGTCTGTGCTTTACGCAGGACCTGGTTCCGTCTTTATTATTCTGTCTTTACTATTCCGTTGGAACATCCTGTCTGTGCTTTACGCCGGACCTGGTTCCGTCTTTATTATTCTGTTTTTATTATTCTGTTGGAATAACCTGTCTATGCGAAGTACCGCATGCATGGTGATTTCTGTTGTTATACTATTCTTTATTATTCTGTTGGAACATCCTGTCGGCGTGATTTTCACTTGACCTGGTTCCGTTATTATTATTCTGTTGGAATAACATGTCTATGCGAAGTACCGCATGCATGGTGATTTCTGTTGTTATTCCATTCCTTATTATTCTCAGTTGGTTAAAACTTTGACTTCTATACTCCATGAAATTAGTGGAATATCTTTGATATTTGCGCTTCATCTAGTATCTTTTCATGGAAATATTCTTCTAAGAATTCTTGAATTTTACGCCACAAAGCAGTATCATATTGACAATTTGGACGTTGTTTATTCTTGGATAAATTAATTCTTGAACTTGTTTTATTGAATTCTTATATCATTGTCATCATCCTCATGTTTATAAAATGTTGAAAGTCGTCTGTGGCCTGTAGTGCATAGATGGACTTGGTGTGATTATGACCAGGGATTATTCGGTATAATCATGACCGTAATGTTACAAATGATGTGGAAAAAGTCCTCATTGGCCCGTAGTGCATTGATGGACAGTTTTTGGTATGATTATGGCTATGGATTCTCTTTGGCCGTAGTGCAGAGATGAATTATTTTATGGCATGATCAGGACCGTTGATGAAAACATGATTATCTTTAGCCGTAGTGCATGGATAATTCGTGGTCGTGATACTAAAGAATATCCTTGGCCGTAGTGCAGGGGTGATTCGATGATGTGAATTATTTATTAAGCTGAGTCCTAGCGATAAAAGTCATGAAAAACCTTTTAAATCATAAAAGATAGTAGATTTTATTCTCTACTTGACTCTTTTAATGGATTGTTGGTTCCGCTGCAGTTAAACTTGATGTCTATTGTATTTTATCAGTTTAATATTGTTGAAGACTAATGATAATTTATTCTGCATTATCTTAGTCATAATATTTCTTACTGGGCTAGTTGAGCTCACCCTTTCTTTCACTGTTTTTTTCAGGAAATGAGAACGTAGCTGGGACTAGTCGGGGAACAGAGTGATGGTCCTAGATGATAGCATTAGTTGTCCTCACTATTCTATGTAATAGTGTGTTAATAAATGTAATGAGGACTCCTTTTGAGTATGAATATTCTCTAGAAGATAATATTTGTATTCAAACTCACAGTTTATGTTTTGTCGTATTGTACACGACAGTTGTATTATTAAGTTGTATTTGAATTTTGTACCATGTAAGTGGCGACCCAAGATGGGTGACGTATACCAAATTTTGGGGGCATCACAGTTGGTATCAAAGCTTAGGGATATGATCCCTGGCTAGGATGTGAGAATAGAACTAGGAGGGGAGAGACGGGAAATTCCTTCGCTAGTATGACCTACCTAAATTTACTTGTTATTTAATTAGTCGGTCAGAGTATAGAGATAATATGTGATATGTTAATTAACCCTTATTTTGTAACAGTATTTGAAAATGGCATCTGAAAATGTTGAGATAAGCAATGGAGCACAGGAGACCGTTGAGTCTCCACAGATCAATAATCAGGACAATGTGCAACAGGATGGCGATAATCCTCCTGCAAACAATAACACTGATCAATTGACGAACGACGGTACGTTTAAGAGCTTGTTAGAATTCATGCAACATCAGGTGAAGGCGGCTCCTGTTCTTAATACAGGAGGAAACAATAGCAACCCACGGTTGGTCACCGCTAAGCAATTCAAGGAGCTGGGACCACCGGAGTTTTTGGGAAAGCCAGAACCACTTAAGGCGGAGACGTGGTTAAAGCAGATCGCCAAGATATTTGATGTCTTGGGATGCTTCGAGGAGCAAAAGGTTCCCTTTGCCACCTTTATGTTACGTGAAGAGGCAGATCACTGGTGGGAATCTGTAAAACGTACCCAGCCTGTCGCACTCAAGATGTCTTGGGAGAAGTTCCAAGAGCTGTTCAATGACAAGTACTTTCCCGAAAGCATTTGTCACATGAAGGAAGTGGAATTTATCAAGTTAGAGCAAAACAACATGACCGTGTCGCAGTACGAAGCCATGTTTGCTGAGTTGTCCCGATTTGCGTCCCACTTGGTTGATAATGAAGAGAGAATGACGCGGATGTTTTTAAGAGGTTTGAAGCCTGAGATACGTCAATATCTTATTTCTCATAAACTGTGTTTGTATTCAGATGTTGTTAATAGGGCTCAGTTATTGGAGCGCGATAACGAGTCAACTGAACCAAAAGAGAGCAGCCGGCAAAATGATAATACAGGTGTTAACAGTCATCAAAGAGGTGACAATAAGCATGGAGGGAATCAACATGCCAGAAATGGTAACCACTTCGGTGGTGATCATAGCCAAAACAATAAGAATGGACATTTCAAAAAAAGAAGGTTCAACAATGACGTGAAGACGTCGGCACCAACACCCGTTTCAAAGGAAGAAGAACGACCACCGGTCGTATGTTTCAAATGCGGACAGGAGGGACACATCCGTCCAAACTGTACGCAGCAATCCAAAGCGTGTTTTAATTACGGAAGAGAAGGTCACCTAGCTTGATTTTGTCGTATGGTGAAGTCAAGTCCAGCTGGGATAGTGATGCCAAAGGATGTCCCAGACAAGCCAAAGCCTGTAGTTTAAGAGAGAGCGTTTTTTTTTCGTGACGAGGAACCTAAATAAAATTATCACGGGTATGTTAGTCATAAACTCTTGCGAAGTCTATACCGTGTTAGATACCGGTTCTACTCACTCTTCTATTTCACCTAGTTGTGTTCAATATTTGAACTTAACTCCGGAGAAGTTAGACTTTGATATATCTGTTTAAACTCAGTTGGGAGAAACCTTCGTTACCTCCACTATTTATAAATCTTGTTCAAATCAACACTTTCATGTTACCTGTCGATCTTATCTCTATGAAAATACTTGCATTAATGTGATTTTTGGAAACGATTGGTTAACTGTTAATCATGCTTTTCGTAAGGTTGTTAGCTTTCATATTCCTAACCAACCTATTATGCGAATTCAAGTAACCAAACCACTAAAGTCAATCATTGTCATATCAAGCCATAAGTAAAGAGCCCCGAGCCTTTCACTGATAACTTCCTTATGTGGAATGCACCGAAGCCAGACTTTCCGTAGGAGACGTTGTGAATGACGATGGCAAGTTGATAGGTATCAATGTGACGTGTTATCCAAGTCTTGGATGAGGGTCACAGTTTTGAATGATATTTCTATTGTTAATAAATTTCTTAACGTATTCTTGAAGACTTCTTAGCCTACCCCAGAGCATGAAATTGAATTTTGTATTGACCCCAGTACAAAACCCATTTCTTAAACCCTCAAATATTTTTTTTTCAACTAAAACGAACGTATTATGCACCAAAGACGTTGGCTCGAGCTGTTGAAGATTACGATCGTACCATTCATTATCATCGTGGAAGTACGAACGTGGTAGCTGACGCGTTGAGTAGAAGATCGTATGCGCGTGAGATGTTGTTAACACAAAGACCCATTTCGTATAACCTACAAATGATGAAGATAGAGTTAAAGACTCTAGAGACCCACGTGAAGATAACGAATATACGATTAGAATCGACTTTAATCGATAAAGTTAAAGCCGTGCAAGCTACGGACCCGGAGCTGATGAATACTAAGAAGAATGTTCAAGAGGGCGTTATTCTAGAAGCAAGAATCGATGAAGAGAGGAAATCTCAACCCTCGATTTAATTGGCCCATTTGAAAGCCTCGATCAAGTGGGAACTATGGCTTATAGACTCATTTTACCGCCACGTATGTCGCGTGTTCATAACATTTTTTTTACGTATTGATGTTACGTAAATATGTGGACGACCCGGACCACATTATTGATTTAGAACCGGACGAGATAGCGGATAATTTAACGTATGAAGATGTACCTGTTAAAATCTTGGATAAGAAGGATTACATTCGATACTCAAAGGTTATACCCCAAGAGTTAGAATTTGAAATGAAGTCAAGGTACCCTCACCTATTCAACATACCAAGTACGTACGTAAATTTCGAGGGCAAAATTCCATAAGGAGGGGAGATTGTGAGACCCCGAATTTTATAAATAAAGATTTAAATTTCACAAAAAAAAAAATTTTAATATTAAGGTGTGGATTTGAGATAATGTTATAGTTGTGGGTAGTATTTGAAAATTTTTCAAAGTATGCAAGTTGTCATATTATATTCAATTGGTCAGGGAATATTCTGTGTCGGGAAATATTCGTACGATGGCACAATCATTGGTGGACCCCATAACAGAATTATTGTCGGATTGAGAAAACGACAAAAATATTTTATGAAAATAACGGCGGAAGTTTTACCGTTAACTGTTAAAACACCCGATGTTAAAAGTACAGTAATACGCGTGGTTGCGTAGTAGCACACGGTATTGATTATTGATGCTTATGTGAGAAGTCACTCAGTATTGTTCACTCGGGTATTTGGGGTACTTTTCGTGTCAGAGTACTATTCATGAGTTACTATTCATGAGTTACTATTCACAGGTTACTATTCACCCAAATTACTATTCACTCTAGTATTGTTCACTCGGGTATTTGGGACACTTTTCGTGTCGAAGTACTATTCACGAGTTACTATTCACGAGTTACTATTTATGAGTTATAATATTAATGATGAATATTGTTCGGAGTTGAATTTGGAGACGCGGACGTGATATTTGAGTCCGGAGCGTCGAAATTAGTAAAAATAGTTTATAAACACAAAATTTTCCGAAATTCACTATTTGGTCAAAAAGTCAACAGTTGACTTTTTCAGAAAAAGTCAAACTTTGAAATTTCAAAATTTATATTTTTGATAAAAATGGTTTCATTATGTTGGATTTGTTTGTGTTGGTTAAAATCGACATTTATTTCGATAATAATTGATATCTGGAGGTTATATTGACCAATCAGGTATTTAACCGGATAAATGAGCAATTGATTGCTATTATTTCACATGATTATAACTATTTGTTCATATGTTACACTATTGACTCACATTCTTGTTACTATTAGGGGAGTTGGTGCAAGATTGATAATACTTGCATGACTAAGTTAAAAATGGAGGTATAGAGGGAGGTACTATATTGTAATTAATTTTTCACATGTTTAGAACTATATTAGGGGAGTTGGTGCAAGTTTGATAATACTTGGGTGATTGAATTAAAAATGAAAGAAAAGTTGGAGGTATTGTACTATAATATTTCGCGCCCCAAAACGTGCAATTATCGAAACTATGTTTTCCTATAAATAGAAGCACATTCTTCCTTCATTTCTCACCAATTCACTAAAGCTATAGAGCATTTATTATAGAGAGAAGCTATAAAGAGAAAATCTATAGAAGAAGAGAAGTCTGCTCCCTCACTACTCCTATATCCAGTTTCTTTTAAAGGTAGGGAATATTATTTCTTTCTTTCATCTTCATGAAGAGAACTGATGTTGTTCCATTCTTTGTTATTATGTTGGAATAACCTGTTTATGCGAAGTACCGCATACTTGGTGAAATTCTTCTATTATTCCATTCCTTATTATTCTGCTGGAACATCCTGTCTGTGCGTTCTACGCCGGACCTGGTTCCATTATTTATTATTCTGTTGGAACATCCTGTCTGTGCGTTCTACGCCGGACCTGGTTCCGTCTTTACTATTCTGTTGGAATATCCTGTCTGTGCATTCTACGCCGGACCTGGTTCCATTATTTATTATTCTGTTGGAACATCCTGTCTGTGCGTTCTACGCCGGACCTGGTTCCGTCTTTACTATTCTGTTGGAATATCCTGTCTGTGCTTTACGCCGGACCTGGTTCCGTCTTTATTATTCTGTCTTTATTATTCCGTTGGAACATCCTGTCTGTGCTTTACGCCGGACCTGGTTCCGTCTTTATTATTCTGTTTTTATTATTCTGTTGGAATAACCTGTCTATGCGAAGTACCGCATGCATGGTGATTTCTGTTGTTATTTCATTTTTTATTATTCTGTTGGAACATCCTGTCGGCGTGATTTTCACTTGACCTGGTTCCGTTATTATTATTCTGTTGGAATAACCTGTCTATGCGAAGTACCGCATGCATGGTGATTTCTGTTGTTATTCCATTCCTTATTATTCTCAGTTGGTTAAAACTTTGACTTCTATACTCCATGAAATTAGTGGAATATCTTTGATATTTGCGCTTCATCTAGTATCTTTTCATGGAAATATTCTTCTAAGAATTCTTGAATTTTACGCCACAAAGCAGTATCATACTGACAATTTGGACGTTGTTTATTCTTGGATAAATTAATTCTTGAACTTATTTTATTGAATTCTTATATCATTGTCATCATCCTCATGTTTATAAAATGTTGAAAGTCATCTGTGGCCTGTAGTGCATAGATGGACTTGGTGTGATTATGACTAGGGATTATTCGGTATAATCATGACCGTAATGTTACAAATGATGTGGAAAAAGTCCTCATTGGCCCGTAGTGCATTGATGGACAGTTTTTGGTATGATTATGGCTATGGATTCTCTTTGGCCGTAGTGCAGAGATGAAT
Source organism: Panax notoginseng (assembly GCA_016801055.1). Taxonomy (NCBI): domain Eukaryota; kingdom Viridiplantae; phylum Streptophyta; class Magnoliopsida; order Apiales; family Araliaceae; genus Panax; species Panax notoginseng. The sequence goes on along the minus strand of CM029013.1, from coordinate 116,757,121 downwards.
TATTTTATGGCATGATCAGGACCGTTGATGAAAACATGATTATCTTTAGCCGTAGTGCATGGATAATTCGTGGTCGTGATACTAAAGAATATCCTTGGCCGTAGTGCAGGGGTGATTCGATGATGTAGATTATTTATTAAGCTGAATCCTAGCGATAAAAGTCATGAAAAACCTTTTAAATCATAAAAGATAGTAGATTTTATTCTCTACTTGACTCTTTTAATGGATTGTTGGTTCCGCTGCAGTTAAACTTGATGTCTATTGTATTTTATCAGTTTAATATTGTTGAAGACTAATGATAATTTATTCTGCATTATCTTAGTCATAATATTTCTTACTGGGCTAGTTGAGCTCACCCTTTCTTTCACTGTTTTTTTCAGGAAATGAGAACGTAGCTGGGACTAGTCGGGGAACAGAGTGATGGTCCTAGATGATAGCATTAGTAGTCCTCACTATTCTATGTAATAGTGTGTTAATAAATGTAATGAGAACTCCTTTTGAGTATGAATATTCTCTAGAAGATAATATTTGTATTCAAACTCACAGTTTATGTTTTGTCGTATTGTACACGACAGTTGTATTATTAAGTTGTATTTGAATTTTGTACCATGTAAGTGGCGACCCAAGATGGGTGACGTATTCCAAATTTTGGGGGCGTCACATAAATAATACCTTATTTTAATTAAATAGGATTACCTGATATCTTTATAAAAGGAGTCTTATATCAGATATTAAATATACATAATTCCAATAGTTGGAGAGTACGCCCCCTTTTTCTATAGAGATTGAAAAAATTAGGGTTTGAGCCAATACACCATTCTTCTTGAAAATTTTTCTTTCTTGGTGGATCACCTGTAGAGGCCATACACTTAGGTGGCTAACATTGATCAAAGGAAGGAATCTACCTGGAGATTCAAGGAGATCGCGGAGAAGTAGGAGTTGAACTCGTACATGTGGAATCTCGTATCTACAAGGGTTTGATTCCATAACTTCTTGTTCTTCGTTTTAATTAATAATATGCATAAAGGATGATCCAGGTAATTGATTTGTGAAAAATTTTAAAATCTGATTTTACTTTGCTTCCGCTAATTTTGTAATTTGATTGCTACTTTGATCTTCACAAAACCTTACGGTGGTATCAGAGCCAAACTTTATGCGAATTATTAATTATTTTAATTCCATATATGTATGGGTATGTATTTAGAATAATTTATTGGGCATAATTTGTTGTATAAAATTATTTTTTTATGAAAAACAAAATCACTTCGTGAATTGAATTTTGTTTTTTTCTATGTCTAAATTCGCATGGATGTTGATTTGATTATTCAAATAATTACCCAGGAGATTCACGGTTTGGTTCATACATATATATATATATATATATATATATATATATATATATATATAATTTTATATTTAAAATAAAGAGTTTATTTTAATCTTGAAATTGGATTTCATGCAATTTAAAAATACCCATTAAATGATACTCATATATATATATATATAGAACAATTTTAATTTATGAGATGAATGTTTTATTTATTGATACATATGGTGATATGTATGATAATAAATGAGATTGATTATGGATAATTGACCAATGTGATCGGATTTATTTTGGTTGGATGCTTAAATGAATGGGTTTTATTAAATGGGGTATGTGTACCTCGTCTTTTCTAGTTTTATTATTGATGCAAATTCTATCTCTCTCCTATGCACTTCTCATTGACTGCTGATCAAGGTTTCTATTTAAATTAAATAGTTTAATTGTAATAGGATTAGTTATAATTTTTTTCGAAGAACCGGAGATCAAGGAGCAAGGAGCGCTTGAAGACTCGTTTGTAATGGAGCCCAGGATTAAATGTAATAGTTATATTTAAATGTTAATTCTTGCACCCCTATGGTTTAACCTTTTGGTTCACTTGGTGGCTCTAGTGAACCAAACTAGAATAAAATTCCATAATCAATCCATATAGAATATAGTATTCTATGTATGCATGCTAGTATTATATATATTATTATATATTATGTAAACATGCTTTGCATGTTCAATAATATGACGCGTATTTTATATATATATATATATATATATATATATATATATATATATATATATATATATATATATATATATATGTGCATGCGCGCTAAACAAAATGAGACAATTAATAACAATCCCCTCAAAGAAATTATATTAAGTCTTAAGTGTTCAAAGATATTTGGAATATCGAACGTCGCCTTCTAGCATGATAAAATTAATAGAGTATTAAATATTTAATATAGTTTGTTGTGTCACCACAAGGCAAGTATTAAGTATTTAAGATGTTAATTTATCACATTTGATGCTTATAAAAAAATTGAACAATATTATTTTGTTGTGTCACCACAAGGATAATATTTTTTCTTTTTTGAATATATGTAAGTGCTAGGATGGACTTAACTTAGATAATTTTGATTCAGATGTACCACCACTTGATCAAAATAATCCAAGAGGTAAAACATAAGGAGTTACATGATGATGTAATTGACAAGGAGTTGTCTACCTATTTATTTATATATAGGTTGTTGTGTCACCACAAGGCTATATATATTTGAAATGGAATCCTTATTCTCACTAGCAAAAACTTTAATTAGATTTTGCCGAACTATATAGTGAAAGTAGTATGCACACAAGCCAATCATGTTTGATGATAAAGCATATACTTGATAACAATCTTATTCATTTATTAATAAAAAGAATTAATTTATTAAAGGCTTTTAATTATCTACATGATGTTATTTTATAATATGTGATAAACTCATAGTTTTAAGCAATATTTTTGGAATAATGATGATGATCATTCTAATGAGATCTAAATTCTTAGAAAGCTTAAAACTAAAATAGTTTCCAATCGTTGGATTACTAAATTGGAGATTAGTGAATCCAGATATATTGGTACATACGTTATTTACTCATTGGATGAGGATGATTGATCTCATGATCATTTTTGTGGAGACACTAAAACAAGTATGTAGGTGCTTATTGGAGTATAAGTTCACTGAACGTGGCTCGCTATGGAATGCCTAATGGAGTTTAACTTGCCTGTCAATAGGAATTCCTGTAGTGATAGTAGTACAAGTGATCATTGGACTTGAGATCATCATAGTATCTTGTGTATGATGAGTTATACTTTGACTTATTCCATAAGACCCTTAGGGTATATCAAAGGGTATGCTTGGGTATAATAAGTTGTACATGGAGATAATGTATGATCAATAAAGAATCTACCACTTCTAGTAAAAGAAGAGAAATGTCCTATGTGATTCGATAAATGACAACTCAGTAGTCCTTGGCCAAGGCAGAATAAAATTAGAAAGGAGTTTCTAATTTGCATTATTTGGAGTTGTGCATTTAAGGATCGAAATACATATAATTAAATAAAATAAGACTTGACAGTAATTTCGTGTCTTATATTTAATTAGGACATTGTATGGTGGAAGGATTGAATTGTACGGTAACTATTTACTCAAAGGTTCTTTTATGATTAATGTTGAAATCTATATTATCTGAAAAGTCATTAATCGCTAGGGAGGCTTATCCCTATTGTAAAATAAATATTATTTATTTAAATAAATTAATAGTTTAGTTTATTTATTTAAATAAGATTATAATTATTCTAATTGATTTATTCACAACCGGTTTAATATGGAGAACCTAAAGGGTCACACCATAAAAGGAAGAATAATTATTTAAGAAGTTAATGGCATAATCGTAATAATAAGTTAAGTATATTTAATTTAATCTATGGTGATAGAATTAATTAAATAGCTTAATATTTATTATTTAATATTTTGGAACTATTAAATATAAATTAATAAGAGGAGTCTTATTATTATTATTATTACTATTATTATTATTTAATTCCTAAAGGAGTTTGAGAATTAATTAATAAAAGTACTCTCATATATCTTAATAAGATTAGGAGGCTAATTAATTAAAAGAGTTTAATTAATTATTCCTAATAAGATTGAGAGCCTAATTAATTAAAGGATTTAATTAATTAAAATAAAACTCAATTCCTTAATTGTTAAGTAGGGTTGCCTACATCTATAAATAAGAGGAGTCTTATTATGGGTGTTGTGAGTGGTTGTTGACCTTTTCACAACATACGTAATTCCAATAGTTGGAGAGTACACTCCTTTTTTATGAGAGATAGAAAAACTAGGGTTTTGCTAAACACACATCTTCTTGAATCTTTGTTCTTTCTTGGTGGATCACCTCGCCAAACACTTGGGTGGCTAACGTTGATCAAAGGAAAGAACAAAACTAGGTGGATTCAAGTTGAACGCGAAAGGATTTGGAGGTGAACTTGTACCTGAGGAAGCTCAAATCTTTAAGGGTATAATTCTTATTCTTTATCTTTTCGTTTAATTAATAATTGTGCATAAAGGATGATCCGGGTATATGGTTTATAAAATTTTAAAACTCTAATTTTCCACGCTTCCGCTTATTTTATGCAATTTGATTGCGTTCATAAATATTACAAACCTAACAGTGGCATCAAAGCCAAACCTTTATGAAAATTATTAATGATTTTATTTGATATGAATATTGATATGTGTTTAGAATAATTTTATTGGGCATAATTTTGTTGTATAAAATTTAAAAAAAACAAAAATCTTATTCACGAAAACATGATTTCGCTGCCTTTTTTCCCTTCTGTTAGTGGGTCGTGGTCCCCATTATATATATTATATGATTATTGGCCTGTGAATCACCAGATATTATGAATCCTTATTACATATACTAAAGTATTCATGATATAATGATTATTGGCCCGTGATATCATGATATCATGTTTTTTTACATTTACTGAAGCATTTATGATATCATTACATCAAGGATATCATGATTATTGGCCCGTGACGCTCTTGAAGAATTCACTGTCACGTGAATATATATATATGTATATATATATATATATATATATATATATATATATATATATTCTTAATTATTTTATAATTAAAATAAAAAGTTTATTTTAATCTTAAAATATAAAGTTTTTTTTAATTTTAAAATTAAATTTCATGCTAACTAATTAGAGTTAGAATTGGATTCCATGATAACTAATTGGAGTTAAAATTGGATTCCATATTTTCTTAAATAAAGGAGTTTATTTTGATATGGAATGAGATTTCATATTATTTAAAATAAAATAGTTTATTTGTGAATAGGAAAGAGAATTTGTGTTTCCTTTAATAATGAGTTTTTTTTTTAACTTGGAATTGGATTCCATAATTAATTAAAATAAAGTAGTTTATTTTGATTAAAGATTTTGATTAAAATAAAATAGTTTATTTTATTCAAAATTGGATAAATTAAAATAAAAGAGGTTTATTTTGATTTAAATTTGGATTAAAATAAAGGAGTTTATTTTGATTCAAAATTAGATTTTATACTAACTAAATTTGCCCATTAAATGATATCAATATATATATTGAATGTTTATTATTCATGAGATGAATGTTATTTATTGATGCATGTGGTGATATGTATGATAATAAATGGGATTGATTATGGACTATTGACCAATGTAATTGGATTTTATTTTAGTTGGATGCATGAATGTATGGATTTTATTAAATGGGGTCTGCGTACCTCGTCTTCTCTAATTTTTTTCTTAATGTAAATTCTATCTCCCTCTTATGTACTTCCCCTTGACTGCAGATCAAGGTTTCTATTTAATTTTAAATAGTTTTGTAATAGGAATAGTTAGAATTAATTTTGAAGAATTAGAGATCAAGAAGCAAGGAGCGCTTGAAGACCCGTTTGTAATGGAGCCCGGGTTTAAATGTAATAGTTATATTTAAATATTAATTTTTTCACCCCTAGGGTTTGACCTTTTGGTTCACTTGGTGGCTCAAGTGAACCAAACTAGAATAAAATTCCATAATCAATCCGGGTGGAATATAGTATTCTATATGTGCATGCTTATACTATATATATAAATATATATATTATGCAAACATGCTTCGCATGTTAATTAATATGGCGCGTATTTTATATATATATGTGCATGCGCGCTAAACAAGATGAGACAAATTAATAACAAACCCCTTAAACTTTTATATTAAGTCCTAAGCGTTCAAAGATATTTGGAATATCGAACGTCGCCTTCTAGCATGATAAAAATAATAGAGTATCAATTAATTATTATAAGTTTGTTGTGTCACCACAAGGCTTATCTTAATTCTTTGAGATGTTAATTTTATCACATCTATTGCTTATAAAGAAAATTGAACAATGTTATTTTATTGTGTCACCACAAGGATAATATTTTTTTTTTTGAATATATGGAGTGCTAGGTTGGACTTAACTTGGATAATTTTGATTCGGATGTGCCACCACTTGATCAAAATAATCTAAGAGGCAAAATACAAGGAGTTACATAGTTGATGTAATTGACAAGAGTTGTCTACCCATTTATTTATATATAATTTGTTGTGTCACCACAAGGCTATATACATTTGAAATGGGATCCTTATTCTCACTAGCAAATTTTTAATTAGATTTTGCCGAACTATATAAGTGAGGGTAATATAGTTTGATGAAAATAATGGGAGATACCAATTTAAAACAAGACCTAAATTATTTTGGTAATTAATAAAAGAATGTATGCTAAAATATTGTTAATTACAAATTCATTTACAGAATTTTACAATGTCTTAATTACTATCACTGTGAAGTATATTACATGCTATTTAACCGGACCGAATTAAATGGATTGGTTAAGGAATTTGAGAATAGTTCTCACGGCTGAAAAGCTATCTTATGTCCTTAATACGTCTATCCCTGCAATGGTTGCGGACAATGCCTCTGAGGAAGAGATTGCTACTTTTAGAAAGTGGCAAGATGATGCACAGTTGGCTCAATACATCATGCTCGCATCCATGAGTAATGAGCTTCAGCGTCAGCATGAAACTATGAATGCTCCTACTATACTCCTGTACGTCAAGTAATTGATGGTGAGGAAAGTAGGATTAATAGATATCAGATACCTAAGGAGCTCTTCCGATCTAGAATGACTAACGACACTACAGTACAGACACATGTCCTAAACAAGATCAATTTGATTAAACAATTAGGACAACAAATTTTGTCATGGATAGAGAGTTGAGCCAAGATTTGATCTTTCAGTTACTCCCGGACTCCTTCTCACAATTGTTGTAAATTTTTCATATGAACAACCTAGATATCAGCTTCGCTGATTTGCTGAACATGTTGAAAAATATTGAGAGTCACTTTCCAACTAAGAAAGATCAAGTCTTACTGGTAGGGGCCAAATGATCTTCTAAAAAGAAGAACAATTCAAAGAAGGTAAATAAAAAAAAGGCAAAAACAAAGGATAATAAGAACAAAACTGATACGGATAGCAAAGGAATTTGCTTCCACTGTAATAAGCCTGGACACTGGAAAGAAACTGTAAGAAGCATCTTGCAGAGGCTAACTAGAAGAAGCTTAGTGAAGTTTCGGTTACAAATATAATTTTGTTCATGATTTAAAATAATTTTTTCTTTAAGTCAAGATACTACTTGGGTATTGGATACCGGCTTTTGTTATCATAAATATAGATTTATGAAGGGACCAAGCAAAAGTAGAAAGCTAAACAAAGATAAGTAATCCTATGTATGGAAAATGAAGCAAAGGTTGCTACATTAGACATAGAAACTTATAGTTTAGCAATGCCTACGGGCAAATCTATTAAGTTAATAAGTTGTTATTGTATTCCAGTTCTTGTTAGAAACATTATTTCTATTTTTGTTGTTGAACAATGAAATCTTTGGTATTATATTTAAGAACAATTGTTATTCCATTTATAATAATAATATTTTGTATTGAACTAGAATATCACTTAATGGATTTTGTATACTTGACTTACATGAAAAATTATTTTGCAAATTGAACAAACTAGTATAAGAAAAAGAAGATGATTATTCAAAAGGTTGAATGTGTGTATTTGCTGAAATACAATTGTGAATTATTTGAAAGGTTCAAAGAATTCAGAAATGAAATAAATTAGCAAAGTATTAGGATTCTTTGATCGGATCAAGGAAGGAATACTTGTGCAATGAGTTTCTAGATCATCTCAAATGGTCTTTTCACAATGGACGCCTCCTGATACGCAATAATTGACTGATGTATCTGAAAGGAAAAATCGTACCTTATTGGACATGATACGGTCCATAATAATTTTACCGACATTCCAGTATCCTTCTACGGTCATGCTCTAGAAATGACTGCATATCTATGAAAAAGTAACCTCAAAATTCGACTCGAGACTCCATAGAAGTTATAGACAGGGAGAATTTCTAATCTTAAGTATGTTAAGATAAGGGGTTGTCCAACTTATGTGAAAAAGGTTTCAAAGGATAAGCTTCGGACAAGATTTGATAAGTACAGATTTGTGGGACATCCTAAAGTAAGTGTGGGATATATGTTCTATAATCCTACTTAGCAAAAGGTGTTTGTTGTGAAACATGTTGCCTTCTAAGATAAAGATGTTTATCATTGAAGGGGCTAGTGGGAAGATAATAGATCTTGAAGAGTTCAAGAACCACAAATCACTATAAGTTAAATAAGAGGAACCTGTAGATAGACCTATTGTACCACAACCGAATCGTATATCTGGAATAGTACCTAAGATACCTAGGAGGTATGGATTTATCATAGATGATGATGATGAGGTACACATCATAGATGATTATGATCTAGTTACATACGATGAGGTAAGAGTTGTAGACACTCAAAGAAATGGATTGAAGCAAGCTTCTCAAAAATGGAACATTCATTTTGATGAAATAATCAAAAGAGTTTGATTTTATCAAAAATAAGAATGAACCTAGTGTGTACAAAAGGGTCAGTGGGAGCGTCGTGATATTCCTAGTATTATATGCTGATATACTGTAGATAAGGAATGACATACCAATGCTACAATCAGTAAAGATAAAGTTGTCTAAACATTCCTCTATGAGACAAATTAATATGACGCGTATTTTATATATATATGTGCATGCGCGCTAAACAAGATGAGACAAATTAATAACAAACCCCTTAAATTTTTATATTAAGTCCTAAGCGTTCAAAGATATTTGGAATATCGAACGTCGCCTTCTAGCATGATAAAAATAATAGAGTATCAATTAATTATTATAAGTTTGTTGTGTCACCACAAGGCTTATCTTAATTCTTTGAGATGTTAATTTTATCACATCTGATGCTTATAAAGAAAATTGAACAATGTTGTTTTATTGTGTCACCACAAGGATAATATTTTTCTTTTTTGAATATATGGAGTGCTAGGTTGGACTTAACTTGGATAATTTTGATTCGGATGTGCCACCACTTGATCAAAATAATCTAAGAGGCAAAATACAAGGAGTTACATAGTTGATGTAATTGACAAGAGTTGTCTACCCATTTATTTATATATAGTTTGTTGTGTCACCACAAGGCTATATACATTTGAAATGGGATCCTTATTCTCACTAGCAAATTTTTAATTAGATTTTGCCGAACTATATAAGTGAGGGTAATATAGTTTGATGAAAATAGTGGGAGATACCAATTTAAAACAAGACCTAAATTATTTTGGTAATTAATAAAAGAATGTATGCTAAAATGTTGTTAATTACAAATTCATTTACAAAATTTTACAATGTCTTAATTACTATCACTGTGAAGTATATTACATGCTATTTAACCGGACCGAATTAAATGGATTGGTTAAGGAATTTGAGAATAGTTCTCACGGCTGAAAAGCTATCTTATGTCCTTAATACGTCTATCCCTACAATGGTTGCAGACAATGCCTCTAAGGAAGAGATTGCTACTTTTAGAAAGTGGCAAGATGATGCACCGTTGGCTCAATACATCATGCTCGCATCTATGAGTAATGAGCTTCAGCGTCAGTGTGAAACTATGGATGCTCCTACTATACTCCTGCACGTCAAGTAATTGATGGTGAGGAAAGTAGGATTAATAGATATCAGATATCTAAGGAGCTCTTCCGATCTAGAATGACCAACGACACTACAGTACAGACACATGTCCTAAACAAGATCAATTTGATTAAACAATTAGGACAACAAATTTTGTCATGGATAGAGAGTTGAGCCAAGATTTGATCTCTCAGTTACTCCCGGACTCCTTCTCACAATTGTTGTGAATTTTTCATATGAACAACCTAGATATCAGCTTCGCTGATTTGCTTAACATGTTAAAAATTATTGAGAGTCACTTTCCAACTAAGAAAGATCAAGTCTTACTGGTAGGGGCCAAAGGATCTTCTAAAAAGAAGAACAATTCAAAGAAGGTAAATAAAAAAAGGCAAAAACAAAGGATAATAAGAACAAAACTGATACGGATAGCAAAGGAATTTGCTTCCACTGTAATAAGCCTGGACACTGGAAAGAAACTGTAAGAAGCATCTTGCAGAGGCTAACTAGAAGAAGCTTAGTGAAGTTTCGGTTACAAATATAATTTTGTTCATGATTTAAAATAATTTTTTTTTTAAGTCAAGATACTACTTGGGTATTGGATACCGGCTTTGTTATCATAAATATCGATTTATGAAGGGACCAAGCAAAAGTAGAAAGCTAAACAAAGATAAGTAATCCTATGTGTGGAAAATGAAGCAAAGGTTGCTACATTAGACATAGAAACTTATAGTTTAGCAATGCCTACGGGCAAATCGATTAAGTCAATAAGTTGTTATTGTATTCCAGTTCTTGTTAGAAACATTATTTCTATTTTTGTTGTTGAACAATGAAATCTTTGGTATTATATTTAAGAACAATTGTTATTCTATTTATAATAATAATGTTTTGTATAGAACTAGAATATCACTTAATGGATTTTGTATACTTGACTTACATGAAAAATTATTTTGCAAATTGAACAAACTAGTATAAGAAAAAGAAGATGATTATTCAAAAGGTTGAATGTGTGTATTTGCTGAAATACAATTGTGAATTATTTGAAAGGTTCAAAGAATTCAGAAATGAAATAAATTAGCAAAGTATTAGGATTCTTTGATCGGATCAAGGAAGGAATACTTGTGCAATGAGTTTCTAGATCATCTCAAATGGTCTTTTCACAATGGACGCCTCCTGATACGCAATAATTGACTGATGTATCTGAAAGGAAAAATCGTACCTTATTGGACATGATATGGTCCATAATGATTTTACCGACATTCCAGTATCCTTCTACGGTCATGCTCTAGAAATGACTGCATATCTATGAAAAAGTAACCTCAAAATTCGACTCGAGACTCCATAGAAGTTATAGACAGGGAGAATTTCTAATCTTAAGTATGTTAAGATAAGGGGTTGTCCAACTTATGTGAAAAAGTTTCAAAGGATAAGCTTCGGACAATATTTGATAAGTACAGATTTGTGGGACATCCTAAAGTAAGTTTGGGATATATGTTCTATAATCCTACTTAGCAAAAGGTGTTTGTTGTGAAACATGTTGCCTTCTAAGATAAAGATGTTTATCATTGAAGGGGCTAGTGGGAAGATAATAGATCTTGAAGAGTTCAAGAACCACAAATCACTATAAGTTAAATAAGAGGAACCTGTAGATAGACTTATTGTACCACAACCGAATCGTATATCTGGAATAGTACCTAAGATACCTAGGAGGTATGGATTTATCATAGATGATGATGATGAGGTACACATCATAGATGATTATGATCTAGTTACATACGATGAGGTAAGAGTTGTAGACACTCAAAGAAATGGATTGAAGCAAGCTTCTCAAAAATGGAACATTCATTTTGATGAAATAATCAAAAGAGTTTGATTTTATCAAAAATAAGAATGAACCTAGTGTGTACAAAAGGGTCAGTGGGAGCGTCGTGATATTCCTAGTATTATATGCTGATATACTGTAGATAAGGAATGACATACCAATGCTACAATCAGTAAAGATAAAGTTGTCTAAACATTCCTCCATGAGATAAATTAATATGACGCGTATTTTATATATATATGTACATGCGCGCTAAACAAGATGAGACAAATTAATAACAAACCCCTTAAATTTTTATATTAAGTCCTAAGCGTTCAAAGATATTTGGAATATCGAACGTCGCCTTCTAGCATGATAAAAATAATAGAGTATCAATTAATTATTATAAGTTTGTTGTGTCACCACAAGGCTTATCTTAATTCTTTGAGATGTTAATTTTATCACATCTGATGCTTATAAAGAAAATTAAATAATGTTGTTTTATTGTGTCACCACATGGATAATATTTTTCTTTTTTGAATATATGGAGTGCTAGGTTGGACTTAACTTGGATAATTTTGATTCGGATGTGCCACCACTTGATCAATATAATCTAAGAGGCAAAATACAAGGAGTTACATAGTTGATGTAATTGACAAGAGTTGTCTACCCATTTATTTATATATAGTTTGTTGTGTCACCACAAGGCTATATACATTTGAAATGGGATCTTTATTCTCACTAGCAAATTTTTAATTAGATTTTGCCGAACTATATAAGTGAGGGTAATATAGTTTGATGAAAATAGTGGGAGATACCAATTTAAAATAAGACCTAAATTATTTTGGTAATTAATAAAAAAATGTATGCTAAAATGTTGTTAATTACAAATTCATTTACAGAATTTTACAATGTCTTAATTACTATCACTGTGAAGTATATTAGATGCTATTTAACCGGACCGAATTAAATAGATTAGTTAAGGAATTTGAGAATAGTTCTCACGGCTGAAAAGCTATCTTATGTCCTTAATACGTCTATCCCTGCAATGGTTGCAGACAATGCCTCTGAGGAAGAGATTGCTACTTTTAGAAAGTGGCAAGATGATGCACAGTTGGCTCAATACATCATGCTCGCATCCATGAGTAATGAGCTTCAGCGTCAGCATGAAACTATGGATGCTCCTACTATACACATGCACGTCAAGTAATTGATGGTGAGGAAAGTAGGATTAATAGATATCAGATATCTAAGGAGCTCTTCCGATCTAGAATGACCAATGACACTACAGTACAGACACATGTCCTAAACAAGATCAATTTGATTAAACAATTAGGACAACAAATTTTGTCATGGATAGAGAGTTGAGCCAAGATTTGATCTCTCAGTTACTCCCGGACTCCTTCTCACAATTGTTGTGAATTTTTCATATGAACAACCTAGATATCAGCTTCGCTGATTTGCTTAACATGTTAAAAAATATTGAGAGTCACTTTCCAACTAAGAAAGATCAAGTCTTACTGGTAGGGGCCAAAGGATCTTCTAAAAAGAAGAACAATTCAAAGAAGGTAAATAAAAAAAAGGCAAAAACAAAGGATAATAAGAACAAAACTGATACGGATAGCAAAGGAATTTGCTTCCACTGTAATAAGCCTGGACACTGGAAAGAAACTGTAAGAAGCATCTTGCAGAGGCTAACTAGAAGAAGCTTAGTGAAGTTTCGGTTACAAATATAATTTTGTTCATGATTTAAAATAATTTTTTCTTTAAGTTAAGATACTACTTGGGTATTAGATACCGGCTTTGTTATCATAAATATCGATTTATGAAGGGACCAAGCAAAAGTAGAAAGCTAAACAAAGATAAGTAATCCTATGTGTGGAAAATGAAGCAAAGGTTGCTACATTAGACATAGAAACTTATAGTTTAGCAATGCCTACGGGCAAATCTATTAAGTCAATAAGTTGTTATTGTATTCCAGTTCTTGTTAGAAACATTATTTCTATTTTTGTTGTTGAACAATGAAATCTTTGGTATTATATTTAAGAACAATTGTTATTCTATTTATAATAATAATGTTTTGTATAGAACTAGAATATCACTTAATGGATTTTGTATACTTGACTTACATGAAAAATTATTTTGCAAATTGAACAAACTAGTATAAGAAAAAGAAGATGATTATTCAAAAGGTTGAACGTGTGTATTTGCTGAAATACAATTGTGAATTATTTGAAAGGTTCAAAGAATTCAGAAATGAAATAAATTAGCAAAGTATTAGGATTCTTTGATCGGATCAAGGAAGGAATACTTGTGCAATGAGTTTCTAGATCATCTCAAATGGTCTTTTCACAATGGACGCCTCCTGATACGCAATAATTGACTGATGTATCAGAATGGAAAAATCGTACCATATTGGACATGATACGGTCCATAATGATTTTACCGACATTCCAGTATCCTTCTACGGTCATGCTCTAGAAATGACTGCATATCTATGAAAAAGTAACCTCAAAATTCGACTCGAGACTCCATAGAAGTTATAGACAGGGAGAATTTCTAATCTTAAGTATGTTAAGATAAGGGGTTGTCCAACTTATGTGAAAAAGGTTTCAAAGGATAAGCTTCGGACAAGATTTGATAAGTACAGATTTGTGGGACATCCTAAAGTAAGTTTGGGATATATGTTCTATAATCCTACTTAGCAAAAGGTGTTTGTTGTGAAACATGTTGCCTTCTAAGATAAAGATGTTTATCATTGAAGGGGCTAGTGGGAAGATAATAGATCTTGAAGAGTTCAAGAACCACAAATCACTATAAGTTAAATAAGAGGAACCTGTAGATAGACCTATTGTACCACAACCGAATCGTATATCTGGAATAGTACCTAAGATACCTAGGAGGTATGGATTTATCATAGATGATGATGATGAGGTACACATCATAGATGATTATGATCTAGTTACATACGATGAGGTAAGAGTTGTAGACACTCAAAGAAATGGATTGAAGCAAGCTTCTCAAAAATGGATCATTCATTTTGATGAAATAATCAAAAGAGTTTGATTTTATCAAAAATAAGAATGAACCTAGTGTGTACAAAAGGGTCAGTGGGAGCGTCGTGATATTCCTAGTATTATATGCTGATATACTGTAGATAAGGAATGACATACCAATGCTACAATCAGTAAAGATAAAGTTGTCTAAACATTCCTCCATGAGACAAATTAATATGACGCGTATTTTATATATATATGTGCATGCGCGCTAAACAAGATGAGACAAATTAATAACAAACCCCTTAAATTTTTATATTAAGTCTTAAGCGTTCAAAGATATTTGGAATATCGAACGTCGCCTTCTAGCATGATAAAAATAATAGAGTATCAATTAATTATTATAAGTTTGTTGTGTCACCACAAGGCTTATCTTAATTCTTTGAGATGTTAATTTTATCACATCTGATGCTTATAAAGAAAATTGAAAAATGTTGTTTTATTGTGTCACCACATGGATAATATTTTTCTTTTTTGAATATATAGAGTGCTAGGTTGGACTTAACTTGGATAATTTTGATTCGGATGTGCCACCACTTGATCAAAATAATCTAAGAGGCAAAATACAAGGAGTTACATAGTTGATGTAATTGACAAGAGTTGTCTACCCATTTATTTATATATATTTTGTTGTGTCACCACAAGGCTATATACATTTGAAATGGGATCCTTATTCTCACTAGTAAATTTTTAATTAGATTTTGCCGAACTATATAAGTGAGGGTAATATAGTTTGATGAAAATAGTGGGAGATACCAATTTAAAATAAGACCTAAATTATTTTGGTAATTAATTAAAGAATGTATGCTAAAATGTTGTTAATTACAAATTCTTTTACAGAATTTTACAATGTCTTAATTACTATCACTGTGAAGTATATTAGATGCTATTTAACCGGACCGAATTAAATAGATTAGTTAAGGAATTTGAGAATAGTTCTCACGGCTGAAAAGCTATCTTATGTCCTTAATACGTCTATCCCTGCAATGGTTGCAGACAATGCCTCTGAGTAAGAGATTGCTACTTTTAGAAAGTGGCAAGATGATGCACAGTTGGCTCAATACATCATGCTCGCATCCATGAGTAATGAGCTTCAGCGTCAGCATGAAACTATGGATGCTCCTACTATACTCATGCACGTCAAGTAATTGATGGTGAGGAAAGTAGGATTAATAGATATCAGATATCTAAGGAGCTCTTCCGATCTAGAATGACCAACGACACTACAGTACAGACACATGTCCTAAACAAGATCAATTTGATTAAACAATTAGGACAACAAATTTTGTCATGGATAGAGAGTTGAGCCAAGATTTGATCTCTCAGTTACTCCCGGACTCCTTCTCACAATTGTTGTGAATTTTTCATATGAACAACCTAGATATCAGCTTCGCTGATTTGCTTAACATGTTAAAAATTATTGAGAGTCACTTTCCAACTAAGAAAGATCAAGTCTTACTGGTAGGGGCCAAAGGATCTTCTGAAAAGAAGAACAATTCAAAGAAGGTAAATAAAAAAAGGCAAAAACAAAGGATAATAAGAACAAAACTGATACGGATAGCAAAGGAATTTGCTTCCACTGTAATAAGCCTGGACACTGGAAAGAAACTGTAAGAAGCATCTTGCAGAGGCTAACTAGAAGAAGCTTAGTGAAGTTTCGGTTACAAATATAATTTTGTTCATGATTTAAAATAATTTTTTCTTTAAGTCAAGATACTACTTGGGTATTGGATACCGGCTTTGTTATCATAAATATCGATTTATGAAGGGACCAAGCAAAAGTAGAAAGCTAAACAAAGATAAGTAATCCTATGTGTGGAAAATGAAGCAAAGGTTGCTACATTAGACATAGAAACTTATAGTTTAGCAATGCCTACGGGCAAATCGATTAAGTCAATAAGTTGTTATTGTATTCCAGTTATTGTTAGAAACATTATTTCTATTTTTGTTGTTGAACAATGAAATCTTTGGTATTATATTTAAGAACAATTGTTATTCTATTTATAATAATAATGTTTTGTATAGAACTAGAATATCACTTAATGGATTTTGTATACTTGACTTACATGAAAAATTATTTTGCAAATTGAACAAACTAGTATAAGAAAAAGAAGATGATTATTCAAAAGGTTGAATGTGTGTATTTGCTGAAATACAATTGTGAATTATTTGAAAGGTTCAAAGAATTCAGAAATGAAATAAATTAGCAAAGTATTAGGATTCTTTGATCGGATCAAGGAAGGAATACTTGTGCAATGAGTTTCTAGATCATCTCAAATGGTCTTTTCACAATGGACGCCTCCTGATACGCAATAATTGACTGATGTATCTGAAAGGAAAAATCGTACCTTATTGGACATGATATGGTCCATAATGATTTTACCGACATTCCAGTATCCTTCTACGGTCATGCTCTAGAAATGACTGCATATCTATGAAAAAGTAACCTCAAAATTCGACTCGAGACTCCATAGAAGTTATAGACAGGGAGAATTTCTAATCTTAAGTATGTTAAGATAAGGGGTTGTCCAACTTATGTGAAAAAGGTTTCAAAGGATAAGCTTCGGACAATATTTGATAAGTACAGATTTGTGGGACATCCTAAAGTAAGTTTGGGATATATGTTCTATAATCCTACTTAGCAAAAGGTGTTTGTTGTGAAACATATTGCCTTCTAAGATAAAGATGTTTATCATTGAAGGGGCTAGTGGGAAGATAATAGATCTTGAAGAGTTCAAGAACCACAAATCACTATAAGTTAAATAAGAGGAACCTGTAGATAGACCTATTGTACCACAACCGAATCGTATATCTGGAATAGTACCTAAGATACCTAGGAGGTATGGATTTATCATAGATGATGATGATGAGGTACACATCATAGATGATTATGATCTAGTTACATACGATGAGGTAAGAGTTGTAGACACTCAAAGAAATGGATTGAAGCAAGCTTCTCAAAAATAGAACATTCATTTTGATGAAATAATCAAAAGAGTTTGATTTTATCAAAAATAAGAATGAACCTAGTGTGTACAAAAGGGTCCGTGGGAGCGTCGTGACATTCCTAGTATTATATGCTGATATACTGTAGATAAGGAATGACATACCAATGCTACAATCAGTAAAGATAAAGTTGTCTAAACATTCCTCCATGAATGATTTGGGAAGAGTATCTTAATTGGGGATACAAATATATATATATATATATATATATATATATATATATATATATATATATATATATAGATTTAATAGGATGCTTGACTTAACCCAAGGAACGTATATTCATTTAATGCTAAAGTCGTTTAGCATGGCAAACTCCATGGGATGTCTCATATTGATGAGCCCTGGAGTGTATCTCTCTTAATAGTCCCCATAGACTCATAAAAGAGAGATCACATGAGTAACTATCATGTATGCAATGAAATGTACGAGACCTAATGTTGATCAGTCATATTCTGGAGAAGTTCACTATGAGTCAGTGAAAAATACTTAAAGTACTTAACCGGCACTAAGAATGTGATCATATTCATAGTGGGTCTAAATTAAAACTAGAGGGCTTAATAAACTCAAGTTTTTCAAACAGACCAAGACGACAGAAAATCCACTTTAAGGTAAAACGTTACCTTGAACAGTGGTGCAGTGATTTGGAAAGGTTCCAAATAGCAAAGAGTTGTTGGTTTAGTGATAAAGACAAAGTATGTAGCTGTAAATGAAGCTGCAAGTTGATTGTTTGGATAAAAGTTCATTAAAGAACTAGGAATAGTTCCTAAGTCTCATCTTGGATCTAAACATATGTTGTGGCACTTTCCTTTGATTATAGGAATCATTGAAAGATGAAAAATCACTATAGAGATAGTAGACTCTCAAGAACAACATTACATATCCATTAACTAAAGCTTATCCAACAACAGGATAATCGTCACTTAGAGAAGAAGAGTATGAGATACCATGACGATTAGCTTTAGTGCAAGTGGGAGATTAAAAGTAGTATGCACACAAGCCAATCATGTTTGATGATAAAGCATATACTTTGTAACAATCTTATTCATTTATTAATAAAAAGAATTAATTTATTAAAGGTTTTTAATTATCTACATGATGTTATTTTATAATATGTGATAAACCCATAGTTTTAAGCAATGCTTTTAGAATAATGATGATGATCATTCTAATGAGATCTAAATTCTTAGAAAGCTTAAAACTAAAATAGTTCCCAATCGTTGGATTACTAAATTGGAGATTAGTGAATCCAGATAGATTGGTACATACGTTGCTTGCTCATTGGATGAGGATGATTGATCTCATGATCATTTGTGTGGAGACACTAAAGCAAGTATGTAGGTGCTTATTGGAGAATAAGTTCACTGAACGTGGCTCGCTAAGGAATACCTAATGGAGTTTTACTTGTCTGTCAATAGGAATTCCTGTAGTGATAGGAGTACAAGTGATCCTTAAACTTGAGATCATCATATTATCTTGTGTATGATGAGTTATAGTTTGACTTATTCCATAAGACCCTTAGGGTATATCAAAGGGTATGCTTGGGTATAATAAGTTGTACATGGAGATAATGTATGATTAATAAAGAATCTACCACTTCTAGTAAAAGAAGAGAAATGTCCTATGTGATTCGATAAATAACAACTCAGTAGTCCTTGGCCAAGGCAGAATAAAATTAGAAAGGAGTTTCTAATTTGCATTATTTGGAGTTGTGCATTTAAGGATCGAAATACATATAATTAAATAAAATTAGACTTGACAGTAATTTCATGTCTTATATTTAATTGGGACATTGTATGGTAGAAGAATTGAATTGTACGGTAACTATTTACTCAAATGTTCTTTTATGATTAATGTTGACATCTATATTATCTGAAAAGTTGTTAATCGCTAGGGAGGTTTATCCCTATTGTAGAATAAATATTATTTATTTAAATAAATTAATAGTTTAATTTATTTATTTAAATAAGATTAGAATTGTTCTAATTGATTTATTCACAACCGGTTTAATATGGAGAACCTAAAGGGTCACACCATAAAAGGAAGAATAATTATTTAAGAAGTTAATAGCATAATCGTAATAATAAGTTAAGTATATTTAATTTAATCTATGGTGATAGAATAAATTAAATAGCTTAATATTTATTATTTAATATTTTAGAAATATTAAATATAAATTAATAAAAGGAGTCTTATTATTATTTTTACTATTATTATTATTTAATTCCTAAAGGAGTTTGGGAATTAATTAATAAAAGTACTCTCATATATCCTAATAAGATTAGGAGGCTAATTAATTAAAAGAGTTTAATTAATTATTCCTAATAAGATTGAGAGCCTAATTAATTAAAGGATATAATTAATTAAAATAAAACTCAATTCCTTAATTGTTAAGGAGAGGGTTGCCTACATCTATAAATAAGAAGAGTCTTATTATGGGTGTTGTGAGTGGTTGTTGACTTTTTCACAACATACGTAATTCCAATAGTTGGAGAGTACGCTCCTTTTCTATGAGAGATAGAAAAACTAGGGTTTTGCCAAACACTCATCTTCTTGAATCTTTGTTCTTTCTTGGTGGATCACCTCTAGAGGCCAAACACTTGGGTGGCTAACATTGATCAAAGGAAAGAACCAAACTCGGTGGATTCAAGTTGAACGTGAAAGGATTTGGAGGTGAACTTATACATGAGTAAGCTCGAATCTTCAAGGGTATGATTCTTATTCTTTATCTTTTCGTTTAATTAATAATTGTGCATAAAGGATGATCCGGGTATATGGTTTGTAAAATTTTATAACTTTAATTTTTCACGTTTTCGCTTATTTTATGCAATTTGGTTGCGTTCATGAATATTACAAACCTAACATATAGATGAGGGTAATATAGTTTGAAGAAAATAGTGGGACATACCAATATAAAATAAGACCTAATTTATTTTGGTAAAATAAATTAATTAAAGAATGTTTGCTAAAATATTCTCTTTTTACATGCAGAATTTGAAAATGTCACATTCACTAATTTCACTACGTAGCATACTTGATGCTAACAAATTGACCGTACCAAATTACACAGACTGGTTAAGGAATCTGAGAATTGTTCTCACTGCTACAAAGATTTCTTATGTCCTAAATTCGCCCGTACCTGCAAATGCTACAGAGACAGCCTTTAAGGAAGAGATTGCTACTATTAAAAAGTGGCAAGATGATGCATCTGTAGCTCAATGCATCATGCTCTCATCTATGAGTAACGAGCTTCAGCGTCAGCATGAAACCATGGATGCTCCTACTATGCTACTGCACCTGCAAGAGCTGTATGGTGAGCAAATTAGGACTGCAAGATATGAAATATCTAAGGAGCTCTTTCGATCTCGGATGACCGAGGGTACTATCGTTGAGACTCATGTCTTAAAGATGATCAATCTAATTGAACGTCTTGGACAGCTTGGGTTCGTCATGGATGGAGAGTTGAGTCAAGATTTGATCTTGCAGTCACTCTCTGACACCTTCTCACAATTTGTTGTGAATTTTCACATGAATAAATTGGACGTCAGCTTGCCTGAGTTACTTAACATGTTGAAAATTGTTGAAGGTCACTTTCCATCCAAGAAGAACCATGTCTTACTGGTGGATGATTCTTCCAAGAAAAGGAAGAGGCCCAAGGTATCTTCTGAAAAAAAAGAAATTCAAGAAGGCTAAGGAAAAGGCAAAAGTGAAGGATCAAAAGAAACCTGATCCAGCTAGCAAAGGAATTTGCTTCCATTGCAATAAGTCGGGTCACTAGAAGAGGAACTGCAAGGATTATCTTGCGGAGCAAAAGTAGAAAAATCTTATAGAAGCTTCGAATCCTAATCAAGGTTTGTTTATGATTGAAATTAATTTTTTTGAAAGTCAATCTTCTACTTGGGTATTGGATACCAGCTGTGGTTCTCACATATGTAATAATATGAAGGGACTGGTCAGAAGTAGAAAGCTGAGTAAGGATGAGGTTGTCCTACGAGTGGGAAATGGAGTAAAGGTTGCTGCATTAGCTATAGGGACTTATTGTTTAGCACTGCCTACGGAAAAGTTTATTAATTTAAATAATTGTTATTTTGTTTCGAATATCATTAGAAACATTATTTCTATCTCTGTATTGGATATGGATGGTTTTAACATTATAATAAAGAAGAACAGTTGTTCTATTTATTATGATAATGTTTTATATGATGTTGGTAATTTGCGAAATGAACTTTATATACTTGATTTGCATGAAAATATACTTCAAATTGAACAAACTAAGAAAAGGAAAAGATATGATGTTAATTATACCTATATGTGGCACTGTAGACTTGGTCATATTAATGAAACAAGATTATTCAAGTTGTATAAAGATGGGCTCCTAGAGCTATCGGATTATGAATCATATCCAACTTGTGAATCTTGTCTCATGGAAAAAATGACTAAATCTCCTTTTAGTGGAAAAGGAGACAGAGTTACAGAGTTGTTAGCATTGGTACATAGAGATGTATGTGGACCTATGACAACGAATACATGAGGAGGGTATTCTTATTTTATTACATTCACTGATGATCACTCAAGATTTGGATATGTGTAATTAATGAAATATAAATATGAATCATTTAAAAAGTTCAAAGAGTTCAGAAGTGAAGTAGAGAAGCAAACTGGCAAGAGTATTAAGATACTTCGATCAGATCAAGGAGGTGAATACTTAAGTGGTGAGTTTGTCAATTGTCTCAAAAAATGGTATAATTTCACAATGGACTCCACCAGGGACACCACAGCTCAATGGTGTATCTAAAAGGAGAAATCAAACATTGTTGGACATGGTTCGATCCATGATGAGCTTTACCGACCTTCCAGTTTCCTTCTGGGGATGTGCCCTAGAATCGGCTGCATACCTACTTAACAAGGTACCTACCAAATCCGTTCCTAAGACTCCATATGAATTATGGACAGGGAGGAAACCAAATCTTAAGCATGTTAAGATTTGGGGTTGTCTAGCTTATGTTAAAAAGTTTGAAAACGACAAGCTACAAACTAGATCCGAAAAGTGTAGATTTATGGGATACCCTAAAGAAACATCAGGGTATTATTTTTATCATACAACTGATCAAAAGGTGTTTGTTGCGAAACATGTTACCTTCTTGAAAAAGGAGTTTATCCTTGAAGGGATCAGTGGGAGTAAGATATATCTTGAAGAAGTTCAAGAACCACAAAATACTACGGCTCAAAGTTAGGTACCTAACCAAGTGGAAGAACCTATTATAACACACCCTATTCGTAAATCTAGAAGAGTACCGAAGATACGTGATAGGTATGGATTCGTCATAGAGGATGGCGATGAGGTATGCATCATAGATACTGATGATCCATTAAATTACGAACAGTCTATGAGTAGTAAAGACTCAGAGAAGTGGCAAGAAGCCATGAAATCTGAGATGGACTCCATGTATGAAAACCAAGTATGGACTTTGGTTTCACCACCTGAAGGCATTAAGCCTATTGGGTGTAAATGAGTCTTTAAAAGAAAGACTGGAGCAGATGGAAAGGTAGAGACCTATAAGGCCCGACAGGTCGCAAAAGGTTTCAAATAAAGACAAGGGGTTGACTATGACGAAACCTTCTCACCAGTAGTGATACTCAAGTCCATTTGGATTTTGCTTGCAATTATAGCTTACCACGACTATGAAATCTGGCAGATGGACGTGAAAACGCCCTTCCTCAATGAGAAACTTGAGGAGGATGTGTATATAACACAACTAAAGGGATTTATTTCAACGGTTGGAACAAATCAAGTCTGTAAGCTACAACGATCCATTTACGGATTGAAGCAAGCTTCTCATAGGTGGAACATCCATTTTAATGAGATAATCAAAGAGTTTAATTTTATCAAAAATAAGGATGAACCATGTGTGTACAAGAAGGTTAGTGAGAGCATTGTTTCATTCCTTGTATTATATGTTAATGATATATTACTGATAGGGAATGATATTCCTGTGCTACAATCAATTAAAATTTGGTTATCTAAACACTTCTCCATGAAGGACTTGGGAGAAGCATCCTATATTTTGGGGATAAATATCTATAGAGATAGATCTAAAAGGATGCTTGGCTTATCCCAAAGAACGTACATTGACTCGATGCTAAAGAAGTTTAGCATGGAAGAGTCCAAAAGAGGTCTCATGCTGATGAGCCATGGAATACATCTCTCCAAGAAACAGACCCCAAAGTCACCTGAGTAAAGAGACCGTATGAGTAAAATTCATTATGCTTAAGCAATAAGATCTATCATGTACGGTATGATATGTACTAGACCGGATATCGCTCATGCACTTAGTGTAACAAGCAAATATCAGTCGAATCCAGGAGAAGAACACTAGAAGACCGTGAAAAATATCCTAAAGTACTTAAGAAGAACTAAGGATGTATTTCTTGTCTACGGTGGGTCTGAATTGAAACTAGAGGGCTTCACAAACTCAAGTTTACAAATGAACCAAGACGACAGTAAATTCGTTTCGGGGTATGTGTTTACCTTGAACGATGGCGCAGTGAGTTAGAAGAGTTCCAAACAGCAAACAGTTGTTGATTCAGTGACAGAGGCAGAGTACATAGATGCAAGTGAAGCTGAAAAGGAGGCTGTTTGGATGAAGAAGTTCATTACCGAACTTGGTGTGGTTCCTAGAATTAGAGGACCAGTTCCTTTATTCTGTGACAACATCGGTGCTGTTGCGCAGGCTAAGGAACCCAAGTCTCATTAGAAATCCAAACACGTGTTGCGGCAGTTTCATTTGATCATAGAGATCATTAAAAGAGTAGATGTCACCCTGGAGCGTGTGGACTCTCAAGACAATATTGCAGATCCATTTACTAAAGCGTTAACACAACAGCAGTCCGATCGTCACTTAGAGAATATGGGTATGAGATACCACGGCGATTGACTTTAGTTCAAGTGGGAGATTGAAATGAGTATGCATACAAGTCAATCATGTATGATGATAAAAGCATATACTTTGTAATCAATCTTATTTATCTATTAATAAAATAATTATTTATTAAAGGCATTTAATTATCTACATGGTGTTGTTTTAATAATATGTGATAAACTCGTAGTTTTTGTAATAACCCGATATTTTTAATATAAAATAAATAAGAAATTTTGCCTATAAATTTTTATTATTATTATTTATCTTAATGATGAGAATAAGTGTTAAGAAATGCGTATGTAAATAGGTGATAAATAAAATTTATTTATTACGTGAAGAATTTTAAATAATTTTATTTTAGAATTATTGATCATTATAAAGTATATACTTATAATAATTAATTTTATAGTAGAAATGTCCTTATTATTTATTTTCCATAAAAACATGATTTTATATTACTTAAAAAATATATGAAATGATTATTAGAATTATAATAATAAATATTTTATTATATGAATGTGTTCATAATATTTAAGTTAATTATTTTAGCTTAATTATTGATGTTGCATGTAAAAAATAAATCAGATATGGAATCCAAACCCTAAATTTGGATTTTTATCAAAGGATGAGAATAATAATGTAATATTAATTATATTTTGATTTTTCAGTGCTATAAATACGTACTGTATATCTGTAGACTGATAATGGTTGGTCAATTATGGTAAATTATATCATGACCTTTATAGCATGTTATTAAACCCTAATTGTTAAACTCAGTTATGAGTTCGAGACTGTGTAGTAATTGTGTTATATGAATTTTACTGTGTATTATAGAATTTTTGTAATTAGGAGAAACCCTAATTATTATTTGAAAACCCTAATTTAATGTTAATTAGAAACCCTAATTATTATTTTAGTAAGTTATATTGTTAATTAGGAAACCCTAATTGTTAATTTGGGAACCCTAATTTTCTATTAAAAACCCTAATTTTAAATTAGTGTGTTTTAATTAAAATTTTATTACACTTTAATTTTAATTTTTCAGACCCTAAAAATTATTTGGGAAACTTTAAGATGTAAAATCTAGTGATTAAACCCTAGATTCAAACACCTTGGACAAGAATACCCTTGAAATTATAAGTGAAATTACTAAAGTACCCTTTTGTCTTATTTGTGAATTATTGCTAGCAAATCTTCATCAAATCTTGGCAGCCACCCTACCCTACCAACCTAGCAGCTAGCATTCCAGCATATCAAATTCAATGCATCAGCCAAGGGCATTGCATACATGATATACATATAGATTCAAGAGAGAGAAAGTGCTCATTTTGGCCTAAATTATTCACTTATACCTAGCCATATTCTCTCAAGACCAAACCTCCGAAATTTCCTTGCTAGATCAGTCCCCAATCAAGCCCCATGAGCACCAACATCAAATTAGAAGTATAGAAATCAGAATTTGATCATAAAGAGGTAAACCCTAATTTAGAAATTTGACTTTTGATCTTGTGTTAGATGTTATGATTTATTATTAAAACATGTTATTTGTAGTCCATATAGTTAATCTGGGTTGGTATTTGTTAGATCCATAACATCAAAGTGCTCAAAATTAAGTTTTTCAAAAATCTAGAAATTGTAAAAATAAGGGTCTGACAGTAAATGTCAGTCCCCATAGATCTCAATCGGTTATGTGTTTTTGTGTTTTGAAAGTTTGTACTTGTAGTCTGTTAGGAGATATTTAATTTGCAACTTGAATCATGGTCATATCTGTTGTAGATTAAAAGTTATTTAAGGTCAAAGTGGGTTGACCGGCATTGACCGACTATTCATGAAGCCCAGAAACCTCTGACAGTGTTTTTGCAGGGCTTGGATCTTGCTATGTTAAAGTTGTTTTGCCATGTTGTTATTTTTTTGTTGTAGAATGACATGAAGACTACATGTTAAAGCTTTTATATCACCTAGACACTTAACGCAATCGATCTGAATGATGGTCAAACGTAGCTAGCCGAAACTGCTCAAGAATATTTCTGGGAAACCTAGAAATGTTCAAGAACAGTTCTGGGAGGGTACTTTGACCAGACTATATATTCTTATGGTGTTGTTCTTTTATTGATTTTATGTAATGGATATGTAGTATTACATGTTAGCTACAACCTGGAATCAATAGATCACATAGAGCAAACTCATAACGCGAGGTATAAGGATCCAAATTAGCATACTCGTTCTGTTCTTCATTTCTGGAAAACCCAGAAATGAAGAACAGCCTCTGACACGATTTTCTGAGGCTTAGATCTTTTAGCTTGATGATGTTTAGACTTGAACTTTGCTTGATTCATGGACCTTGATAGATACTCTACCCAACCCGACGTCTAGAACACACTTAACATTAACAGATTTATATATATAAGGTCAACAAAAGCGTTGACCGGCCATGACTATATTTTTTGGGCAGCCCCAAAACGTGATGAACAGCTCTGACAACCATTTTTCAAGCTCAGATCTCCTTAGTGTTATATAGTTTGGTCAAGATTGTTGTTGGATCATGTAGTCTTGCACTAGAACTACAAGATATAACCAACACAACACCCAGAAACATCATGGTCAGTGATTAATCCATGGTCAAACCTACCCACTCGAGACTGTCTATGAAGGTTCTGAGTTTCTCAAGAACACCTAAGGCGACACTTACTGTCGCCAAAGGGCTTTAGCGACAGACTTATTATAATTAATTAATTTAAATTCTAAAAATCATTTAAAAATAGTAAATAAATTCTGAAAATTACAAAAATAGTTTTAAAAATTATTTTAAGTTATAAAAATTAACTTTTACTAATTTAACATATTTTTAATAAATATTAATATTTATTAGGATATTATTGGTATTTAAATTATTTAATAAATGCATTAAATAAATGAATTAAAAATGATTTTATTGTATTAAAAATCATTTTTAAATAATAATAAGGTATTTAATAATATTTTAAGTTATAAAACATAACTTTTAATATTTTAAGATAAGTTTTATTAATTATTAAATATTAATGATATTGGATTTATTTAGTAATTATATTAAATAAATTAATTAAAAATGATTTTAATATTTTAAAAATCATTTTAAATGAAAATAAATAGTTTTAAAATATTTTAAGTTATAAAATATAACTTTTGATATTTAAAGGTAAATTTCATTAATAATTTAATATTAATGATATTAAGTTTATTTAATAATTATATTAGATAAATAGTTTAAAAATAGTTTTATTGAATTAAAAATCATTTAAAAAGGAAATAAATGAATTAAAAATATTTTAAGTTATAATTAATGACTTTTAATATTTTGATAAATAATAAATTAATATTCTAATATTAATAGTAATTATATAAAAATAATTTTAAATGTTTTAAAAATCATTTAAGGGTAATATTAATACTTTAAAAATATTTTGAGTTATTGTAAATAACTTTAATATTTTGGCAATAGTTTCATTAATAGTTTAATATTAATTAAATATTAATGATAACAGAATTAGTTAATATTTAAATCATTTAATAATGATTCCGATGTTTGAAAATTCATGATAAATTATAATAAATGTTTAAAAATTATTATAAGTCATTTTAAAATAATATGACTGATATTTTCAGTTATTGAACTACAGGATAGAGTTATAAACTCGATAATTACCCAATAACACCGTCGGTACACTGAAATACTTCAGAAATTGATCTAGACTTATATAATTGGACTCGATAAGTGTTTATTTGTGATTCAATGGTTGTTAAGCATATGTGACAATGTGATTAGATAATGTGCTGACTGCAATAAGCAATACTATGTGTTACGATATATTATTCTAATCGAACGAATGATCTTATTACTGATAGGTAGATGTATAAAAGATTAATCTAAGTTGCGTTATTGTAAGCAGCAGCTCAGGCAAGTATCCTACCTTTGCATTTCCTTTATGCAATGGGCATGAGTAAGAATGTTTCAGAATTATATTATTACCGTACAAATTATTAACTCTATACTATATACGCTCATTGATTATCAACATGTCAGTATATGGTAATTCAGGTATATATATTTTGTTCGTTAATTTCTATAAATGGTTATACAAGTGTCCCCACTTGGATAATCATTGTATTTAATCACATGTTGATACACCTTTGTTAATTACCGTATATATATATATGTTGAATTATAGATTATTGTTGAACAAGATAAAACTTTTGGTTTGGAACCCGACAAGTATGAACACCCCGTAAACGGAAAAACTTTTTATGCACCCAAGGTGGACAGAGTGAACGATACTATCGTTCTTGCATGTAGTATTGATCAATACAAGGTATAACGGGCTGATCACCCCCCGTGCCCGTAAGTTATGACGGTTTGTAGATGAATTTCTGCTAAACATATTTAAAAATTGAAAATAATGTTCATAGTATGTCACCTAAACCCCAATTATAGTCATTACGTAGTTTCAAAATTTTGATAGAGAGTTGTTATGTTATTATTATCGGTTCAGATTACTTCACAACTATTGATTTGTTGTAGAAGGGTAGTACAAAGAAAATATTTAACCATTTCATCTAATGTTTATAATTGTTATTACTTGCTGGGCACTCAAATGCTCACTCTTGCTTAAATTAAATGTTTTCAGTTAAGTATGATCAACCCGAAGGCTCAGGCAAGAACAAGGGAAAAGGAAAGCTGTTCGAATGAGATTTCTAATATGTTGTGTAATAGTTATAGTTTATTAAGACAATCTTACTTATTATCTATGATGTAATGAATGTTTAAAGTTTTCGTACCTGGGAGTAAACTTTGATGCATATGTAAATTAAGGTTGAATTTTATATTATTGTTATTATTATTAGTATTATTCCGCTTATAGAAATGGTATCGTGAAGCACCGAGTTCGAATTTCAAGTACCCGAATTTGGAGGCGTCACAGTTTTAAGCAATGCTTTTAGAATTATGATGAGTTCATGCTAATGAGATCTATATTCTTAGATAGCTTAAAACTAAAATGTTCCCAATCAATGGATTACTAAAAAGGAGATTAATGAATCCGGATAGATTGATACATACGTTGCTTGCTCATTGGATGAAAATGATTGATCTCATGATCATTTGTGTAGAGACACTAAAGCAAGTATATAGGTACTTATTGGAGAATAAGTTTACTGAATGTGACTCGCTAAGGAATACCTAATGGAGTTTTACTTGCCTATCAATAGGAATTCCTGTAGTGATAGTAGTACAAATGATCCTTAGACTTGAGATCATCATAGTATCTTATATATAATGAATTACACTTTAACTTATTCCTTAAGACTCTTTGGGTATATCAAAGGGTATACTTGAGTGTAATACGTTATATATGGAGATAATGAATAATCAATAAAGAATCTACCACTTCTAGTAAAAGAAGAGAAATGTCATATGTGATTCGATAAATGACAACTCAGGAATCCTTGGTCAATGTGAAATGAAGTTTGAAAGTAGTTTCTAATTTGTATTCATTCGGAGTTGTGCATTTGGCAATCGAAATACATATAATTAAATAAAATAAGACTTGACAGTAATTCCATGTCTTATATTTAATTGGGACATTAAATGGTGGAAGGATTGAATTGTACAGTAACTATTTACTCAAATATTTTTTTATGATTAATGTTAAAATCTATATTATCTGAAAAGTCGTTGATCGCTAGGGAGACTTATCCCTATTGTAGAATAAATATTATTTATTTAAATAAATTAATTGTTTAATTTATTTATTTAAATAAGATTAGAATTGTTCTAATTAATTTATTTACAACCGGTTTAATATGGAGAACCTAAAGGGTCGCACCATAAAAAGAAGAATAATTATTTAAAAAGTTAATGACATAATCGTAATAATATGTTAAGTATATTTAATTTAATCTATGGTGATAGAGTAGATTAAATAACTTAATATTTATTATTTAATATTTTAAAAATATTAAATATAAATTAATAAGAGGAGTCTTATTAATATTATTACAATTATTATTATTTTTAATTTCTAAAAGAGTTTAGGAATTAATTTAATATAAGTACTCTCATTTATTCTTAATATGATTAGGAGGCAAAATTAATTAAATGGGTTTAATTAATTATTCCTAATAAGATTAGGGAGCCTAATTAATTAAATGAGTTTAATTAATTATCCCTAATAAGATTAGGGAGTCTATTTAATTAAAGGAGTTTAATTAAATAATACCTTATTTTAATTAAATAAGGTTATCTGATATGTTTATAAAAGGACGTATATTAAATATACGTAATTCCAATAGTTGGAGAGTACATCTCCTTTTTCTATAGAGATAGGAAAATTAGGGTTTGAGCCAATACACCATTCTTCTTGAAAATTCTTCTTTCTTGGTGGATCACCTGTAGACGTCATACTTGGGTGAATAACATTGATCAAAAAAAAAGAATTTACCCGGAGATTCAAGGAGATCGCGGAGAAGTAGGAGTTGAACTCGTACATGTGGAAGCTCGTATCTACAAGGGTATGATTCCAGAACTTCTTGTTCTTCGTTTTAATTAATAATATACATAAAGGATTATCCGGGTAATTGGTTTGTGAAAAATTTTAAAATATGATTTTACATTGCTTCCGCTAATTTTGCAATTTGATTGTTAATTTGACCTTCACAAAACCTTACAAAAATTTCAAGTAATCTTTTGTTTTCTCATCAAATCTTGAAATTGCATGAATAAATATTTAGCTTAATTTATAAAAGTCATCATTAAAACTTAAGGTTAGAATATGACCAAATCAACACTTATGTCGTGACCGAAAAATCGTACTTTAGTTTGGAAGAGTTTTATCTTCCTGGCAGACACAACCAGACCTTCACGTTTAATGATTGTTTTAAACAAATGTAAGTGTTTTCATGCTACTCAATATTTTTTAAGAATATCAAAACATCATTAATGTAGACTAACATAAAATCCATATAAGGATTACAAATTTCATTCATGATGTGTAGAAATTCAGATGGGCCATTTTTAAGTCTGAACAGTTGTACATTCCACTTATAATATCCAAAAAGAACTATGAAAACTATTTTGTATCAATTTTCTTCAAGGATCTGAATTTGCCAGTATCCATTTTTTATATCAAACTTTGCAAACATCTTTGCTTTAAGCAAACGATTCAGAGGATTTCTTTTGTTGGAAATTGGATAACAAATCCATTTGAGATTTTTATTAAGAGGTCTGTGGTTTATATCACCAATCTTGGAACATCTTTTTCCAATTCAGCAGCATTCTCCACATAAAAAGTTAGGCATGACCATGGAGAAAAGCTTTTTCTAATTAAACCCTTTTTTAAGAGTTCAGCAATCTCTCTGAACAAAGCTTTAAGTATGTCATTCATTTCAATTAGCCCGACTTTGGTTGGGATTTGTTTTTCATCAAAATTATCAACATATGGAGGAGTGATTCCAAAAAGCATTTGGAATATCTGCACATACCTACTTTTTCAATTCTCGTTGATATTCTCTACTCAACTCCATCTGTTACTATTATTAAAATATAAACATAATTATCATTTTGAGTATACAATATTTTATTATTATTTAGATAATATAATTTTAGAAGCAAACTATTTTTTTAAAATTAAACAACCATGTGATTCAATTCGAAAATAGAAAATAAAAAATATTTATTCTATACAATAAGAATTTGAAAAAATAAATAAAAAATAATAGTATAAAAACAAGACCCCTTGTTCAGCAATAAAAATTTGTAGTATACTTTACAATGAAATAATTATAAGATCATCTTAATTAATATTATTTTGTTACCATTATTTAATAAGATTACTACTTAAATAATAATATAATTTGAGAAGAAAATAATTTTTTCACATAAATTATCTTATCTAACCAAACCTGAACTTGTCACAACTATTAAAATATAAGTTTAATTATATTCAGGCACAAGTAAAATTTAATTATTACTTAGATAATATAATTTTTATATAAAAAAAAAAACTATTTTCTTTTGAGTATCATTTTAGCTAATAAATCCAATAATATATTTATAAAAAATACAATAAAATATCAATAATATTATAATCTAAAATAAGATCCCGTTATTTGAATTATAATACTATAATTACCATAATTATATTAAAAGGGCTATGTATATACACAATCAGGCTATGACGACGGATTTTTTGGACTATGGCCATGGTTCACCCGTCGCCATAGCCTAGAGTAGCTATGGCGACAGGTAAAGCCGTCACTATAACCCAAAAATCCGTCATCATAGCCGACTGTGTAACACACAGCTGTGTACATATATTTTTTCCATATTAAAATTTATCAATTAAAACTTGAAATTTATAGCTCCTATTTGACTTAGAAGTACAAGCAACTTTTATCAATATAATAATAAATGCAAACTACATTCAATTGTTTACCTTACTAATTGACCGAAATAACCTATCACATATAATTCAACAACAATTTATCATCGAAAGAAATATTTAACCGAAAGAACCTACCATATATAATTCAACAATTTATCATAGAAAGAAATATTTAATTATTTATATTTACTCAACATTCCATTGATTATGTTAGCAATTAACCAAATAAATCCCTATCTACATATTTCGTGTTTCAAACGGCGCTGGTGAACTTGAAATAACAAAACCCACATGTTCCTACTCCTTCCTAACTTAACCCTAGCGGCGACCTCCCATGTGAGAGTTTGGATAGGTGATAAAATAAAATCTTTCAAGTATTTTTAGGATGGTAAACATTTTCATGAACATGGAGCTCCAACTTGATGATCTTCTCCAAAGATCTCATATGATGTAGGACCATGATCTTACAATATCTCACTTAAATTTTTAACGTCTTCATCGTCTTCATCAGGCCCGAAACATATTTTTTACAAGCTAGAAACTTCCTCTATAGTAAGACAATAGCAGATGTCTTCGTGTGTCCACCTCCAACACGCCATCCTTGATCATAATACGAACTGCCTCCGTTTTTGTCTTGGCCTGACATTTTTTTCGTTCTGTTCTGGCAGAGTGATATTTGTCCTTCAATTGATTGTTTACTAATAAACTCGTCTTGATTTGCTTTTCAGTACGAAAGGATGAGAAACTTTTACCTCTGGGACAAATTTAAATATACTTAAATTGCATAAAATCATGGTGGCTTTATTTTCTTGCGACTTGATATGCTAAAACCGAGTGTAAAAGAAACAAAATCAAACTATTCACATATCTTTGATACTATACTGTAAATTTTTTACACGAGATCAACTGCTACAAGATAACACATTAAAGAATATTAAATCAAGCAAAACTTGATAACAAACTAGAAGGATGAAGAAGCTAAACTCAATAGAAGGAGATCACAAAAATGGAATATGAAACAAACGGGTAAAAGGCAAAATTTCATGGCATACATCTTACAACTAAAGGAGATGAGGTTGCTGAAGCATGAAGTGTCCTCAACAATGCCACAAAGTTAAATAGGCTTTCTTCAGAGAACCATCTGACCTTCCATGTAAGAGGAAATGAAGCTGTAACCATGGTGCGTGTTGTATCCTCCTCCATCTTATCAGCTGTGTCTTCAGGGCATGACTTTGAAATGGCATTTTTAAGGATTAATGTCATGCACAAACTTTCCCGCGATTCAATAACCTGAAAATGAATGGGGTAACATTATTAAACTCAACCATTTTACTAGAGCTATAAAAATTATAATTAAAAAAAATCACAAGAAGCATGTAAAATGGAGGAAAAATAAGCAAAACATCCAATATAAACAAAAAAAATTACCAGCTACATAGCATTACAACAAAATAAAATAAAATATAAACATAAAAAGTATATGTACCAAATCACCATAGACCCTTAAGAAGTATGAAATTACTATTAACTGTCGGTTAATGGATCAAGAAGACAATGAAGACAATTCCAATGAATCTATATTGCCAATGAAACAGAGACATTGTACAGAAATAAGTCTGAGAAATTAATTAACAAGCGACCTTTAGCTAGGACTTCAGAATGATGGGCTACCGCAACAATAAACATGATAACTGAGGTGCATTATATTATATTCATCGGGTTAAACGCTTTTTTAGTCACTATATACCGTTAATTTATTAACAGCAGAACAATTTGGCAATGTTTGTGTATAAAACTGAACAAAAGTAAGGAAATTCAACATGTGGCACTTTGTCCTTATTTATGTGTCCATAAAATAATTCACACTACAATCTAACCCACCCAAAACATAACCCATGTTCACTAACACCCATCCTCTTCATCTTCAACTACCACCACCATTTGATTTCTCTATCTTCTGTATACCACCAATATTAACATCAGCGCCTACTACCACCAGCACTTCGCCGTTCCAGCACCACCATCATCTAACCAACACCACCTCGACATGGCACCCACCCAATTCCAATGTCACAGTAAAATTATGTGATCCTTTCTCAAATCAAGCCGTAGCCAAAAAACCCATCTTAGATACAGGTAATACTTGCACCGCCAATTTGCATTTAGTTTTTAAATTCATTACTCTAAACCTTGATTCTCTCTCTCCCCCTTGTCAATCATCATCCATATACATTCAATCTGCAATTTTCTGGTCCACAAAACCAGGAATATTTATTTGCACTTTTTCGTTACCAAATTCATGTTATAATTTTAAGTTTACCAGGAAACGTGCTGGAATTTGATCAGATCGTCGAAAAAATTCATAAAGTTAATAAATCAAAAAAAAAATTAATTAGTCATCATGAGGAAACAATTGGTAACACTTGTTGGAATTTTCGCCGTCGTGCTTAGAAATTGAAGAGTGGAGGTGGCGCTGTGTGATGGTGGTAGTGGTGGTGGTGGTTGGTGTAGTGGTGGTTGTGGGTGTTGGGTGGCGGATGTTAAAGCGGGATGGAGGATGGAAGATGTAGATGTTAATTTCTTCCCCAAAATTTTATTTTTCCCAGAATTCTGCTTTTATTTTATAAATTTCCTTCCATTTTTTCTAAATTTTCCTATTTTTTAATAACTTTTCTTCCATTTTTCTTAAATTTTACGACTTTATTTTAATTTTTCTTCCATTTTACTTTTTTTTTAGCTTTAAAATATCTTTGCATTATCTCGAGTATCCTGGTATTATTTTACATTTCCAAAAAAAAATTAAGGGTTACTTAACTTTTGATTTTACATATTGGTATTTTTTATCTAAGTTTTATGAAAAAAAATTGGTCTATCAAGTTTTTCTATCCTCATATCTTATTAAAATAAATTTCTACAATTTAAAATATGTTTTTTTTACACATAATCACTAAAATGTGATTTACGGGGAGCTCTCTCTCTCTCTCTCTCTCTTAATCATATGCAAATGTGATTTACGGGGAGCTCTCTCTCTCTCTCTCTCTCTTAATCATATGCCAACTCAATTTTATGTTAAAAGTCACAGTGCTCTTAATGGTTTTTGTAACATTTTGTCAAAGAAAATGAGTTTGATGATGCAAAAATCAGCTCCCAGTTCAATGCCCAAAAAAGCATTTAACCCTATATTCATTAACAAACATGTGATGAATAAATTAATGGCTTAAATACACTTTAAACTTTTATGTTTTAGCATTTCTTAACGGAATAATTCATGTGAGTCGAACTGAAAGGGTAATGTAGTCTTTTAAGGGAATATATCGTTTATATTAGCTATGATTTTTCTACCTTTTTCTTCCCTTCATCTACTAATCACGTGTCTATAATTTTATATGCTTCCAACTATATCTAAGAGTGAAATTATCCAAAATACCCTCACTCTGATCAATTATCACACGGTGACGGCTAGAAGGTTTTATTTAATGAAACATTGGGGTTTAAATTCTAAAATGCTTAAAACTTCAAAGCGTATATGAGAATTAAGAATAAATTTAATGAACACATGATAGCATCAGTTAAAAACTTTAAATGGCTGTAAGACTACTAATACACATAATTCATACATTTTATTATCCCTAATTTTGTCATTTTAATTATATTAATTTATTAAATTAATACGTTTTATTTTATTATGTAGGATTTAATATTTTATTGCAATAGAGTCAAAATCTTGGTAATCAAGTGATATTTAATGCTCTTTTTCATGTAAGAAAATATCCAAGAATAATCCTACAACGAGAAAGAAATAGGTGGAACAATCTTGGCGTGCAAGTAAAATCCAGCAAGAAAAAAGAAAGTCTATCTAAAAGATCTCTTTGAGAAGTTAACTGTCACTAGGAAGTTTAAACCTATATGAAAATGGACTATTAGGAAATTACCATGTAGAGATTGAAGCCAAAAAGGAAAGAAGAGGATAAAAGGGAACAAAAGAGACCAAGTTCAAATAATCTAAATTAGGGCACAAATTTATTTTCCCTATAAATAAGCGTCTTGTTTTAGATTGAAGGGAGTATTGTAATGTATTGGACGGTATTAATTTATGTTAGGAGTAGGAGTAGATTAAATTACTTCTTCATTGTATGTTTGTTGGAGAATCGTGAATAAAGTGAGTTTTCTTATTTATTTTTACTCTTACTTTTTCTTTATTTTAATTGATTTATTTATTTTCATGTCTAGTTAATTTCTTAGATGAAATTAATTAATTATTCATGATAATATTTTTCATCTCTTCTATTATTTATGTTTTTATGTTTAATTGATTTCGCATTCATGTTTCGTTATTAAAATACCTTCGTTTTATAGTTCTTATGTGATTTTAAATTAAGATGTTTTGATAAATTATTGTTAAGATATGAGTTTTTCATAATACATGGTTGCTCGAAGAAATTTTGATGGGTTATAGTTAATCCTTAAATTTTCGTAGCCTATATTTGCCCACGTTAATTGTAAAATTACTAAATTAAAGGGAAAGGAGATCAAAGTTATAAAAATAGAAGAGATTGAATTACTTATTATGTTTATTGTTTAATGGATTCGGATTCCTAAATTACTTCCTCAATATTAGTTTTCATATTCTAGTTAATCAATTTTCAATTTTTATTTCTAATTCGCCTAAAATAGATATTAAGGATACATTAAAATTAATCTAGTCTCTGTGAGTTCGAAATGTACTTACCGGTTCTTCAATTTGACATTATGCTCTTGCAGGAACATATTTGTATCACATCAACTACCCATTTTTCTTTAATAAGTAATACTGAAAAACCATCTATAAACAGATGTGTATGAAAAGTAAGGCGTACTTGGAATGCTAAAGAATAGCGTATGAAAAGTAAGACATACTGAGAATGCTAAAGAATAGCTGGAAAACACTAAAAAGGACATACAATCTCCCGTACATCAACAATTGAGCAGCATGAATCGAGTGCGAAGTACGAAGAGTAAGATGAATCCTCAGAAAAAGAACCAAAGTGCAACAAGTCTTCAATACACACAAGCAAATGCCTTTCAAGGACAAACAGAGATCTTGGAAGCCATAAATCCTCTGGCGTTACAAGGAGGAGAATTTTAAGTATTAGTAAACAATATGAAACCATAGTTCTCAATCAAAAAAGAAGTATAGAAAGCTAATATCAAAAAAATATCAGTAAGAATAAAGAAACAACCAAAACATATATCAAAAAATTAAGTGCTGAAGATACTGTAGTCCAACAATCAAAAAAAGGTGAACAAAAAGAGCTAAAAGTTTAATCAATATGTTCACCAATCTCCACAAGAAATTCTTCTAACAAACATGAAAAGGCACAAAAAATCACCTTTTAATTAAATACTCCCTCCATTTCAAAATATAAGATCATTATTGACCTTTAAATTCAACACAAAACATTTTCAAACTCAAAATTAATATGAAAACTTTTAGTTTTAGTCGATAGAATTATAAAATATGTATTCAAAAAGTACTACTCATGGTAAGATTTATTGTTTCATAATTTTTGATTAATTATCACAATTTTAAGTTCGAAAATGTTTCAAATCGACTTTCAAAAGTTAATAATGATCTTATAATTTGGAACGAATACAACATATTGTTTTAACTGTTTAATAGCAGCACCAGCCAGTAAAGCTCCAATCTCTGGCACTAATTTTCATATATATATATATATATATATATATATATATATATATATATACAATATTAAATGTAGAGGATATCGCAGTCTCAACCGGGACTATGGAAGATAGGAACAAGAATCATCTCATCTTCTATCCAGTTCTATGCAATCAATATGTTCTATTTGATAAAGGTAGGAGAACCCAACCAGGTATTGATGCAGAGAGGAAGAGGAACATAAAGAAATTTGTTATTAATTTTATATTATTATTTAGAGATAAATATTTCATATTTAATGTACTTATTTATTAGTTATTTTCATAAGCTATTCTAGAAGATTTAATTATAGTAGTAAATTTTAATTAGAAGATTATTTTCTTTAAGTTAGGGTTTTAATTATAGTAGTTGATTTGAATAAGGAGATTAGTATTAATTATAGCAGTAGAGTAGATCTAATTAGAAGAATATTTCCTTTTAGTGTACGAATTCTTTACTTGGTCGTTAAGTCATACAGTTCCTATATGTCGTAATTGTTATTTATTTTCAAATTATTGAATATGAACTAACTTGAGAATTGTGCGTTTTGTGGCTTGTGAGCCTTTTTTATCCCTTAATTCCCTTCCCCCCTCCCTCTCGTCCTATATCATAATGGTATCGAAGCTAAAATTCCTGATATATTTTAATTTCACCCAATTTCTTCCTACCCAAATTTTCTTGGCCTCCCATCTGTGTCAAAATTTGCTAGAGAATCGACAAACAATTTGCCGAGACGAGTGTGATATGCTGCAAGAATCGTCGTCATCATAATTTCCATATATCCCACCAAGAAATAAAATACAATAAAGTTATTACAATGTTTTCTTTCAGATTTGATACTCCATATAAGTATGACAATCCAAACCTCTTTTGTTTCAGAATCAAGCAACTTGAGCATTAAATTTTTGTCATGAGAGAAAAAATTAAACGGTCTTATTTTTCATATAATTATTTGAAATTGCACGATGATTTAGAATTATCTGAAAGAAGACTCATAGATTTAAAGACTCGTTACGAGTACATAGCCAAATATTATGTTCATCCGTATTTTGTTCACACACAAAAAAAGCTTTCATCCTAATTGGGTTGGTTCAACTTAATCCCTATGTTCAAAAGAGGAGACCTACAATGCAAATCTTTCAACACTGCTGATGAGTGTCTTGCAACACTTAATGCTCTTTTGGCAAATCAGCTGAAGTAAAAATTTGATGGACAAATTGAAGATTCATGGTTCACAGTGAGAAAACTGAAGTTAAGTTTGACCCTAAATGTGAGCACAAGGCAGAACAAGTGGAGGTCAACCATTTTGATTCTCTCTGTCTGGATGATACATTAGTCCTAAGCTATTATTCCCAATAATTGTGATCAAGACATTTAAACATTGAATGCGCATGTTCTGTTGAAAAAGATCTCCCCAATCAGAACCCGAGGACGAGTTTTTTTCAAAGGCAAAGAGAATGATGCGATGCAGGAGAGGAAAATCAAGAAATTTATTATTACTTTTCTATTGTAATTTAGAAATAAATATTTCAGTATTAATGTAATTATTTATTATTTATTTGAAGTAGTCTATTCTAGAAGAATTAATTATAGTATATTGGATTTTAATTAGGTGAATGTTTCCTTTTTAAATTAGGATTTTAATTATAGTAGTTTATTTAAATTATGAGACAAAGAATTAATTATCGTAATAGATTCTAATTAGAAGATTATTTCCCTTCTAGTGTTAGGATTCTTTACTTGGTCATCAAGTCATAGAGTCCCTATATAAAGAGTTGTAATCATTATTTATTTTCAGATTATTAAATATGAATTAATTTGAGAATTGTGTGTTTTGTGGCTTGTGAGTTTTTTTTATCCCTTAATTTCCTCGCCCCTCCCTTGTCCTACCTTAGTAGAAGGGTTTTAATGCAGACTTAAGCGCATAAGGATTGAATAAAACTTCAATCCATAATCAAAGCTTGAGTTTCTCAAGTGAAACAAAGGAAGAAACTAAGTAGCTAAAAATCTTTGTTTAGAGCAATATTGTTATGTGTCTCGAATTCTGATTTGGGTTCCGACATTAGACTCGACCTAACTTATATTTTGCGGCGACCATAAGGAAAAGAAAGAAAAGATCTAGTCGTGGTAGCAGGGGACCTGTTATGTTGTTTGGGCATATTATATTTTTAGCTTGGCTATATGCATGTTAGTGTAACTAGGGATTTTGCATTTCTTTTCTTTCTCAGTTTGCAGCCGCCTTTAGAGGGCGAGAAACAGTTTGTTTGTATTCATGTCTTGAAGTGTGGGAGTTCTATTCATAGATTATACTATTCACATTTGGATATAGCAATATCATTTGCCTTTAGCCCGTGATTTTTTCCTGACTTGGACCATCCACGTAAATCTCGTGTTAATTTGTTGACTTGTGTGTGTGGATGTAGTTTGTTGTAACAAATATAATCATTAAAATCTGTCTAAAAAATGAACTACATCAACTTTTATAGGTGTGATGACAGAATTTCTAAGTTTCCAGTAATTACTAATTCTGGTTCCAACTAGACTTCTCAATTTCCAAGATACAAATGGATCTTTAAGCACCTACAATTAAACCACAAGTTTCAAAGAATATTTAGTGATAGCAATAATTATTCTTTGACAAGAACTTTCCAGAATTGCTACTACATCAGGTTTCTTTCACAATCTCCTTGTTAAGAAGGGTTTCGTCACTTTCTAATACCCTTTAATTCGACCAAAAATGATACAGGACAGATTTAGGATGAAAAATTAATAGAAAATAAATTAGGATTTAAACTCAACATTTAAAATCACTAGGATCTCTAAAGTGTATCAATTCCACGTAGCAACACCAAAATGGATAAAATACCTCTACAGTAGGATACCTTTACGATATGAATAAAATAATTAACTTCAATATCAATATTATGTAGTCTAAAATAACTTGTGGGGAATACATCTTATTCACAAAACCCTAATATTACAAGTGTATCAATTCTACGTATCAACACCAAGATAGATAAAATATCTCTACAGTAAGATACCTCTACGGTATGAATAAAATAATCAACTTCAATATCAACATTATGTAGTCTAAAATAACTTGTGGGGAATACATCTTATTTACAGAGACAAAACCCTAATATTACTTGGGGAACAATAAAAGTACTAAACGACTAAAATACCCTTATTAATAATTCTTAATCACCAATTAAAGTCCTAAATCCCCACTAATAAATAAAATGCATAAATCACATCAACTACTTTTATATTAAACATAATAAAAACTCCAAATAATAAATATAAAAACTTTATTTTTTGTTCTCGACTTGGAGTCCCCATCATTCTCCTCTTGTTGGAGAAAACTCGACCTCGAGTTTTATAATATGATAGAATAAGTCACAAACTCCTCTGCAACGGAAGAACATTTTAGAACACCTTGGACAACATCGTCTCGCGGTAAGGCTCAAAATTTTTTAGAAAAAGAATTGATGAGAGCATCACTTTTGTATTCAAAGGTGCTGAAAATAAATTTTCTGTAACAACGAAGTCAGCAATGTCAACTTGGATTGGATCAACTTCTTGAATTGTCATTTCTTCGGTAACGAACGTTACAACTCAAAAGCAACTTTATAGTTTTTCTCAAATTGTTGTTCATACAAAATCTCTGGTTCAACTTTTGGAACTTCAAAAATTTCCATAAACACGTCAACTGTCTGTAACCCCAAAATTTGAAACATTCTCAGCAAGAAGATGTGCCCGCAAGTCAATAAAGGCCTTTATAGAACATATGTCATCTTTTAATGAAGAGATTATCTTTTATGGAAGAACAAATAGAAACCATATCATATGTAGCATTTCGAAGTTATTTTGCTTTAACTTGATGTTTCCTTGCTTCAGCTATTCTTCGTTCATCTTGATATCAACGTTGGAATTTTTCAAGGTAATCTTATGCATCAACTATATCCCATCTAAGCTTTTCCTGCTTATGTTTCAAATATCTATGACCACATGTATTAATAAGGTAGTATATTCGGTCACTTTTATCGTCAAGAAACCAAATATACTCTTTTGCTTCGGTAATTAATTCTTTAGTGGCTTGAGACATTGGGTGTTTGGGACAAGGGTTATAAAATAAATAAATAAAAATAAAACCACCTTTTTTTGACAACTCAAGGGCTTAACCGAAAAGAAAATAGAAAACATGTGCTAAAGTATGAATGTAGAAAATGTAGGGGTTGATTTAAAATGATAAAAGGGTACAAGTAAAAAATATATAAACCATAGCTAAAACTGAAATATTAGATGAAACTATGGGGATAGACGTGGTAATTTAGTAAGGAAAATATAATACAGTAAGAGTTGGGTCAGCTAAAAGAAGGATTGTACGAGTTAAAAATAAATATGGAATTGGGTTGGTTTAAAACAGTAAATAAGGGTAGACTATTATTTTATGGGTTTGGTAAAACAAATGGATTTAATTAAATTGATGGGGCTGAATTGTTATTTGGCAAGAGAGGCTTAACTTACATTAGGGTTACCTTCCTCTTGTTTCCTAAAGAGGCAGAGCAGTAGTAGCACAACACAACAGCGGCAAAACAATACCCCAACTTTCTTCTTCTCCTTTCTTTTTTCTCGACTAAAGCAACAAGGAAAATCTTTTTCCTTTTTTTCTCCTCAGTAAACAACCGTGATGAACAGTGATTCCGGCGTACGAACAGTGATTCTGGCGTATGAACAGTGACTCCGGCCAGCAATGAACAGTTATTTTTTTTTTTTGGAAAAACAAAAACCCAAGATCTCCCAAAAACTAAAAAATTAATGGAGAAACCTTAAATTTTGATATCAAAAATGATG
The DNA here is from genome assembly GCA_016801055.1 of Panax notoginseng. Lineage (NCBI taxonomy): Eukaryota > Viridiplantae > Streptophyta > Magnoliopsida > Apiales > Araliaceae > Panax > Panax notoginseng. The sequence goes on along the minus strand of CM029013.1, from coordinate 116,713,388 downwards.
CAAGACAGATTTAGAATGAAGAACTAATGGAAAATAAATTAGGATTTAAACTCTACGTTTAAATTACTAGGATCTCTCTAGTGTATCAACTCCACGTATCGACACCAAGATGGATAAAATACATCTACCGTAAGATACCTCTACAGTATGAATAAAATAATCAACTTCAATATCAATATTATGTATTCTAAAATGACTTGTGGGAATTACATCCTATTTAAAGAGACACAAAACCCTAATATTAATAACTAAAATACCTTTATTAATAATTCTTAATCACTAATTAACGTCCTGAATCCCCACTAATAAATAAAATACATAAATCACATCAACTACTTTTATATTAAACATAATAAAAACTCCAAATAATAAATATAAAAAATCTCTTCTTTGTTCTTAACTTGGAGTCCCCATCACCTATCGTGAAAGAGTTCTTATGAACTAGGTCTACTTGTCCAAAAAATAAAAATGGTGTAAAACTTGAAGCTTCACATCTCAATGTCCAGTGAAGGTCAATTCCATTAGTCAAGATTGGAAAATTGTCCAATGACTATATATGTTACATGGACTTGAGAACCCCTAAAAGGATTCTTAAAAGGACACGGCACGGACACGACTACTTTTAGAACATTTTGGTTCATTTTTTTAATAAACTATCATATCTGAAACCCGCACCCGTACCAGTGTTGTCGTGTAGCCATGAGGATTTTAGAAGAGCCCAAGTAACAAAACTATACATTATTATCTTGGGAAAAAGCTTTTAATAAGGTTGCTTAATTTGACATAAATTAGTTGGACATAATTAGGGATTCAGAACATTCACATCCCAACTTAGTTTCACCGCATATCTGGAATATAAAGGTACATATATAGTGATGGTTCAGAGATATTTGAATGTTTCTACCAAATAACAAATTTGAGATCAATACCTTGTGATATTCTCATATACATATCTACTAAGAAACATATCTACTAAGAAGCACAGATATAACAATTCACCAAATCTTAAAAGTTGGGGATTTGGGTCTAGCACATATTTTATTATTAAATTATATATATTCGCGTATAATAATTATTTAATATATATAAATAATAAAATATTCAACAAAATAGATAATACATGGGAAAAACAACAAACATCCAACAAACAATATAACTTTCATGTTTATATAAACATGAAGTCATAAACAACACACAAGTTATAAAGCAGTGGAGAATCCTAAGACCAGAGTATCTAGTGCGGGGATACGGCAATTCATCTGGGTCTAAGATAATGGAGAATCTTGCTCACTGCTCATGGTTTACCACGAACGTTGATTGGTTGGGTACGCGATACGAAATTGGGTATGAGGAAAACTACTTAGGTAAGAATGTACAAGACATTTAGTTCTTATGCCTTGATTCGGAACGATATAGTACCCAATAGGCTGAACGTCGGGTAATAAGAGTTCGTGCTTCTTAAGCATTTCCCACATTTCTTCAACATGACCAGTATTATAACAAAGTTATTTATTTCGCGTTCACATTCGTCCTTTCTTGAACATTCCCTAAAGCCTTACCCAACAAACCTTAAAAGTGCTAGCATACGACTTCCCAGTGTTCTAAAATCATTAGAAGGACCTAGGCAGCGAAGGGGGTGCCTAGGAGTTTTCTTAGGCGGATTAGGTGTTTTCTTAGGCAATCTCATTTATTTATTTTTTTATTATATATACTTGTTATACTATAAAAAACATATAGTATACGTAATTTTTAAAAAATTTACATGAAACATTACTAAAAAACAAATAAGCATTTCCCACATTTCTTCAACATGACCAGTATTATAATAAAGTTATTTATTTCGCGTGCACATTCGTCCTTTCTTGAACATTCCCTAAAGCCTTACCCAACAAACCTTAAAAGTGCTAGCATACGACTTCCCAGTGTTCTAAAAATCATTAGGCGGACCTAGGCGGCAAAGGGGGCACCTAGGCCGCTAGGCAGTGCCTAGATGTTTTCTTAGGCAATCTCATTTATTTATTTTTCCATTATATATACTTGTTATACTATACAAAACATATATATATATGTAATTTTTAAAAATTTTACATGAAACATTACCAAAAAACAACTAAGCATTTCCCACATTTCTTCAACATTTCCAGTATTATAATAAAGTTATTTATTTCGCGTGGACATTCGTCCTTTCTTGAACATTCCCTAAAGCCTTACCCAACAAACCTTAAAAGTGCTAGCATACGACTTCCCAGTGTTGTAAAAATCATTAGGCGGACCTCTGCAGAGGGTGTTGCCAAGGACGCTAGGCCACTTCTAGGCATTTTCCTAGGAGGATTAGGTGTTTTCTTAGGCAATCTCATTTATCTATTTTTCAATTGTATATACTTGTTATACTATACAACACATAGTATATGTAATTTTTTAAAATTTTATATGAAACATTACCAAAAAAACAATCTTTTAAGGCTTAACAAATTCATTTAAGTATTGTAGAGTTTCAAAGTAAAGGTCTGATTCTACTTAAGAGGGGGCCTAGACACCTAGACAAATCAAAGGCGATAGAGGACCGTCTAGCGCCAAAGCCGGAATTAATCAGACCTAAGCGGAGATTTTTAGAACACTGCCTTGATGCAATAAAACATAATTGTTAAACAAGTACTACAAAGGCATTACCACATATACCCCATGTTACAAAGTACTCTTCACTTTGCTCGAAAGTACCCGTGTCCGACATTCGACACTCGGACAAAGGAATGGGTACTGAACACTTTATTTTAGTGTAAAAAATGGCAAAATTGAGGAGTACTCGTATTGGACTCTTCTAAATACTGTGTCCAACCAGACACTCCATCCAAGTCCTATAACACCTATTGTGTAAATCTAATTTGTACACTTTCTTTATGGTACATAATAAAGAATAAGACCTTTTACTTAATTTCAAAAATACCCTTAAAACATCAGCAAATGTCAATTTAGCTGAACTGTTTTGGTGCATTTAGCATTTCACAAAAGAAGAATGTGTACCATGGAATGACATTCTAAAAACAGAATATTAATGGAATTACAGAGTAATTATCATTAAAAACGTTGCCTTCCAGACTCTTAATTTTTAATATCATGATCTCTTTGTAGTAAGTAGCTCTAAAATGGTGCTGTTGGAAAGAAGTTAGTTAAGTTCATTGGAAAGGTGTTGTGGCAGGGTGGTTGCTTTGCTATTCTATAGGGTATTTGGACGAAGATGAATGCTCTAATTTTTAGCAGCCAATTTGTCAGACGGGTACAAATGTATGTCAGCAAAAAAATAAAAATGTTGTGGCAGGGTGGTTGCTTTGCTATTCTATAGGGTATTTGGACGAAGACGAATGCTCTAATTTTGAGCAGCCAGTATGTCAGACAGGTACAATGTATGTCAGAAAATAAATAAAAAATTCTAGTAGTCTGAAAATTCATTAAAGAATATAGCATCTTTGCAAGAGCTCTTATTTCCCTAATGCGAATAAATACCTATCCAAAGATAAAGAAGGCTGTAGAAGACTATTATAAGCACAAGAAAACCATAAAGGCTAACGATGAATGACACGGGCTCAAGGAATGCTAAAACTCATTCTGAGGCAAGATTTTGCAATGGAAAAATTAAACTAAATAAAATTTCTAGTTGGTGGTGATAACGGGAATAAATGTATGTAGTAAGTAGCTCTAAAATGGTGCTGTTGGAAATAAGTTAGTTAAGTTCATTGGAAAGGTGTTGTGGCAGGGTAGTTGCTTTGCTATTCTATAGGGTATTTGGACGAAGATGAATGCTCTAATTTTTAGCAGCCAATTTGTCAGACGGGTACAAATGTATGTCAGCAAAAAAATAAAAATGTTGTGGCAGGGTGGTTGCTTTGCTATTCTATAGGGTATTTGGACGAAGACGAATGCTCTAATTTTGAGCAGCCAGTATGTCAGACAGGTACAATGTATGTCAGAAAATAAATAAAAAATTCTAGTAGTCTGAAAATTCATTAAAGAATATAGCATCTTTGCAAGAGCTCTTATTTCCCTAATGCGAATAAATACCTATCCAAAGATAAAGAAGGCTGTAGAAGACTATTATAAGCACAAGAAAACCATAAAGGCTAACGATGAATGACACGGGCTCAAGGAATGCTAAAACTCATTCTGAGGCAAGATTTTGCAACGGAAAAATTAAACTAAATAAAATTTCTAGTTGGTGGTGATAACGGGAATAAATGTATGTTAGTAAATAATAGAATATTCTAGTAGTCAATATGTCCATTAAAGAATATAGCATCTTTGCAAGAGCTCCTATTCCCCTGATGCTTGTAAATACCTATCCAAAGAAGAAGGCGGCTGTAGAAAAATATTTATTTATTTTTTAGATAAAAGAAGAATTTTTATTGATTAGAGGAGAAAATTACAATGACGAGGATAAGAAGTCCTCCCAAAATAAATTAGAGAAAACAAAAAGAGCATAATTAGATACTAATAAAGCGCCGCCGGCCAATCTCGGATAAAGAAATTCCTCTAAAAGTTCTCATTGCATTAGCCCAAAGAGAAGCAAAGAAAGATATTTTATCCCAAAACAGCTCCATATTTGTAGATTGAATGACACTTCTGTCCTCCAAGTTGCCAATCACATTTAAAATCATCCCTAAAGTTCATTTTTTTGCCAATTAGGTCCTTAAAGTGACATTTTTTTGCGTTTCCATTCCTTTTACTCGATTTGACCCGGTTTGACCAGACCCCAATTTCACCAATTAAATTTTGTTTAAAAACAAAAAAATTAAAACTAATTATTAAAATAAATATTATGTTAAATATAATATTTTATTTTAAAATAATAATTATTTTTTATATTTAAAAAAATATTATTTTTTAAAAGTTTTAAAAATAATTATTATTTTCAGGAAAAAATTATTAGAACCATTTATCTTTTCAAAAATAAGTAAAGTTTAATAAAATATAAATTCAAAAAAATTAAAGTTTAAAATTTTTAATTCTTAATTATTTTTATGAAACTTTACACATCTTTTTAAAAATAAAAAATTTCTTATTTTGTTTTATGAAAATAAATGTTTTTTTATTTACTTTTTTTGAATGTATATTTTATAAAACTTTACGCATTTTTTTAAAAACTGAAAAATTTTCTAATTTTGTTTCCTAAATAATAATTATTTCCAAAACTTTTTTATTTCTTTTTCTAAAAAATATTGAATTAATTTTTTTTATCTTTTACTGCTTTTTTGTATTTTAATTTCTATTTTTAGTTTTTGTTTATAAAAATTATAATAATGGTAAAGAGAAACTTTTTTTCTGAAAATAAAGTATTACATAAAAAATGAAAAAAACTACATTTTTTTAAAAATAAAGTTTTATTTTCTTATTTAATTTTTTTGAATCTATATTTTATAAAACTTTACTCATTTTATAAAAAATAAAAATTTCTAATATTTTTTTTTGAAATAATAATTATTTTTAAAAATATTTAAAATTATAATTATTTTAAATATTTTCAAATAAATTATTATTTTTAAAATAATAATTTTTTTTTTAAAAATAATTCTTTTTTTAAAATAATTTTAAAACATTTTAGTTTTTTTAAAAAAAATAATTGGTGAAATTGGAATCGGGTCAAACTAGGTCGGGTTGAGGTCAAATTGGGTAAAAGGAACAAAACGCAAAAAAAATGTCACTTTAATGACCTAATTGCAGAAAAATAAATTTTATGAACTTTAAAAGTAGCTTACAGCTTGGAAGGACAGAATTGTCATTCAGCCATTGTAGAAAGGAATGCTCAGAGTTAAAGTTTATATAATTCCTTCTCTAATTTCATCTAAATTACATTGGTTTATATACACAAGTATATTTATGTAATCTCTAATTATTGATGTATAGATGTCTTGCATACCCAACTTGAAACACAATGGATGAAACATCTTACTACTAAGACCCTTGGTCAAAATATCAGCAAGCTTACATCCAACATACCAGTTTCTGTTAAAAGATCAAGTACATATTTCCTTCGAGATAAAAAAATTCCATCGGAAGATTTTGCAACTTCAATACCAAGGAAATATTTCAAAGGACCAAGATTTTTTATCTCAAACTCTTTGGCTATACTTGCTTTGAGATTAACTATCTATTCTCTATCATCCCCCGTCACCACAGTGTCATCAACATAAACAATAAGAATGATAAGTCTTACCTTTTATCTGTTTGAGAAATAAAGTATGATTTGCTCGACTCTGCTTGTATTCAAATCTTATCATTTCTTTGTGAAATCTACCAAACCAGGCTCTGGGATTGCTTCAAACTATATAAAGTCTTTCGCATCTTACAGACCTTAGATGAAGAAAAACCAGAGGGTATTTCCATGTATACTTCCTCCTCCAAGTCACCATGAAGGAACACATTTTTCACATCCAATTGATGAAGATCGCAACCAAAGTTTACTGTACATGAGATTATGGTACGAACCGAGTTCATCTTCGCCACAGGAGCAAATGTCTCCTGGTAATCAATCTCACGGGTCTGAGTATACCCTTTTGCAACTAGTCTGGCTTTGAGTCTCTCAATTGTCTCATCTAGCTTCTGTTTGACTGTATATACCCATTTACAACCAACTGGCTTTTTTCCGTAAGTAAGAGTAACTAGTTTTCATGTATCATTCTTTTTCAGGGCATTCATCTCTTCTATCATAGCCTGCTTCCAATTCTCATCACTAATTGCTTCTCTCCACCCTAGAAGAATAGATATCGAGGACAAAGAAGAAACAAAGGAGTGGTAGGATGCATATAATTTTTCATAGGCTAAGAAATTAAAGATAGGATGTTGAGTGCAAGATTTAACCCCTTTTCTAAGAGCAATAGGAATGTCAATATCATCATGAACAAGTAGGATTAGGATTCTCAACATTAGCATTATCAAGACTAGGTTCTGAGCAGGGTTGGTGTAGGTGCAGAAACGGTGACCTTATTCTTTCCTCTTTGAACATAAGGCATCAACTCAGACTCATTCTGTCTAACATATGACTCCTGTAACTGTGACTCCCCGTGTAGATGTATCAGAAACAACAGGAGCAGGAGAAGAATTTATAGGATAAGATAGCATAGTAGAACTTGTAATACCAGCCGAAAGAGGAAACTTCTCTTCATCAATAACATCCTCCCCTGAGGAGATAAGAAGAATAAAAAAGTTTCGATTCCCAAAAAGTTATATCCCGAGTGAAATCTCTGTTCTAAAAATCCCCGCCTAGGTCCGCCTAGGCCCTGCCTAAGCGATAGGCCCCCCCTTGGCGCCCCGCCTAGGACATAGGCCCTCCCTTGGCGCCTCTAAGCCCTCCAGGCGCATCACCTAGGCCCAAGGAGACAAAAAAATCCCTTTAGAAAATTAAGCGGATTCTAGGCGGAGAGATTTTTTTTATTTTAATAACTATCCAAACCAAATCTTGATATATTTATTTTTATAATAATTTACCATATTCATAATACAGGTTGTAGCATATCAAATCACAATAAGAAGTGAACAATATCAAGTCAAAATGGATAATTTTATTATAGTTATAATTTTTTGAACTTATACCAACTTCAAATTATATAAATGAGAATACATTTGTAATATTTAGTTTAATTCAATTTTATAATTCTTAAATTTATGTTTAGTTTCTTAAATTTTAATATTGAATTAAATTCTTGTAATTTTAAATTTTATTATTTAATAGCAATCTTATTTATAAATAAAACGAATACGTTAAAAATATGTTTAAACTTTGAACAATTGCATGTTTGTGTTTGAACTTTGACATTAGCAATATGGATATGTGTTTGAACTTTAAGAAAAGGTCTTTATTATATCTATTATAGATTGTTTTGTTTTATATTATTATTTTGTTTGGATAAAGTAAGATAAATTATTAGAATTACCTTAAAATAAAAAATCTCGCCTAGGCCCCCTAGGCGCTAGACCCCCCTCGGCCACCCGCCTCCCGCCTAGCGCCTTTTAGAACATTGAGTGAAATACTTTGTTTGAAGGACGATGATAACATTTATGACCTTTTTGGGTTGGAAAATAACTACCGAAAACACACCTGAGCCTTAGGATCCAAATTTTCCTGAGTGAAAGATTTATCATGCATATAGCACACACAGCCAAAAACTCGAGGCGAAAGAAAAGGACTTGTCATGTGTTAGAGAAAAGAGATAGGACTTTTGTCCCAAACAATTCTAGAAGGAAGGCAGTTTATAAGAAATGTAGCAGTCAGAACATCTCCCCATAGAAATTTAGGTGTGTTCATAGCAAACATAAGAGTGCGGGCTACCTCTAGTAAGTGTCGATTTTTCCTTTCCGCCACTCCATTTTGTTCTGGAGTTTTGACACCGGAGGTTTAAAGAATTATGTTATGTTAAGAGAGAAGATGCAAATATTATTATTACAATATTCACGACCATTATCACTATGGAGAATTTTGACTTTAGTGTCAAATTGGGTTTGAATCACTTTATGAAATTCTGGAAAACAATCAAACACCTCATTTTTGGAACGCAAAAGATAAATCCAAATGACACGAGAATGAAAATCTTTCAAAGCTAACAAACAATCTAAAACCAGAACGGGAAACAACCCGAGAGGATGCCCACACATCAGTATGTATAATAACAAAAGACTTAGAATATCGACTATTAATAACAGAATAAGTAGAACGCGTGTGTTTACCCAATTCACATGGTTCACACAAAAATTGAGTTATTACATTACTCAACTAAAGATGGAAATAAAGACTCTAATATTGAAAAAGAAGGATGTCTCAAATGTCGATATCATTGATGAAGAGAGGTCAGGCTGGAGTCAGAAGTAGAGAACATGATAGACGATCTTCTGCTCGTCATCAAGTCCTGAAAAATACAATGAGTTGAAAAAAAAGTTACTGAATAGTGTAGAGATTCAGAAAGACGTTGGACGTATAATAAATTTGTAGTTAATGAAGGAATATGAAGAACAGATGATAATGTTAATGAAGGAGTACAAACTACATAACCACTCCCAGATATAGAAGAAAGGGAAACATCAGCTACTCGAACCTTGTCTTTTCCAGAGCAAGGCGTGTATGAAGTAAAGAGGTTGGAAGGACCCAGTCATATGCTCGAAAGCTCCTGTGTCTATGTCCAACTAGAACAAGTTGATGAAACATGAAAAACACGTGTATACCTGACTGGCATAATAAGTAGATATGAAACAGAATTTTCGAAAAGCTGAGATTTCCTCAAGAGTGAGTGCAGTAGTAGTTTCTGCAGTACTAGATGCATCAACAAGTGGTGTAGTAGACATATAGGCCTAGAATCCACGTTCATGACCAGACCGACCTCCACGCCCTTTAGTCCGCCCATGAAGCTTAAAGTAGCGATCCCTGGTATGATTCTTTCCCCCACAATAGTCACATTCATGGGACTCCTTCTCAACAGAAGACTGAATGGAGAAGCCAGGCTTAAGCAACTATGGTTGATCGGTCAACAGGATTTAAATTTAGAACCATCATCCGACGTCTACTTTCCTCTTGTTGGACTCTAGCATTAGCCTCTCGCACTGATGGAAAAGGTGTATGTCAATCAACTGTGCTTGAACTTGATCATACTCTATGTTCAAACCAACCAAGAAATCAACTCCTCGATCTTCACTAGCAAACTCTTGATAAGTTGTTGCATCTTCTATACATTTGACTAAAAAAAACCCGGTAATGATCAAGCTCTTGCCAAAGAGCATTAATCTCCGCAAAATAATGTGTCACGGTCTTCTCCCCTTGACCCAGCTCACGGATTCTTTTACAAATGTCATATGCCTTAGACATTACCAGAAACAGAGAAAGTTTGAGAGATAACCTCCTAAAGCTCATAGACAGTGTTTAAAAACATGTAACTACTCCGCATACTCGGTTCTATTGATTTAAAAATTCATGTTTTCACCATAGAATTATCAGATTTCCATTCTTCTTGGGTCATACCTGGTTTTTCAGGTATAGTAATTGTTCCATTGATGAAGTGTTGCATACGATTACCCTCAATTAACATACGGCACGCTTGAGACCATGCCAAATAGTTCCATCTAGTTTGAAGGGCTAAGAACTAATGTTGAATTAAGGGTATGGCTTCTAATGGCTGTTTGTCCCATACTACTGTTATAAACCCTACTACTAGCACTACTTTGTTCCGTCATATAATAGGTAGATACAATATATACCAAGGAGAATAAACTTTCCAAAGGATATCAACTAATTGTACTACACTTTCGAACCAAAACCGATGAACAGTGCCGATGAACAGTGTTTTTTTTTGAAAAATAAGGACCAAGCTTTGATACCATGTAGAAAGGAATACTCAGAGTAAAGGTTTATAATTCCTTCTCTAATTTCATTTCAATTACATTGGTTTGTATACACAAGTATATTTATGATAATCTCTAATTACAGCTATGTATTCACAATAATTATGGGATATGAGTAACTATAATTATGGAAACCATATAATATCTTCTAACAGCCATATTTGTAATCTGATCTGCAAAAAAACATTCATCTCGATTCAAATTCCCCACAAAATAGCAAAATAAGCACATCTGCAAAGAATCCTTCTATCATTCGTAAGACCAAAACCCCTAAAGTTATCTTCCATCGAATAGGGACATCTAACTTTCACCCATCACACTAAACAAACAGCACCACAACTACCAAATCATCGAACAGTAAAGAAATAAATGAGAATGACTCACCATCCTTCAAATATAACAAAGAGTCTAGAGGAAAATGATAAACTAGACGATAACCCAATATGTTAAAAAAGAACGACGAGAGAAGATTCTCCAAGAATCAAACACCAAACACGCCTATCCAATGACTAAGAAAAGGAAGCTAAATTAAAAGGTTGAATAGATAAAGAGAATTACTTTGTCTCCCTATCATTTAAGTTACGAAAAAAATAAAAATCTCAAGAAATTGAATCTCCCTCCCAAGTATAGAGATTAGAAATGGGAGAATTATGCTCAGACAAGAGGTAAAAAAGACGAGGAAAAGATGATGAAAGTGGAACATCTCTATCCAAATATCCTCCCAAAATCGAATATTCATGCCATTACCAACTTGGAGACGAACAAGAAAATAATGAAAGAAAGTGTAACCTTGGGAGATAAATTTTCAAGGATTAAGTAACACAAGGACAAAGATACTTGCTTTTAATCACCTGATGCCAAAGAGTCCAGTTCCAAAGGAAAGTGCCAATCATTTGTCCACTAGAGAGCCTGGTTCTTAGACACCAAGTTCCCAAGACCTAAACCTCCTTCCTCTCTAGGACGCGGCACACAGAATCCCATTCAACCAAATGGTCCTTCCTATCCTCACTGTCCCCAGTCCAACAAAACTTGCACAAAATACGTTCACAAGATTTGGCTACCCTTACCGGAACCTTAAACAACGAGAGATAATAAAGAGTAATACTCGTTAAACAAGCTCTCACCCAAAGAGAAGCACCTTTCCAACAATCAAGCCTCCTACCCACTCACTCTATTACAGGATCCCAAAAAGACTGAGATATCGGATTACCACCTAAAGGCACCCCTAAATAAGTACCAACTTCACACCCTACTAGTGAAACATAAGAAACAAGAACATCTTCCTCCATATTAATACCAGTGAGACTACACTTTGAAAGATTAATTTTCATACCCGATATAGACTCAAAAATTTGAAAGAGTGACGAAACATTCTCAAAACCTGCAACACATTCAGCGAGAAAAAGAATGATATCATCAAAAAACTATGGTTAATAAACTTTATCTTCATCTCGACCAACTACACAACCAGTAATAAGACCCTCGCTTTTTCAAAACATCCTACTAAAAACGTCCACTACAAGAGTAAAAAGAAACAGAGAAAGCGAATCCCCTTGATGAACAAGCAACTTTATGAAAAAGCTTATAATTACAATCCCCATGTTTAACCCACTTGGCTTTTTATCTTCCGTCTCCAACAAACTTCTTCCTTCATAACTAATTCATCAAACTCCTTGGGCATTACCCTCCTACTAACCAAATCTCCACATAAAGGACCATCTTCTTCTAACCTGTCAATGTCTCTCTCCTCCCTGACTAGTGTAACTTTCCTTGATGGCAAGTCACCAAAAATCTCTTTATTCCACTCCTTCAACCTAACTTTATAAGCACAATAGAACCATAAAGGCCATGTAACAAGAAGTTCTTAAGCTGCTGAATATTGGGAATAGTGAATAAAACTCATTTTGTGGCAAGCTTTTGCTTTGGCAAAGTTCCATTAAAAAATTTCCAGTTGTTGGTGTTAACTTTGATCCTTAAGGCTAGTGGAAGATGGAAGTTTCAAGGGATTTTGACAAGTCGAAACCTAACCTTGAGAACAAGATTGTTTATAAGGGGAAAGGAACGTTAGATGGGTACAGAATTCTATCTCCTCCTATATCTCACATATGTCTGTGTCTATCTTCGTCTTCTGATGCTGCTCTTTCTAATCTTAGTAATCTATCATTAAATCTCTCCTTCCTTCCAAATTATCTTCTTCTCCTCTCACTCTTCTCAGAATCTGCATCTCCAGCTCAGGACCGACACAATTCATGTCCTCTCATCTCCTTCAGGTAGGTCATTTTACTGGCTCCTATGTGGATCTTCAGCTGTTGGGAGCGCTTTTGGTGGGATATGAGCTTTGAATATTTTCCCTTTTCTTGTTTAGGAGGATTTAATCCTCCACTTATAATTTACCAATCTCTCCTTTTAGTAGATATTCTTTCTTATCCCCCAGAAAAACCACTCAAAAGGAAAAATGGATGACATGTCCCCTCTCAAGTAGCAGTAACCAAACATGGACGAAGCAAGACAGGATTCCCTGAAATGGCAGGTAACCTCATATTCCCAAAAGTTGATTACTCTGGGGGAAACTGATCCAAGGAGTTGGATTAATCCCAAACCATAAGCTTAGCCAGGTTGCAATTAGCTACATTGGAATTATAGCAAAAAAAAAAAAAAGCAATCTATAGCAAGAAATCCTTCCCAGTATCAATTTCCAATTTATCAAACTACGACACAACCACAATTTGCACCCTTCTCCAAATTCAAACCCGCCTTCCTCAAATTCTGTCTGACAACTCCTATATTTCCATTGATCAGCCACCAAAAACAAACTTCTATCCCCTATAAAGGAATTAACTCTTGCTGGACTTTATAAAATTAGAAGAACAACCTTTGCTTCAATTCTTTTGAACTCTTCATGAAAATAGAATTGAAGATTTGACAGCAGTATATAGAATAGGATTTGACATGAAAGGATTTGCATATTTTTATAGGAAGTCTATGTTCCTCAATCCTTTTCTCCAGTAGCGGAACCAAAACATTTTTAGAGGGGGGTCAAAATACATTAGTAAAAAAAATTTATTTATTGACGCTTGGAGTGCTTCTTTCAAATTCATTTTGCCCAATTATAGTATTTCACAACATTCTATTCCAACCATTGTCAACCTTTGAACTGTGAGTCTAATGACTTTAAATACATACACACACACTCACACACACACACCCACACACACACACACATATATATATATATATAATTTCCTTCGAACTATGTGACTATTAATCAGACTTTGAAATTTTTAGTCAACTGATTAACTACTTTTATAGATAAATTACAAATTATAATATTATATATTTCAAAACCTTATATTGTGGTTCATGGGATTATTTAGCTTGAAAAAAAGAATTCCAGTAACTAAAAAAAGAGAGATTTAATAATCTTGATAGGATATAACTATGGTGCACTTATGGTCACTATAGTGAAATCTAAAAAAAATTATTTTATTTCTTTAGCTTTTTATTTTTAATTAGTTTACAGAGAGAATTGCTACCACCTTTTTCTATCCCGCTTTGATGATAAAGTAAAAGCAAGAAAAAAACAAAGGAGAAAGGAAAATACATAAAAGAAAAATGAAGGGAAAGGAAAGCTAATAACCCCGGGTGGAGGGTCATATGACCCCCTATTCCGCCTCTGCTTTTCTCAGGAAAAAAAAAGGTTGAACGCTACAATAGAACATAAACTTTTCACCAAATATAGCCACTTGAAAGTGAATTTCATAGTTCTGAGTACATGTGTTTGTCATCATCTTAAGAATCCCAATCTGAGGGTTTCGATTTGAACTTCCAACTCACAAAAGTCAGAAACTCTCTAGAACCAAAAATTCATCACAAATTAATGCCAACTCCAACCCCAAAAATATTGATTAAAATCATTAGGGTCTCAACTTAGGAGTCTCTCAAAATACTTGAGTTCCTTTTTTTCGCTTTACACCGTTCTTTTTTTTTAATAGGTTTTAACACCTTCCTTTTTGTTTCATGATGACAGAAAAGAGAACAATGGCAGACTACAGTTGTGACACCCCCAAATTCAGGTTACCTGACCCCCGAGTATGGTGTTCACGATCCACAATATAAATAACATTTAACTGCCCATTTATTTATAAATAGGAACATACACTTCATTAACTGATATAGTTAATACATTACCCCAGGTTCTCTAACCTTAACATTACAAACATACCATTTAGTTATACCAAAAAGGGTTCACAAATACAACATAATAATAATGTTATTCATAACTAATTAATCACTATGTCTTTGCCTTTGTTCTTCACAGCATCTTCTGCAACTTCGTCCCTAGCTAAAAAGTTTTATTTAGCAAGGGTGAGCAACAAATTTGCCCCGCAAGTTAAGATATACAATGAATGTATAAGTATCAGAATAATAGACTATCTATTTTGATAGAATGGTACCAAAGTTCGGGAAACTTTGAAATAGTTGAACAATTCGTTAATCAATAACAAGCTTTCTCATATTCTAGGCAACGCAATAATATGATAATGAAAGAGTACAACGCTATCAAAGTTTCCACGATATTCTATTGAATAATCAAGAATCAATTCTACGCAATAACAAAGTGGAATAATTTCCAAATTTATGCTGAGTGATCTCACCAGATCTTTGAACTTATTTTCTCGGGTATCTATCAAAGATTTACTTTGATACATACGCAGGCGTATCAGATAACCATAAAGATTAAATCATACCCCTCTGCAAGTATAACAAGTGATCAGCTTTATTATACCCTATATTATGCATAATACTTAACAGCGCGCAATGATCGAATATATGACCCAAAATGTTTCCTTTATATAAAAGGTTGTTCTTCTCGGTCCCAGAATCAAGATTTTTGATTTAACAACGAAATACTGTGATTTCAAATTCTATCTACTTATTGATCTAGCCGAAATAATTGGCATCGATCTATCAATAACAATTGATTTCTCTTCTCGTATTTATCAAGTTCTAACAAATGTTCGTCTAGCCAGAATAATTAGCTAAGACATTTCTCAATATAATTTGACAATAAACATGAATTATCTGTACTGTCAATATTCGTTTCTACAGATATAAATATCCAACAGTAATTCAATTTGAATTTTAATCATGCACTAACTGCGAATATTCAACAATAAATTCCCTGGACATGGTATAATTAGCAATAATTAACCATTATAATAATTGAATGAATATAACTCAAGGTTGAGTTAGGAAACTTGCCTTTCGCATTGATTACAGCTACACAATATAAGTAACTGCATTCGTAAGACCTATAATCAACAATGTCGGTCTCACAATTAGCACAATCATTTATAACACGTAACACTGTATTTTACAGTCAAACTTCTCCTAGACACATTACCACACAGCCACATTAGTGTTTATAACCTATATAAACACTTATCCAGTCTAACTATTTCGGTCTGGTTGGATTTCGGTCCATTCTCGGTGTTCTGGTCACCCTATCCAACAATTAACACATTGATTGTCAATTAAACTTGGTCTCTAAGCTTCAATATTATTTTAGATAAGTCAAATATCATTTATAATATTTTCCGGAAGCTTTTAATAATTTATAAACAATTATTATAATTTATAATAATTTTTCAAACACTTAAATCATTTTTAAAAGATTTAATTATCAAATAATCTTATTATCATTAATATTTAATAATATAAAAATATTAATAACATACTTGTCAAAATATTAAAGTTATTGTTAATAACTTAAAATATTTTTAAATCATCGATATTCTACTTAAATGATTTTTAAAATAATTGAAATCATTTTTAAATCATCACCATTAATATCTAAATATTAATGAAATTATTTTCAAAATATTAAAAGTCATTAATTATAACTTAAAATATTTTTTAAAACATTTATCTCATTTTTTAATAATTTTTAAATCAATAATATCATTTTTAATTCATTTATTTAATATATTAATTAAATAAATCAAACATCATTAATATTAATATATTAATGAGAATTCACCAAAAATATTGAAATATATATTTTATAATTCAAAATATTTTCTAACACTTTATTCTTATTTAAAATAATTTTTAAATCATTAAAATCATTTTTATCTTATTTATATAATTTAATAATTAAATAAATCTAATATCATTAATATTAAATTATTAATGAAAATTCTCCAAAAATATTAAAAGTTACATTTTATAACTCAAAATATTTTTAAATACATTATTCTTATTTAAAATGATTTTTCATAATATTAAATTATTTTTCTCTAATTTATTTAATACACTAATTAAATAAATTAAATACCTCTAATATTTAAATAATTATAAATATTAAAGAAAAATATTCCAATTGGTCAAAAATTATTTTCCATAATTTAAAATAATTTTTAAAATCATTTTTGGTAATTTTTATAATTTATTTCTAATTTTTAATCATTCTCCAGAAATTCAGAAAATAAAATAAATAAAACCTTCACTATAGGGCTTTAGTGACAGAAAGCGTCGTTGTTGGTGTTGTTGAGCTCAAGAACACTGACAGCTGGCAGTGCAAGGGGTCATGTTTGACCGACCAAAAATATCAATCCAAAATATTTATGGGAAATCTATAAACATGATCTTGTAGTCCGTATACAGTACTACATTTATCAATTCTTATCTCGATCAAAAAGCAACACAACAAAGAGATCTGGAATCTTAAAGTCCTTGTCAGAGTGCTCCTGGGTTTCTCTGGGTTACCCAGAAACCCAGGCAGCTCGTGGTTCCACTTTCCAGGTCGTTTTAACCTAGGTTATGTTTACGATTTATGTGATCTCATGGCACCAGTAGGTACTCCTTGTGTCAAGGAACATATTAGAAGCAAAAAAATCAAATAAACACATCAGCCAATTTAATCCGGTCAAATGTTGTCAGAAAACAAGTTCATCCCATTTCTGGGTTTTCCAGAAATTTAAAACGTGATCGAGTGGCATGGTTTGACCACATTCTACTCTCGATATACTGACGATTTGAATGATCTAAAGCAATGCATTTACAGACCATATAACAGGGTATAATCTTGTTAAAATAGAAACATCAAAACACGAACCGGACAGATATTAAGCACACAAAATGTTGTCAAACGGATATTTTAAATTTCTGGGTTGCCCAGATTGTGCTTGGTCATGCCCGGTCAACGGATTTTGACCGTGAATAAAATGAAATCTAGACCTCTAATGGCTATACAACCACTTTCAGATGAAAGACAACATACCAAACTATAGATCTAACACATAAACCATAACAGAACATTAACAGACAGAGATCTGAGCCGTCTGACATTTGCTTGTCAGAGCACAAAATCTGTTCTTGGACAGTTTTGGAAAACTTCGTTTTTAAAGCTATTTGATGCTATGGATCTATGGTATATCACCATAGATCGTCACAAAACACCTTCTAGCAACCATCTAAACACATAAACACAAAAGTTGACTTAGCATACAAGATCAAAAGGGCTTAGGGCTTTATACCTTTCTCTTTTTCAATTCTTGATCTATGCTCTCCAATCTGTTTTTGGGTGTTCTAAGGACTGATATTGTGATTGATCTTCCTTAGATTTTCGGAGGTTTTTGTGTGAGAGGGAGTTGGTAGGAGCTTGGAGAGAAAATAAACAAAATGGGTACACTCTCTTTAATTCTTTTATAAAACTTAGATACATTGAACACAAGCATGCTAGGTGTCAATTGGATCAGATTTGCTGAGATTTGAAGTCACCAAGTCAAAAGAGTTGGTCAACAACTAAAGGTTTTGGTCATTTTTACAAGTTTCCTAATAAAAATCCCATAAAGGGCATTTTTGACATATTCCTTCTAAATTAATGACAACATAGACAATTGGCTCAAATGTCCAAACCCTTAGGGTTTAGGGTTTGGGTTAGGGTTTGAACGGTTTAGGGTTTAGGATTTGAATCCTAGGTTTTCAATTTAATTCTCAAGATTTCCGAATTTCGATTTTCAAAATAAAAAATTAATATTTCTAAATTATAATTAGAATTTTCTAATTATATTAAAATTTCTTACTCATACTAAAATATTGCTAATTAGGATTAATAATTCCTAATTAAAATTGCTAATTAAACAATTAGGGTCGTAATTGGTCATTAGGATTTACAACCCACGATTTATGGTTTCTAAATAGAAAAATAAAATTTCCAAATTACAATTAGGTTTGTAAAATAGAAAATTAAGATAACTAAAATATAATTAGGGTTTTCTAATCATATTTAAGTTTAATACACACATTAGGCTTACCAATTAGGATTAGGGTTTCTTAATTTAGGGTTTAGGATTCCTGAATATGAAATTAGAGTTTCCCAGCTTTCGATTAGGATTTCTAACAGTACATTAGGGTTTCTCATCCTGAGATTAGGTTTTCTAATTTCTTCTTAGGGTTTATAAATATTAAACCTTACCCGATCAAACATTGATCAATACTACCACACAGTACAAACACGTACTCATTAATATAATTATTTTAATTATATTTTCTACCAAATCCCTATCCGGACTTAGGGTTAGGGTTTCTATTCCTGTTAAGCACAACTCTACTCTAATTTCTTAGTCAATACACAAATTGACTCATTCTCTCAACTCGTATCATAGATACTTGTCACTAAATTGATAATTAATATTAATATTAAATATAAAAAAAATTATTCGCAAATTCGGATTATTCGAAATCCCGGGTTATCACAACAGTCCACATACCTTTGCAAGTATAGCTCCAAAAGAGTACCATTGAATACTGAAAGATGCTCACATTTGAACCTCTGAAGAAACGCCTCACAAAAAAATCTACTTGCACCAGCTCGAAACTGCCATATAAATCCAAAACCCGTTATCATAAAGAAGAAATAAACATAAATACCTACGAAAAAGTAAGAAATCAAAACAAACAAAGATACATGACCCATCAAGTTGCAAGAACCATTCACACAAAAAATTCATAGTTTAATGTAGCGAGGCAGAGACTAAATAGGTCACCTTCTCATAGAAAAACCATCCTTTGGCACATATGAGTCAAAGATATCTAATATGCAGAATAGTTGCCTTGATTTCTCTAGACTCCTGGTGACAAACCGATATGTTCCATTCCTCCCAATGTACACCCTAACACATCCATTATGGAATTGATGGTGCTATAGAAAAGTTATAAGCTTGCTGATTGCTGAAAGAAATAATTACAATTATATACCTTACAACCAGAAGTCCTAAACCAACAATTGCCTCTTTAACATCCTCCATTTTGTGACAACCTATTTGACTTAAGGTAATATCTGCAAAACGCCAACAACACAAGCTGAACATAAGCAGATGACTATCTCCAAATAAAACGACATAAATAAGTGAAAATATGTGGCTCTTACAAAACGTTCAGACCGCAACGAACCTAACCTGACCCATCATATCCGCTACTGATGAGTAGCATATACAACTTTTGTTCACTGCTCTGCAGTACAGCTACTTCACTGCATGCAGATAAGTTAAGATCACGGAAAATGTCTGACCAGTAAATGATTTCTAGAAACTGCTCTGGCAATCTAGAACAATCTAAAAATACCGAAAACAATACAGGAAGAAATATTTATGATTCTGTTGGACCGATATATTTCTCCATAGTAAAGCATAAAGTGTTTTATAAAAGTACCAGATCACCCTCGTGAATCTTTATTCAGGAGTTTTTAAGTAATGAGCAATCAAGTGGACGATCAAGAGATAAGATTATAACACGTGGCATGCACACTGAAGGGAGATGGACTTAAGAATTTAAATGGTTCAGTTAGAGTTGGCGCCAAGAAAGGACTTGAAGAGTTATGGAGCGGTTATACTCCATCTCTTTAAAAGACGATCCAGTTCATAAGGAAGAAAGAACGACTCTCGCACAAAATAACATCAACAAAAGCATAGTCAGAGACTCAATTGTCTTAGCAGTAGAATACTTGGTTTGCAGCCTGCATAATTGTCAGAATCTTACAATACAAGATTGTATGATACGATGTAGAAGCAATTCAATACAGAATCACTAGTGAATCAGAAAGTGAGCCGTATCTTACTATACGTCACACATATCCTACAATACGATACAATTTATAATATGGTCGATACATTTTTAAGTTAGATGTAAACTTGATAAGAGTTAAAACAACACATTAAAGTCCCTTTTTCCCATAAATACATAAATAATTTTATGGAGACATAAATACATTTTTGGAGTTGTCTTTTGCTCTACACTCCAGTTTGGGGCTTGATGTTACATTGAATTCATACTTAATATGTTAAATAAGCTATTTTTTTTTGTCTTGTTCCTTGATAAATATTACTTTAAACAATATTGATTATTGATTAAACCTCTAGTTTAAACTCTTAAAACTATAATTTTAATATTAAAAATTTGCTTATAGGCTCGTTTGATGACTTTAGCATTACACTTGTGTTAATATAATAATGTATTATCCAATAAAATGAGTTCTCAATATGTTTAAATATATAATTTATTTGTTTTTGCATGTCATTTCGTATCTTACAATACGATTCTCAATACAGTATACCATTTACAATTTAGGATTTTCGATACATGATACAATTCACGATTTAACAACTTGGGTAGCCTGTAGAAGCAACTCGCTAAGGGTGGCAAGGTGAAATGGGATTAGTTGTAAGGTAATTTAATCTCCATGATCAGTACTACTCTTTCAAATTGTAATATTGTAACTCTACGGTTTTTTGATTATAATTGAAGTTCTAGTTACTTTTTCATTCTCTGGAAATCTAATAAGTCCTTTATCTTGGGCATCGAACTTCACAATTGTCTGACCTTAAATATTTCATTTGTTTCAAGTATTTACCATCTAAAAATTTATTCAGCATTAGAAATAAAATAAAAAAACTAATTTCTGATTTTTATTGACCACATGTTGAATTGGCACGCCCAGTGGGACCAATAATTGGATTTCCAAATCAACAGCACCAACCCAAAGGAGTGAGGAAAGGAACAGACTGCCAAAGAGGAAGCCAATATCCAAGCTCAACCAACTCCAAGCAAAGGCAAGATAAGTGGTGAAGAATTTAAGAAAGATAATGATAAACATAAGCCTAAAATAAGGGAATTTATTGAAATAGGAAAGCCTATAACTAAGCCTGAACATCCAATCTGATTAAGGAAAGAAAGTGCATCAGAAATTTAAAGGTCTAACATCATATATTAAAACTTACTTAGAATATATACAGTGGCCAATGAAAATTAATCAAAAATTGTGACTAGAAACAAATTGTAAATAAGTGTCCCAAAAAATTTATACACTAAAGAAATATATAAAAATATATTCTATATCTTGTAATCAGAAAATATAAATAGAGTACATACCTATGTTATGAAAAGTATAATACGAGTCAATACAGATGAGGGCTTAAACACAATCTGGCATTAGGTCAATAACATATCCTAGTTAACACCAGTATAGACATAATACAGTCAGCAGAACAGCTAACATTACCTTTCTTTGCACTCAGATATCTCCTCAAGAATACAGTTGCAGCGCATATATTGTCTACAAGTTTCCTGGACCACAGAATCAGAAACATTTGATCTAAAATAATTCATGATGATATCATCTGTGCCCAGATAATCCAACTTTGTTTCAGATAGGAAATTTTGACTGTCATTGGAATTTGAGGTTGCGAGTGCTTTTTTACATGTATGCCTGTCACTACCATGTGAAACTTGTTTTTTGCGTTCGTCTACCACCACATCATCTCTTGAAACATCCAAACTTCCGTTTACCTCATGTGCTGGTACCGTCTTGTCATCCATATTATTCTCATTGGTCAATGAAATAACTCTTCTTTTAGATCTCCTATTGTACTTTTTATTCTCCAGCCAATCAGCTTTCTGTTTTACATGACAAACAGTTTCACCATCATGCGCTCTAGCAGAAAAACTATCGTAGCATAATAGTGGAGGGGAAGTGCATTGTTCTCTGTGTTCTATGATACCAGAATTTTGTCGAGCACGCGAATCCAAGGAATATTTTCCATTTTGTGTAAATTGTGAAACATTATGCCTTTTCTGAGTAGAAGTCTCCACAGAATGAAGTACAGATGAGTAGTAATCATCCACACTTCTGTCTGAAAGCTTATTGATGACTGATGGATCATCTTGAGGTATGAATACTACAAATTCAGCAGAATCATCATCACTATAGCTTGTATTACTATCTGAAGATGCAATTGAATAGGATTCCGCAGATAGCTGCAGAAATTCTTCCTCTAAATTTTGCCGACGTTGCAGAATATCCTCTTGATAATGAGGAGGTGAACCCAAGCAAGCTGAAGATGAATAAGATTCCATAATATCATCAATAGCAGCTAAAGGTCTGACACTCTTTTTTTCCTTCATCTTATCAACTGCTGGGATTTTACAGGAATCAAGATGGGAGCTTCCAGCCTGTAACTGAGTACCTTCAATGTAATAGGATTTCAGATTATCCTGATTTGGATTACTCCTTCCAATTAAAGGAACAGAGACCCCAGCGGCATGCCCCGTGAAATTTTTTGAAACTGCTTCATCAATTCGATCTACGTATTGTTGGCCACTAAAACCAGCAGGCATATCTTCAACAGAATTATCAGACTCTGGAATATTCATACTGTTCTCCTCACCATAAGATTGCAGAGAGTCAGCGACATATCTTGAGGATTCACCAAGATGCTTATGTCCTGTCTTGCTTTCCGAATAATTTCCACCATCATCAACAGAAATGTCAGAAGCTTGATTCATCCATCCTTTGAACTCCTCCAACCACAAATTGGAACGCTCTTTTTTCATTAACTCAATTCTATTCATTAAATCAACTATTTCAGCTTCATCATCCAAAGCAACATTCTCCTCTTTGCCTTGAATTTGATTGTCACATGAAACTGATTCTTGGTCTGAACCTACACATGTACTCTGCCCTTCACTCTCAATATCAGCAAGACGAGACAGCTTCTTCTGCAAAATATACCATTTCAAACTGTTCACATGTAAAGCTACTCTGCAAAACTGTGCTACTTTTG
This sequence comes from Panax notoginseng, assembly GCA_016801055.1. Classification (NCBI taxonomy): domain Eukaryota; kingdom Viridiplantae; phylum Streptophyta; class Magnoliopsida; order Apiales; family Araliaceae; genus Panax; species Panax notoginseng. Next base: position 116,689,893 of record CM029013.1, on the reverse strand, counting down.
AATTGTAGAACTTTTTTCCAAATATGTGTGATTGTGTGTTTGGATGTACAATGGACGTATTACCCCTATGGGGTTTTTTAGTTGGATACCCTCTAGGGTATCTCCCTTTTTCACACACACATGTATATTAAAAAAGGCACGAGCATAACAACCTTTCAATAAACTTTGACATCTACCTACCTGTTTTGTGTTGATCGTGCCCTCTAATCCGGCATCGTCTTTTGCTGTAAAATAAAAACCAAAGCTAGCAGGTCGTTTCTGCCTACTAGCAATAATAATTTGCCGCTTCCACAACTCTCTGGTGCATATTTTCTTATCATCCAACTCCAACTACACATACAATGGAAAGAAGAGACATGAAAATTTTAAGTGTCAAACCAGAGAAACATGTGTGTAATACTTGTATCAATGATCTTCGTCATCTCTGCTGAAGGCAATTTTAGTGCACAAATATATACCAAAAAAAAAGTAAAAAATATAAGTTATATATACACCCCTTACTTCATCTGGATGAGGGAAAAAGCTAAATACTTGGGGACGATACCACCTCGCAGAACACAATGGATTTCCTTCCAACCACAAGCTTTTTAGAGATAAGAGCCCAGAAAGAATCTCTAACTGCGAAAAATTGGAAAGGATATTGTAGGAGAGATCAAGCCCCTCAAGTGATTGCAAATTCTCAATCCCACGTAATGTTGTGAGCGCATTGTTCCTCAAAACAAGTTTAACAATTTGACGATATACCTGCATAGCCAGCAACATTAATTTTGGGAAAAACCAGGAATGTAAACCATGACATAGGTAGATTCATTCCAGAAAAGATTAATGCATTGGTCAACACTAACACTTGTGCCAAACCTTTAACCTAAAACAAGACCTTTTTATTATGTGTTACACGCCATTGGTACATACGTCACATTCAATATATAGGTCACTGGCACTAACCATATGTGACCCATGAATACCAAATTCATGGGGAAATCCATGCAGAACATTTCAAAATCTAATTCATAATAAGCCACAAATATGCGTCACAAAGAAGAGTTGTCAACTTATCTTAAAGTATATCCAAACTATTAAGGATATAATTCAGATGACCACATGAGGCTTACACTAAATCTCAAATTACCGCCTAACTTTTAAAAGTAAACACATTAACACTTGTACTTGTGAGGCTAAGTGCAACTATTGGTTTTTCCGTCCAAGGTGAATGTTTGTGACTCTCACTCACCAAAAGAGCGTGGACATGCCAAATATTATGAAAAACTATCCAATATGCCCCTTAGGTACCTCATTTTAATTCTCTGCCCAAACATGGACTTAGTTTTCATCTTCTGACACGAATATACTTGTACAAGAAGATTAGCTGAAACCCCAAATTCATCAATCAAGGCTTGAAAACCTCTTGGTATCCAACCTCAAGTAAAGTCAACCATATAAGCCATTAACAAACATCTGTGTGGTAATTACATCAGAAAATCCATTGGAACCCTATTTTTGTTTATGCTGTGTAGAAAATAATGATAATTACTTCGGAAAATCAATCTGAGTACTTGAGATGACAATTTTTGCCCAAAAACATAGATAAAATATGCTAATCAATTTGAGTTTGCAAGACGACATTTTTTGCCAGTAAATCCATTGGAATCCTCTTAAACCCTTCATTTGCATCCGGAACCACTGAGCTTTATCTAGCTAGCAATTTTGACCAACTTGAAGAGGAATAAACACCAAACATTGCAAAAAGTTAGATCAAAACCCACCTGTTGCAAGATGCTCTGTTTTTTGGACAATTACTACACTTATTTGAGAAATTTGTTCATATGCGATCACCATTTTGAGGTATAATCCACCACTTTCACCAATTACTCCCTTTTCTCCCTAACCGGACATAACCCTCTCTTACCCTTTTCTCCATTTTCGAAAGTTCTATTCAAGATGTGTATTTGTTTGGAAGCTTGGGTAGGTCATGATTAAAAATTAATGGTTGAAAATTCATAAAACCGCTTATGATGGAAAGTATGCCTTTTTCTCTCTTTTCCTGTTTGCTCTAATGATCTGTATTTTACCCAACTATTAATAGTAAATATTACAAATCATAGTTGTGTATTTTAATAATAATAATAATAATAATAATAATAATATATATATATATATGTATATGTATATATATGTGTATATAGTGACAATTAAAGAAGCCAAAAATGGTGAATGTGAAGGACAACACAACATAAGATGTCAGTTTCATAGCTTAAATGGTTCACGCCACAAACTCGACCCATTTATAATTTTGTCACAAGAGTGAACTAAATTTATGACACACAATTAGGACTAAATTTATGACACAAACACAATTAAGACACCCAATCCGTTTTGGGTTTGAGTTGTCTCAACATGTCATGTCAAAAGTCACCACCCTATTGAAGACGAGCAAAAATTTCAGGCCTATAGTGGGGAATAATGGGATTCTGCAAGTCAAGAATCTCTACTCCGAATGGGAATTCTACAAGTCAATTTTTTTTACTCTGACAACTTAAACTTGCCTAACAATTGCTTCTTCACAAGTCAAGAAAATCCTCCAGCACAATTTGCTGCTGGATAATGTATTAATGCTTTCATTGAAAAGTCAAGTTTTGTAATGCAAATTTCTGCTGTAAATGGATGAATTTGTCTAAGCAAAAGATCTATATAAGGATCTCCATGACTTCATATTACTCTTGTAAGGCACCATTAAATGTCAAACTTATCTGGCTTGTTTTCAACAGATCTTCTCTATCTATCCTCACCAAAAAGGTTATTTCTTTCCAATACCGCTTAATTCAAGGGTTTCTTCTCTTCTCTTTGTGCTACATCAATATGGAATCGGAGCAATATCGTTGGCTTAAAATTTCTTTCGATTGCAACCAACAAAAACGCCCACCTGCTGTTATACTCCAAAACTTCACAAACTCCCACCTCTGCGCACTGTTTTAAACAATCAACAACTAACATGCATCATCACCAACAAATCCGAATATCAGATCAGTATTGCTGTTCAAATTGCACTGAACAATTGTTGTTGCTCAAATTGACCCTATACGAAGGGAAACAACTATACTTGGTTAGAAGTAAATTGGTGATTTCACTTTAACACTTCCTTCCAAAAGAGGATGTTATGGTTTTTACAATGAGTAATGGCCTTCTCCACAGCCCAAAGCCAATTATGAGCATTGCATCTTTAGTGTCAACTACGGAGTAAGGACAATAGGATCCTCAAGATCTTTGAACTAAGAAGGATTTGAAGTTCAGATATGGAGTTGGGAATGGTCATCGAGTTCGATTTTTGGGAGGATTAATTAGAGTATTGGGAGGAAGAGAACAAATTCTCACTAGCTATTAATGCTTTATATCTCATTTCTTCAGTGCATGATGCACCTAGATCCAGTTTCATCAAGCCTTATGGAGCTTTTCTTGGGATTTTATTTTTGCAAGAATCTTAAAAATATGGACACTGTGTTACCGACGAGTTTTAAAATGAGAAAAATAGAAAAGAAATGGGCTGAAACCCTAAAATTTTTGTCCAATTGTTTTGTTATTGAGTTTTTTAATGAATATAAAACTTGGCCACTTTTCTTGCCAAACTCTTCCGTCCAAAAGTATCCTATTTGGACGGGAAACTAAATAACACAAGTAACTTGTAAAAAATTGTAATCCCTATCATACATAATAAAACTAATATAGGGGTAACTTAGTAATCTACATGACTAAATATAAAACTTGAGTTTTCTTTTCTTTTCCTTTATAAACTCAGTAAGAAGACTATGTTTTCTTTTCTTTCTTTTTTTTCCATTATAAATTAAGTTTTCTACTCTTTTCTTTTTTTTTCCATTATAAAATAAGTTTTCTATTCTTTTCTTTTCCGTCTAAAACTCAAAAACATTGTAGGAGTCTAATGAGTTAGTACATTTGCTTATGTAGCTTACAACTGTACAATTATGCTCCTCTAATAAGTGAATATGGAATTTACATCAAACTAGTACTTATTCACGCAAGAAGCCAAGAACTATTTATCTCTTCTAATGCGTTCAGTCATTCCTATTCCATTAGCTTCGTACATTGAAGGCCAAATTCCCTTTCAAAGTAAGGCTTTTGTTTAGTAATTGACTTAACAAAGATTGAGCACATTATCTCTATGAGGAACGTAGACCTTATAAATCTCAATATCCAGATATATGCTTTATTTGCAAGCAAAGAAATGAGATGTGTGCTCATGTATTTCTACAGTGTCCAATTGCTAGGGTATGTTGAGCTTTCTTTTTGGAGTTTTCTATATATATGATGTAACAAAGATTTGATGTAAATTTGCTTTCAAATATATGGAAGCAAGAAATATGACAATTTATGGAAGTGTACTTTCTTTTCAATTCATGTGGAATGGAAATGAGTATTGCACTCTTTAAAGGATTCTTTTGATATTGTGTTCTGAGGTTTTTTAAATCCACCGGTGAGATACACACGAAATACATGCAGGATCATCATTAGAACTATCATACTTGCCGACCATCGATGAACTGATCGGACTAACCATCCAAAATTAGCTTCAGTAATTATATATTGAACCAAAGCAAAAGCGTCAGTAACGGTCGGACGATAGTAAAAAGTCATAGCAAACCCCGTATGTACGATGAGGGTGACTTCTTGTCCACCTGCTTATTGTATGTATTCTCTCTTTTCTCTCTGTAAAATTTCTTCTTTATCCCGAAAAAAGAAGGCTCAACTTATGAGTCTCATGAGTGAGTTTTATACCTACGATTTAGACAGTTTTTAGTCATAATTCTTTGTTAACTTTAAATATTTTTAGTGTTTTGTTACTTGTGTTTGTGTTGTAGAAAACGTCTTCGGAGGGTCAAAACATGAAAAAAGAGCTTAGTGGCATTTTTGTAATTTCTGGAACAGCAAGTCCGCTGGGGCAAATTCCCCTTCTGTAAAAAGCCCGACGAGGCCAAGTCAAAAAGTAACTCCGCCGGGCGGAGTTATCTAGTACAAAAAGCCTGCCGGGGCGGATTCGTCGGGAAGAAAGAAGGTTGTTTTGCTACGTTTCAGAAGTCGAGTCCGAGAAGGATTGGTTTGCCTGATTGGTTTCATGTTATGACCCTTTTGCAGGATAGCCTTAGGGTTTATTGTATCCTAAGATGGTTGCAAACCTTCTTGTTCGATTTCATGTTTTGGGACTGGAAGGAGGGCAAATTCTACATAGGTATAACTGCTTTTGTCAATTTATATGCATTTGTAAAAAGAGGAATGCCTATATTGTTTTTGGACAATACTCCATTTCAATTGATGTGGGATATTATTACCTTTCTTGTGTCTTCATGGGATTCAGCAGTGGGTGCATTTAGAGAAAATTTATCAAAGGTCTGAACAGGGATTGGTACCCCCCCCCAAAACCACCAAAACAAAATCATGTTTCTTGGAGGACTATGCACCTTTCATGCTCCTCTTTTCAAATAAAATATTCTTCTTTAATCCAAAATTACATAAATTATTCAACCTGAAGAAATATATATTCGTGAAAGTAGCTCTAAAATATGCCTAGGATAGCCAAATTGAAAACTGCAGGGTGTAGGATTCCCGCATATGTTGCCATGCCCATTATATGTACCACAACTATGGTAACAAGTAACAACACCCCATGCCAAAAATAAAGATCATCCATCTATATAGCAGGAAAATCTAAGTGAATAGGTTATCCACACATCACTAAATTCATCACATGCATATATACCTTTCTTAAATACTACAAAATTCCTTTCGGGTTATTATTCTTCTTTCTTTTTAGCAAATTTTTGTGTCATGCATTGGAATTTTTTCATTTTGGTTTGAGGATTGAAATGGAGAACTTATATGCATACTCTACATATTACTTACAATCTGACTATGATGTAGAAAATACTTATGCAGGTAATGTATATTTTGTTGTTCAATTACAGGCTAGCAAGATATTCAAAGTACAAACAACATCAATGGAAAAAATTTATTCTTATGACTAATTGTAGTTTCTTTTGAGACTACTTCAAATAGACATGGCTTCTATACTTTAGGTTGTGTCAGGGATTTTTAAGTAAGACGTGATAAAAACATATTTCTAGACTATATATTTTGTAAATTTTTAAATACAAAACAAATGATATATATATATATATATATCAGGGATATAAAAACATTTTAGAATATAACACATCTTCAAATTTCTGCTGACATCCTTCAAAAAAATATTTTTAAAAAAAAAAGCCAAACAAAGGGAGTAAATGCTTAAGGACTACTTTATGCATGTTCAAAGACAAAACTGCAATCAAGTCATAATTATCAACCAACTTAATAAAAAAGGTTAAATTAGTTTTACCTCATTTAATGATACAATTGTTCTCAGCTGATTGAACCCGAGATCTAGGTGCTTCAATTTGGTGCACTTCCGAAGATTATCCACCTTTGTAAACTTGTTCCTACTTAGATCAAGGGTTTCCACAACTGGAAGAAGTTGTAAAGACTCATCCATGAGAAACAAGCCATTACAAGCACATGAAACAAAATTTAACCGATTCCAATTTGGGGAGTCTTTTATCTCAGCAATTCTACTTGCAAAAACATGCCGAAGGGCATCCTGGGTCAAAACAACAAAAAGCAGTGACCAACAATTTTTCTACAACTTTAATAAATGACCATCAATTTATATATGATATGTAGAAACTAAGTTCACTTATAAATTATCTACTGCATTCTAGAAATATGGAATTTGATTGAAGAAATAAAAAAAAAATTATAACGTAAAATAAAGTTAGTACATAATATTATAGTTAGTTCATACTATTCAAAAGAGTAAACCAGTTTGGATAGCGCAATTAGAATGCATTTTTCTGTCTGAGGAGGAGGTTTTTTGATGCGAGACAGAACAGGAAAACAAATGAAAATAAATTGATTGTAATTACACCTTTAAATTTATTGGAGATAATTATGTGTCTAAGTTAATCAGGATGCCCAAGTAATTTTGTATCTACTTTCCTAAATGATCAAAACGGCTAGCTGGGTTTTTCTCTTGAGTTGTACGAGATGAAAGCCTCATATACGGTTCTCGGTGAGCTGGAGTCCCAACTATCTCTCAATGAAGTATGTTAATTTCTTAGTAGGATATGCACCTCAGTAGTATCCTAGTGACTAGCGTTAGTGTTTACTTGGTACCCAGGTTTACTTAGTCTATACGATTTAGTTTTCTGTATAAATATTGTAATACTCACAAGTTTAATTAAAGATGTTTATTGACTTGGCTTTATGCCAGTATATGAATCGAGCATGGTTAAGTTAGTGTTCATTGAAAAGAAGTTATTGTTCATAAAGGAAAACAAGAAGTCATCACTCATCCGGATACAACTTCGCTAGCACCTTCCATCATCATTTATCAAGTTTCATGGATATCTCTTGTTTAGTTATCTAACAGTGAATATATCTTGTCCCACATCGAATATCTTAACAAAGTATGTCTAGTATATAATGAGTTGGATCAAATCTTGTCATTGCCAATTGGTTTTGAGTTAGAAAAATTGATTTATATACTAGCATTTGGGTCCATTTTATAAATCTAACATTTTTCAGTAAGCCCATAAGTTGGAAAAAAAGAATAATAGAAAGTAAAAAGTGAGTCTAAATAACCAGTCCAAAAAATCATTTTTTATGTAATCATGGTGAATGAAATGGAACTAACTAGCAAACTTGATGCTTTATTAGAGCTCCAGAGAAAGCCAACAAGAAAGTCTCGTAATTTATTTCAATTTTCAGCACGAGGAAACAGAAAAGTAATTTTAAAAATTGCAGCAACTATCCAAGCCCTTCGTTCTGACTGAAAGGGTAGTAGAGGACAAGAACCTCCACATGTTGATCACCCATTATCAAGAGGATCCTAAAAGGAAAAAATTTGTGCTTGTTGATCAAATTGAAGATTCATAATTGGCTCGCGCCAATAAATCAAAGTGCAGGCAAAGCCAACTCGATTTTATGTTTCTATATGGTGAGTTTTAGTCTCAAACTTTGTAAGAGTTCTATATTTTCTCAACTATTGTCAAAGATGCAACACATGGTATTCAAGCTGTGGTATTCAAGCTGCACTGGCAGCACTGCCCTTTGTCATATCCTTTTCATTATTCCTCATTATAAAACTCGATATCAAGTTTCTCAAGTAAAGGAGAGAACGATGTGGACCACGCAAGGAAGAATGAGAAAATTGCAAAGGTTTGTTAGTAATTATTTTGTATATTATTGATAAATTGATTATAAATAAGTTATTAGAGTTAATAAGTATTAATCTAGTTAGCTAGGTTGTTTTAAGTATTTTTTGTATCTACTTTCCTAGCATAATTATTTAGGTAATTAGAATTATTTCCTTAATAGTATTACTTATTAGTATACTACCTACTACTAGAGTTTTTCTTGCTCCCTAAGTTTTAAGTTTTAGGTTCTCTATATAAGTAATGTAGTCTCCACAAGCTTAAATAGAGTTGAATATTTATTTGACAATCTTAGTGCCTTAGGATACTACCTTATGCCATTGTGGTCTTCGGGCTGGTTGCTCATCCTCTTACCTCTTCTTTATTCCTTTCTTATCCTTTCCCTAATCCCTTCTAAACCGTTATCAGTATCAACTTTATTTCTAGAATTAAAAGTCACTAGTTCATAGACCATAATCCTTTTACCTCTACCAATATTGTCTAAAACTATCAAATTTTTACCTTTTTCATTTCACGTTACTCTCTATACTTAATAGACAAAAACATCACAAAGCCATCTCTTCAATTTAGTTTTTTTTCCAACTGAGGCCTGATTTACTGAATATGACCTTTTATAATGACCATGTACTCATCTACAACGAGCATATATCTTATACTCCGTCCATTCTAAGAGGAGAGTCCATTTATCAAAAGATCATACTCACTCTGTGTCCAGCTATAGTTGTCCCAACTTGGCTTTTGAGAAATCATTAGTTTACATAAGGATATTTAGAGTCTACAATGCTTTAATATTCCTTAATTTCATGTATGTTCTTTAATTATGAAAAAAGGGAAGAAAAAATGATGTTATCCTATGCCCGCAGAAGAGTCCCGATTGTATTTTATTTGTGGATGGAGGAAATTTGCCATCCTATCATGTTTCCGCTCCCTCCTCTACTATACAAAAGCATCTCTGCTGTCTATGCCAAAGTAGATGTAGTTCCCAATCCTTTCAGAATTTACACGACAGTGCAGAGGATGAAGAAGAGGGAAGATTTTAAAACCCTTGCACAATCTTCCCTTTAACATTAATAATTCACACTTATTTTGGGGAGGATTATTTAACATAGCATAAAAAAATTGTAGTATGCGTCTGCAGATATCAAACAGAGTATAAGTTTACTGGAGTAATAAATTGTAAAACTCACAGTTGAATTATGGCAGATAAGTTTCTCCAGTGTATGCCTCAATTCAAGAAGCCCTCGAGCTGCCGAAGTGGATAGATCGCATCCGCGAAGTTCCAAAACCCTCAACCTCCCGAACGGCAGCAACGAGAGCGGAGTCGGGTCCCTAACAGGCGGCGGAAGAACTGACACAACTTTCAACGACGTCAGGAGCCGCAAAATCCGGCGGAGCTGCTCGAGGGCGCGGTGATCACCGAGGTCAGAGACATAGGCGCGGAGATAATCGACCGGAGCTCCGGCTAGGAGGCTCTCAAGCTCGGCTAGAGCTTCGAGTCTTGATTGCACGTAGTGTAAGCCTACAGGATTCAACTTGAGAACTAGGGTTCCTTCGATCAACGGGCCAGCTACGTTCTCCACGAATTTCACCAGTGATTCAAGGTATCGATCTCCGGTCACAATAGACATGGCACAGAATTAATCTTTTGCTGCCGGAATCAACACATGTCCTACACACATACATCCAACATACATATATATATTTATGAATTAGGGTTTCTAAGGCGAGATTTCTACAGAATGGGAAAAGGGATTGGTAATTGAGGACAGAGAAACGGCCATGAGAGGAGGGAGAGAGAAAGAGTTAATGATTAAGGAGGGTTAGACAAATGGATTTTAGGGAGACACGGGCTACATGCACCATTCGGACCATGTGACGTGTTGGTCATATTAACCGTCGTTTTACGAAACAGTAGGTTAGAAATATGATTAATCCGAGAGCAAGTAACGACGCAAATCGCGGAGAGTACTTCTACACAGATCGGATTATTGGACATTTGGACCGGCCGAAATTTTTTTTTTTTTTGTTTTGACTCCAAAAAAAGTATAATAATATTTATTCTAATTAAAATTTTTACAGAATTTAATAATTTAGATATAATTTGAATATATATAAAAAATAGTATTTTACAGACTGTATAACATTTTTTTTATATATATTCAAATTATACCTAAATCACTAAATTTTATAAAAATTTTCGCTAAAATAAATACTATTTATTTTTTGAGAATAAAAGCCAAAAAAAAAAAACACAAATTTTGGAGAGGTCCAAAAAAACTGTCTGTCTAGACTTATTGAATCGGGGACGGAAAGGGTGGATCTATTCCAACGTACCGTATAGTGTATTTTTCAATTGAAATTGATGTGTGATTGAATTTTCCTTTGGTAGATCATAGTGGTATCATGTAATCAAGGTGGTATTGGTTTTTAACCAATAATCATATGACATGTAGCTATATAAAAGTGGTATTTTAACTTAATGAATGCTATGGGGATCACACAAAATCGTTCAAAATAAAACCTCGAATAATAATTGTGACGCCCCCAAAATATGTATACATCACCCATTTTGAGTCGTCAAATACATGATACATACATTTTTATTTATACAATTATCGTGCAAAATACGACGACACATATACTGTGAGTTTCAATATAAATATTGTAACGTATATAATACGACAATATTCATATTTAAATTATTACAATATCATATAAAGTACAACAACAAATATTTCAAGTTCCCGAAGGAATACGAGAAGATTTATGTTCTCCTCATTCTAATGTGGTGTATTTTTTACGCTTTCAATGTCAGGTCCTCATCACCCTATAGTTGTTCACCAAAATCAATTAGTAAATAATGTATAAATATGTCACATTTTATGTTCTCAGTATAATTATTATGTCACACCGTTTCATAATTTGATTAGGATTGTGACTAATTCGCAACACCACTTTATACCCATGTTCTCTCTGCTAGTCTCAGCTACACTTTTATTACTTGAAAGGGGTGGTGAAGTAAAAGGGTGAGCACAAACAGTCCAGTAAAGAATATCATGACTTAAGATAATTACATTATCAATAGCCTTCACAATAATAAATCAGATATTTAGAACATATGGTAGATAATAAAAGTTTTCAACCATAATAGCAGCGGAATCAACAATCCATTAGAAGAATCGAGTAGAACATAATGTCTACTATCCTCTCCAAATTAAAAGTTCATCATCAATATTTTATTCCTGTAATACTCATCAACAGTTCTTCTTTGTAACCAAGACAAAGATAACTCTCATAACCTGTCTTCACCTGAACCACCAAAGATTATAATTAAATTAACAATTCATATTTATACTCTGGTAAATCAACAGTCAATCTTTGCACTACGAGCCAAGACATACAATTGTATTTTAAAAAAGTCAAGTAGAACATGATATCTACTATTTTTTATGATTTAAAAAGTTTGACATCAATTTTATCGCTGAGACTCAGGGGATGTTTGATAAAAACTGAATGAATCTGAATCTGAATGAGCTGAATCTGAATTGAATCTGAATGAAAAAAGTTGTTTGATAATTGACATGTCTGAAATATCTGAATAACAAATTTTTATTATTTTACCCCTCTCAAAAAATTCAAAATTGTTGTAAATTTATTTAATATTACTTAATATAATAGTTAATATTTTTTTAAATTTTTTTTAATTTTTTTACTTCATTCAGCTACTCATTCAGCCATTCAACTAAAAAAACATGACTTAGCCATTCAGCTCGTCCATCTTACCGATTCAGCCATTCAGACCAAAACAAACGCACTGACCGATTCAGTCATTCAGATTCAGCTCCATTCAGCTCTAAACAAACACCCCCTCAGCTAAATAAATAATCAACATCTGTAAGATCCCAACTTTTTTATAAATAAAATTGAATTTTCTCTAATTATTATTTTGAATAATAAGGTGTTAATTTGATATAATGCTTTGGTTATGAGTGAAATGTATAAATTTTACAAACTAAGCAAGTGGTTATAAAATATTCATTTTTGTCGGAGAATATTCGTTTGGTTGTGAAATATTCTTGTTGTCGAAAAATATTTATACGATGGCGTAGCCATTTATGGGCCCCATAACGGAAAATAGTCGGATGAAAAAAATGACAAGTTTGAGTTTTTATAAATAACGGCGTAGTTGTTACCGTTAACACTGTTGGAATACCAGGTGGTTAAAGTACAGTAATACGCGTGGTTGCACAGTAGCACACGGTATTGCACAGTATTGTTGAATTATTGATCCTTACGTAAGAAGGCACACTACAAGAAAAAATATTATTTTCGACGGAAATAAGGTCGACTGAACACATTCAGTCGACGTTAAGCTAAGACAGACTGAATATTCAGTTGACTATAAGTCAGTCGACATTACAGTATCCTCGATGGACATCCGTCAGAATTAAGCCCTCCTCCCTGGCGCGAAGGTTTCTCGCCAGCGTGAATATAAAGTCGACAGAATATGTGTTATCCTCGACTGAATAGTTTGTCGAAATTAGCCTATAGTCGACAAACATAACCTCGACGGAATTTCGTCGAGAATAATTATTAAAAACCTGATCAAATTGTTTTCTCCAGCGCCTCCTTGTCACTCACTCTCTCTCAGCTCACTCTCTCTCTCTCAGCAACTCTCTCTCCCTCAACAGCTCTCTCACTCACTCTCTCTCACTAAAACTCCCTCATCTCACTCCACCCACACCACCACCACCTCGCCGGATTCCAACCTCGCCTTCGACCACCATCACCTTCGACCACCTACTGTGACGACCACCGCCTACGACGACCACGCCTCCGACCACCATCTTCGGCCCTCCGTCTCTCTTTCCCTCCTCATTTTTCCTCTTGTAATTCAAGATTCAAGATATATACTGAAATTCCTAATTTTTTTAGCTAGGGTTAATATTTATTGTACCGATTTTGACTGGAATTGGTTTAATAAGTTACAATTGCATCTGATTTGGTGTCATGTGTTAATATATATCATAATATGGAGTTATAGGGTTTAATAAGTTACAATTGCATGCATCTGATTTGGTAAGTTTCGTAGTATAATTTGGGGTCAGCAGTACATGCAATTGGTTCTGATTTGTATCTGATTTGGTTCTGTTTGGCCAGTGAATTTGATGTATTTGAATTTGGTTCAATTTGGTTATAGCATATCATTTTTATGCCTTTTGTTGCCAAAGGAAGTGAAATGCAGTGCGATAAACTTATAATATGCAGTGTTCTGATTTCTACCTTTTCCAGCATTGTGAATTTTAATTTGTGAATAACCTGAAGACTTCTCTTATATTGGTTTTGATTATTAATTCCGACGGAATTTTCGACTGAATTCTGTGGAATTTATAGATGATAATAAATAAATATTTAATTAACTATATAAAAGACAATTAGGACTTGGTTTGCTACTAAAATTAAGTAGTAATACTAGAAAAGTTAAATAAATTAATAAATTAATACAAAAAAATACTAGGAGATTTAAATAACTTTAATAAATTATATAATATAATAAACTTTAAAATAAAATAAGTTTAATAACATAAAATAAATTTAATAAAATAAAATAAATTTACTTTATTATTTAATATAATATAATTAAAAATAAAATAAAATAAATTTAATTTAATTTAATACAATAAAATAAATTTACTTTATTATTTAATATAATATTATAAAAAATAAAATAAATAAATAAAGAAATAAATCTAAATAAATAAATTAATTTAATTTAACTAAATTAAATTAAATTAAAGTAAAACATATAAAATAAAATAATACAAAATGAAATAAATTAAAATACATAAATAAATAAAAGTATAATATTAAATTAATTTTAAAATAAATAAAATAAATTTAATAATAAACTAGAATAAATTAAAATGTTGAAAATTTAATTTAATTTAATATCATTAAATATAAATTAATTAATTTAAATAATATAATATAGTAAAAAAATAAAGTTAAAATAAAATAAAATATAGTAAAATAAAATAAAATACAATAATTATCTTAAACTAAGTAGCATTTGCTTAGTTTTTCATTACATAAAAAATATCTATAATTAAATAAAATCAAAGCTAATAAATTAAAATAACATAATATATTTGAAACTTAGAAACCCGTTGAATAGTAGCCTCTATAGAATCCAAATAACAATTCTCATAAACTAAGTACCACTTACTTAGTTTATCATTGACAAAATAAACTAAGCAGTATTTGCTTAGTTTGCCATAATTTTCAATAAACTTAATAATACTCTCCCTTTAATCTTTAATACACTCAATAATAAAGCACGATACTTTGGAACTTAGAAACCCGTTTGACATTTACTCAGTAGGAGTGAATGTCAAATAGTCCCCAGTTTGGGACTGTTACTGGATGTTATGTCTCTCACTTAGATCGGTGCCAATTAAGAGAGTGTGTGTTTATAATATTTTGAAGATTTTTCAGCTGGTGTCTCTACATGTTTTTCGAGTGCATACTTAGACTAAGTTGTTCTTGGTCTATTTCGTGTACTTGAAGACCATGGGGAGGTGCTGCTGAAAATTTCTTAAAATATTATAAACACGCACCTTCTGAATGGCTTAATGTGAGGAGATGCATCCAAGAATGGGATAGAAGCCTAACCCCTGTAGAGTGGAGATATATGCTAGGTAAACTAAATACATGCATGTACCACATTCATGATTATTCTTGATCTAATTTGGTATTTTCTTCAATTAAAGATGTCAGTCGACCGGAGTTGGATGTACCATAGGATTAAGATTGATGGGAGGGGGTTAGTTGATGCGTACCGTGAAGGGGTGTCCAATTTTATGAACAAAGCAATAGAACATGTTGATGATTCGAACGGAAAGATGAGATGCTCGTGTTTCAAGTGTAAGAACATGATATGAAAGACTGCCGATGAAGTTAAATTTAACTTATATTCACGTGGGTTTGTGGATATGTATTCGGTATGGATTCATCACGGGGAATCAGCTGAGTTTAGAGAACGGACAGATAGTACTATAGACCAATCGGTTCACGGGGATTCACAATCAGATAACTATGACGTCGTGCAGATGTTGGTTGATGCGTATGGCCCTACCAATATTGACTAGGCTGAAAACAACCATGTGTCAAGTAGTGCTCAACAAAAGCCAAATGCTTCAGCAGCTGCTTTTTACAAGTTGCTATCTAAATCGGGTGTTCCATTATATCCTGGAAATGACAAGCACACCAGGCTTTTTGCAGTTACGAAGCTTTTACATTTCAAGAATGAGCATGACTGCAGTGAGAGTGTGACAACCGAGATTTTATAAATTAATTTTAATATTTATTGGATTGAATAAATATTTTCGATGAATTAATTATTAGATTAATTAATTAATTGATGAAGTTGTGATAGATTAATTTAATTATATGTGTTACATTTATTAATTTAATATGGAGAATTTTATTATTCGATGTATGTATTTATGTGAGCTTATTGTATTAAAAGAAATATTTAATAAGCCTAATGTTATTTTAATTATTTAATTATTAATTAGAGATTTAATAATTTAATATTATTAATCAATGAGAATTTGAATTATGTGATTATGTGCACTATTGAGAAATTATTATATTTTATTAAATGAGATATTGATTTTATTTTATGATGGAGTGTGATATTAATTAAACTATATGATAAAAGGTTTTATTAAAATAAAGAGTTTTGAATCTAGATTGCTAGCCAAACATGGCCTTTGAGGGAGTTGAGGGCAGTTACCCATGACTGGGTAACTGACCACAACGCGTCAGACGTCTTCTTTATTTACGTCTTCCCTTCTTTTTTCTTCATTAATTTCCTAAGTCTAGAAAGTGTCAGAGAGAGTTTCAGAGAGAGATACAAAGAGAGGGTTGAGAATTCAGAGTTTTGTGAAGGAGGAATTCACTTCCTAGTAAATTAATCTACGCTTGGGTAATCTCTTCAACCCAATTTATATATTTTACGTCTTTTAAGTTTCATGAATATGACTTAAGTCTTCTGTGAGTCTCTGTTTTTGGGGAATTCAGTTGTTATAAGAATAGATGTAATAATTCGAGTTGTGTGGCATATTATATATATATATATATATATATATATATATATATATATATATATATATATATATATTGTGTGTTTCCATATCATTAATTTCTTAAGATTTCAACGTATGATGATGATTTGTTATTTCAAAATTTACAGAGTTTGGGTTTTGGCCATATGACCTTATACGTGATATTTCATGTGTTGATCATATATTATCCCTAAATTTTACACTCGTATTTTATTATGCATGTTGATACGAAGAGACCAAAGTTTAAATGGTTGGATTTGGCCTTATAACGAATCCGTAGTATTAATTTTCATGGTTTTTGTTCAAAACCTTCAAGAACACAAATAACAGTGAAATTTACATACTTTAATTATGTAATTATATGTTTTAATGGGTTAAAATTATTTTATAATTGTTGGGTAATGATTATATATGTATTACAATGATTGGGTAAGTCTAAATTCGTGTAAAAATAACTAATTGTAAGTTATGGCCATATTCACGTATAATTTTACTTGTGATTGATTTTTGACCTAATTTGGCCTTGTTATGTTCCCGAACTGCAGAAACTGCAGAAAATGAGCCTACGTAACCCCGCCCCTGGCGGGCGTTACCAAACTACATTACCCCGCCCCGGCGGTAAAAAAAAATAATAAAAAAAATAAAAAAATAAAAAACAAAAGAAAATTAAAAATAAAAACTAAAAAATAATAAAAATAAATAAATAAATATTCGATAAAAATTATTATTAAAATATTTATATTTATAAAATAAATAAAATATTTTAATTGAGATATTATGGAATAAAATAAATATTTGATGAAAATTATTATTAAAATATTTATAAAATAAATTAAATATTTTAATTGAGATATTTATGGAATAAAATAAATATTCGATGAAAATTATTATGAAAATATTTATAAAATAAATTAAATATTTTAATTGAGATATTTATTGAATAAAATAAATATTCGATAAAAATTATTATGAAATAATTTATTCGAGTGTAATAATAGTAAGAGAATGAAAATATTCGAATTTAATTAAGTAATTAAATTAGAAGGGTAATGATTTGTTAAATAAAGTGGAGTTTACATTAAATAATTAAGTGAAAATGTAACTAATGAATGTCGAGAATACATATGGTATGTGTGTAGGATTTGTGGTGAACGGAAGTAGTAATCGTTTAGCCTACGCACGAGGCAAGTTTCCTAACCCTACTTATTATCATTATTCAAGTTATAAATCAAGTTCATTTGTTATGTTAAAGATTTACTATCTTTTCAAAGTATGATTCTGTTATACAATAATTGTTCTATTGTATACCTATTGAGATTGTTATTCATTATAAATATCATTTATTGTTGAACCTTGTTAGACTAGCTAATCCTTATTGATTCAATTAGTCCATAGTTGATGAACGTTCTAAATTCAGAACCCTTATTGATTTATCTAAACCAAACTTCCTTTGGTGCAGACTCTAATGTCAAACTAAGATGAACAACCCTGCAAAGGGATTTACTTATGCGTTAGCGTTAAGATATTGTGCACAGTATGGTACTAAGGGCTGATCCCCCTAAGTACGAGAAGAAAGGTCCATAGTCTTATGATTGTTAAAGGTTTCAAGTATAACCCTTGATAACCTAAGACATAGTTCAAGGTCTTATGATCCTCAGAAATTCTTTTGATTCTTGTTATTCATTCTTGATTTAAAAGTTGAGCTTTTATATTCGAAGTTATTATTTTTCCTCGCATGTTATTATATTGTTGTTTTCATTATTATACTTGTGGGCAATCGTACTCACTATTGCGTAATAATAACATTGTAGTTAAGAACGAAAGAGCAGACAAACCTTCCACTAGTAAAGACAAGAGCAAGGTTAACAAGTGATGAAGACTTGTTGTTTTATATGATGATGTATTTTGTTTAAGACTTAAGTTAATGATATTGTTTAAGACTTATTTGTTTATGATTCCACACAGATATTTAAGGTTAGAGTAACCTGTGATTTATTTATTATGTAGTTGATGTAACCCCATAAGGGGAGATTTATTATTATTTCTATCTATTGCATGGTTTGCATTTATTTATGGGTAGATAGATGGATGATGTTGTGTCGTGAACACCAAATCCTGTGGAAATGGAAGTACCGGATTTGGGAGTGTCACAGAGAGAGGATTCAATAATTTGCTTGATATTCTCAGCGAGTTCTTACCTAGGAATAATACTCTGCCCACGAATTACTATGAGGTGAAGAAAATGGTTAAGGGGTTGAATCTCGGATATGAGAAGATCGATGCGTGTGAGCAGGATTACATGTTATACTATGGGGAGGACAAAGATAAGGTGCAGTGTGATAGTTGTAACTCGCCAAGATATAAGATCACAAAACGTGGGGGGAAGGAAAAACATGTTCCAAAGAAGATTTTACGGTACTTTCTCTTGCGCTGAGGTTGCAGTAGCTATTTATGTCTGTGCACACTGCTCAGCATATGAGTTGGCATAAAACAAGGGATGTCGTGCCTGGTCAGCTAACTCACCCAGCAAATGGAGATGAATGGAAGAATTTTGATGCCAATTTTCCATAATTTGCCGACGAAGTTAGGAATGTCAGGCTTGGCATGGCTACATATGGCTTCTGTCCATTTAATAATTTTAGTCAACCTTACTCTGTTTGGCCAGTGATTATGGTAGCTTACAATCTTCCACCGTCAATGTGCATGAGGGATCCGTATCTTTTCTTGACCTTACTTATACCAGGGGATAAGAGCCCTACAAAAGACATCAACGTGTACCTTAGGCTGTTAGTTGATGAACTTAAGATGATGTGGGAAACGGGTGTTCAGACTTTTGATAAATCTATCGGGCAGAATTTTGTGATGAAGGCAGCCTTGTTGTGGACTATCACTGACTTTTCGGCACTAGAGATGATTAGTGGTTGGTCGACTCATGGTAAGTTTTCATATCCAGTCTGTATGGGGGACGTGCAAGGCACTCAACTATGTCATGGCCGAAAAACTAGTTTTTTTGGAACTGCTGGTAGATTCTTGCTTGCTAAGCACAATTATAGAAAGATGTCTACACAGTTCGACAGAAAGACAGAGAAGAAGGGGGTTGTCGGGCAGCGACATATTGGGCTGGCTAAATGAACTAACATTTCCACTGCCTGGGAAGGAGCATGGTAAGTTGAGAGCTATCAGATATGGGAAAAGTCATAACTGGACACATTCGCCGATTTGGTTTGAGTTGCCATACTGGGTCACACTAGCACTTCCGCATTGTATAGATGTTATGCATACAAAAAAGAATGTATTTTAGAACTTGTTTTACACCGTACTAGATACGAGTGGTAAAACAAAAGACAATGATAAAGCACGTAAAGACTTGGAGGAAATGAATATCAGGCGGGAATTGTGGATCCGACCTAACAACACAAAACTAAAAGCTCTATTTTGTCTTACCAAGCAACAGGTTGAAAACATTTGCAAGTGGCTTAGCGCATTGAAGCTCCGAGATGGATATGTTTCTAACATATCTCGTTGTACTAAGGTTGAGCACTTAAAAATTATTGGGTTCAAAAGTCACGATTATCATGTATTCATGCAGAAGTTGATGCTAATTGCATTTCGTGAGGTGTTACCCAGGAATATTAATGATACTTTTTCCGCACTTTCAAATTTCTTTCGAGATATTTGCTTAACTGTTATAAGGTATAGTGATGTGGAGCAGATGGAGAAAAACATAGTGTTGATAATGTGCAAGCTCGAAATGATTTTACCACCGGGGTTCTTTGACAGCATGGAGCATTTGCCTATTCATCTACCATATGAACTTAAACTTGGAGGACCGGTGCAATATCGATGGATGTATCCATTTGAGAGGTAATATCACATACATTTGATAGGTATTCGTCATCTTTATATTTAACTGATCAAGTAATATTACATACTTTCATATTTCAGGTATATGCGTCGATTAAAGCAGAAAGTTAAAAACAAAGCTCGCGTAAAGGGTTCTATTGCTGAACGCTATACGGAGGAAGAACTTGTCAACTTTTGCTCGTTGTACTTTGACGATGTAGTCGCAACGAAGCATAACCATCTAAGTCGGAATGAGGTCACCGATCCGTCTGGTCGTGCTGGTGATGAGTTGGTTGTATTCACTTATCCAGCTAAACCATTTGGACATGAGACGAAGACTTACCTAACCGATAAAGATTTAAAGATTGTCTCTACATACGTGCTTCTAAATATACCTGAAGTATCATCGTACATCAAGTGTGTATTATTACAAGTTGAAAATGATTTATCTAATCTTAATCAACAATTAAATAATTGCCATATTATTGTACGCAGTTCATTCGAATTGGAAGCGCATGCTTCAAACCCGGGGTTGACAGAATCACAGATGGAAGCATTCACAAATGCAAAATTTCACCAGTGGTTTAAGAGAAGGGTCAAAGAAAAGAACGCTTTTGAGCGTTTTAGAGATGTCATTTTAGGCCCGTATAAACTTATTAGTTCATTTACAGGTTGTATCTTGAATGGGTATAGATTCAAGGTTGATGACTTGAATGAATTGACATCAGTCAATTCTGGCATTGTCGTGTTGGGAAGTTGTTATGGAGATGCTGAGTCCAATTACTATGGAAGATTAAAGGAAGTGGTTGTGCTCAATTATCTAGGGGCTAAAAAGGTCGTTACATTTAAGTGTCGCTGGTTTGATACTGCAAAGGGTGTTAAAGTTGACCGTAATAGAATCGTCACAGTAGATATAAAATTGAATTTACAGTCTGATGACGTATTTGTGTTAGCCAGCCAAGCAACTAAAGTGTAATACGCCCCTAATGTCGTAAATTATAGAACACCCTGGTATACAGTTGTGACAACGAAGACTCAGTCATTTGATGGTACTAATCTGTCTGAAACGGATGACCCGTTGCAAGAATAAGTTAGTAATCCCAGCCATGTTGTGCTATATGATGACGATGAGTTGGTTGATGATGTCGTTACCGTACTCGATGTTGACGAAGTGGAGGAAGATGTGGTTGTCAGTCCGTATGTGATGGTAGAAGATGATACTGAGGAAGAAATTGATACAGAAGAGGAAGAGACAGAATCAGAGGATGAAAATGATTTTGATTCTAATTAGTGTTTTGTAAATATTATAGAACTAAAATCAATCATTATATATAATAATTGCAATGGAATTTAATTAATTATACGTATCTATGTCTGTTATTTCAGTAGTACAACTATATATGCCTCAACATAGTGGTGGAGGTGGCCGTGGTGGCGGTCGCTTTGGATCGGGTGACGGCTCCCAAGGCGGGTCTTCTTCAGATGCTAGTGAGTTGATTTCTTTTTTGGCTCAATAAATTTTTTTTCATAACTATATTATACATCCATTTATTATTTTTTGACAATGTCATAACTATATTAAACATACAGATGCTAGATGTCGGCGTCAGCGTGGGCTTAACCTCGGTCGATTAGGTCGTCCGCCGGCAGTGCCTGACACAGTTCCAGTTGATGTCGGCTCGTCTGTGTAGGTTTCAACTAACATATATAACTTATGTTCAATTAGAATGATATTATTATGTGATTAATAAATTAAAATGTTCTTAATAAATTTTGTATTCTAGTATTATGGATCCTGTGGCTAAGGCGACCGTACACGCCATCTGCCTGGCGCATCTCCCTACTGGCTGTATGCGATTTAGCCAGTACGTGCGCTACGATGTCGGCTTCATGGTGACAGTGTTGCGGGAGTTTCACGTAAGTCGAATTACAAATATTAAATCAAGGTCCATGTTATTTACATATTGTTCAAATAATTAATTATACATTAAATCAAGGTCCATGTTATTTACATATTGTTCAAATAATTAATTATACGTATGTTATGTCTGTTTGATAAAGATACTACAAATACGAGGCCGGCATCACTGAGGCAGATGGTGACGCCGTTATCATTGCCCACATCTCGAAGAATTATGCTGGTTGACTGTACGAGATGCGACTGAGGGCAGTCTGGGCGGTAGAAGAATCGCCCGGGACTACTTTGCGAGAGCATCAGCTGCCGACAGTATCAGATGCAGCATGGGCTGCGATGTGTGCTTATTGGGATGATGTCGTGTTCAAGACCAAGTCGGAGCGGATGATGAAGAATCATGGCAAGCTGTGAGTTATACATACTTCTGGCTCGCAATCGTTTCAGGTGGTTAAGTCGGTATGTATTTCCCTTTAGTTTAGTTTAATATTAAACTACAATTATAGTAAATTAAGATGATATTATTTAATGTATAATACTTCGGCCATGCGGAGTAGCTTAGGCCGACCTCCTACTATGATCGAGTTCTGGGATAGAGTCCATACGCCGAAGGGCTCTACTTCAGGTTCGACGATATCTCCAGCAATACTAGCTATACGGGTAATACATTTACTATAATAAATATTATTTAAGATAATATTACGTAATTTATATGATACCAAGATAACTTACTTGTATATCAAATTACAGGAGCGATTTGAGAAGCTCTGCAGCCAGCGTATAGCAGAGTTGCAGGCTGCTAGGGGCGATGTTGAGACATTAGATTCCACCGTCCCTCTGCCCGAGATTAGTTTATCTCAGGACGAGGAGACTGCTCTTTGGGTCGCGTCTCAGGATACTCCCACTAGTACTACCGGCCGGTATCGAGTTCTGGGGTTACCGAGAATACTAGCCTATATACTGCCAGGAGGTATAATATTTTAGTTTATTTCTTGTTTATAAATAAAGTAAACTTATAATATTATTCATGTTATATTTATTTTTGTAGGCTCTAGCCAGTGTCTGCATCCGAGAGCCCCCATGGGACCATCACATACGGGCGCTGGCTTAGACGATGCTTTGTTCCAGCGTGTTATGGCTGCGGTGTCGGAGAGGTTTGAGATCGATCCGCTGTTCCATCGTCAGGACCCACCCAGCTGTTTTCGCCTCCATCAGCTTGCGTAGGACGTTGCAGCTGGTGCCACCGCCGAGAGTACGGGTATCCCTCCGGAGCAGTGGGCCGTGATATGCGACGAGATTGTTTGGATGGTGGTTACCTTAGTCGAGGACGCGTTTGGGCCGATGTTGAGTCAGCGCTCTACTGCTCAGGTATACTATTCGTTTTAAATTCAAATATATATTCTGCATGTTATTTAATTTTCATTTAGTTATCTTTAACTGAATCATATATATGGACTAATGAGTTACATTATATTGTATCAATAGGGTGACGAGCGGACTGACGATGATGGCGATTTTCATACTCCAGAGCAGCGTCAACGCCTGCCCGATGATCCTCCTCACACCGGGGGCTCTACTAGCTTTACTTAGTTTACATTATTTTTAACTTAATTTACATTCTGAGTTACATTATTTTGTAGTTTACATTATTTTTGATGTATTGTAATTTAAAACTTGTCATTACTTTGGTTTTGTTGCGGTTTGACATTTAGTTTAATTTAGCTTAATGAGATGTTTGATATAGTTTAGTTTAAATTAATGGGATGTTTTTGACCTTTTTACTTCTCATTTAGTTGGTTTTTAACATATTGTCGGCCTTGGTAATTGTAATTCATGTTATTGGCCATATTGTTAGATTGTGTATGTGTATGTGCTGTTGGGAATACAGGTACATGTACAAGATGTGGGTTAAATCCCTAGATATTGCAAAAACAAATAAAATATTAAAAAGTAGTTATATTCTCGATGAAACAGTGGTAATATCGACGAATTTCCGTTGAGATTAAGGGCTGTACCATTTCTGTTAGCTTGCCACGTGGCATGCTTATCTTCGACTGAATATCCTCGACAGATTATTTTCAATCGGTAATAGAGTAACCCCGACTGAATATTTGGTCAAGGATAATTCCGTTGATTCTAAGTATCCCCGACCGAAAGATCGACGGACTTAATTTTGTCCTGCTTATATGCGACCGAATTTCCGACCGAAAGTTCCATCGGAAATAAGGTTAACATCGACGGAATATCCTTATATCCGACGGAATATTCCGTCAAAAATAAGCCTTTTTGTTGTAGTGGCACTACTCAATAATTGTTATAGTAATTACTGTTCAATATTTTATTTTATTGATTCAATAATTTCTACGTTGATATTTTATATTATTGTTGTTTCAATAATTATCACTGCACAGTATTTCCCATTATCAGATCAATAATTCATATTATTTGAATAATATTATTAGATAGCATTATTGGCAATGTCTAAGAAAGTTCTGTCTAAGGAGAGGTTTGGTCACCTAATTGCGCGCTAGTAAGGAGAAATCCTTATCGGAAAGCCCCCTCTTTCTTAGGAACGACCTGGTTGTCATAATTGTGATTCTGTAATATTATTTGTGAATAATTAATTATTGAATTATATGATAAGGAAATATTTATTCTATGTGGATGGATAGGAAAATATTTATTTTGTGTGTATATAAATAAAGGAATTAATGTTGAGGTATTTTATCAGTATTTTGTCGGAATGAAGGTACTAAAAATCATCCGTATGTGAATTTCGGACATTTTCTGATTGGAATTTGGAAAAACTTTTCTTCTACAAAGTTGTAGAGAATTAAATTTTCTATGGAATAGACATGAGACTCGAATTTTTCTGATAAAAGGGTTATTTATTATGAATTATTGAAGTTGCTGATTATTGTTTAAATTTAAAATATTTTAGAAATTTTCTAGAATTGGTGGGCCCCACTTTTGGTTGGTGAGAAATTTACTGAAATTTTATTTAAAAGTGGTGGGCGTGAATAGCCGCAAGTAAAGCTACCAGGTAGCAGGTTAGTCTGCTTTGGCGTTCTAGCATTTTTCTATAAATAGGGTGCTTAGTTAGAATTGAAAATCACATCAGAATCATAAGCTTTCTCTCTCTATATTATCGAGCGTATTTTTGTGAGTATTTAGATACTTCAAGAGTTGTTATTCAGTACAAATTTTTTTCAGCCTCATACCTAATATTTCAGCCGGAAGTATTGTCCTTTTGCGGTAAGGGATGTTATTTTCATCGTAAATGATGTTATTCTTTCAATATCATTATACAAAAATATTGATATGAATTTTTATGTGGAATTTTTACCTTTTCGTGTCGGAATTACTATTCACGTATATGACACTATTTACGTATACGGTATTATTTACGAATACGACACTATTCACAGAAAAAGAAATTTTTCTTTCTTTGTCCAAGTTGTTTATTGTGGTTACTATCTTTGATTGTATCCATGTTTTGATATTTATTTTTGAATTTTGCTCCACAATTGATTATTTTAGAGTATTTTTGAACTTGGATAAACTGTAATACAAATCCCTAATATTTGTCCTTTTGTCTCACTGGATTCGTTTTTTTAAGATATTTTTCATTATCCTCAGTCCTAAATGATGATATTACTGAATATCTTTGGCCTGTAGTGCAAAGATGAATGATTAACTGATGAATATCTTTGGCCCGTAGTGTAAAGATGAACATGTGTTGAGATGAACATGACCAACTGGTGATACAAATGAATATCTTTGGCCTGTAGTGCAAAGATGAATATTTGATTCAAGATGTATATTGATTGATGTTACAGGGATAAAATATTGATGATGGACCTTTAAATCTTAGAAGATTGTAGAATTTATTCTCTACTTGACTCTTCTAATGGATTGCTGTTTCCGCTGCAGTTGTTGATCTAAAACTTGTTGTCTATTATATTCTATTAGATTTTTTCCTGTTGAAGACTAACGATAATTTGTTGTCTATTATCTTAGTCATAATATTCTTTAGTGGGCTAGTTGAGCTCACCCTTTTTCTTTTTGTTCCTTTTTTCTTCTCAGGAGGTGAGAATATAGCAGGAACTAGCTGGGGTATGGAGTGATGGTTCTAGAAAGTTATTTTAGCAGTCCTCACTGTTTTTATAAAATAGTGTATCAATAATTGTAATGAAGACTTATTTGAGTGTGGATACTATCTAGAAGACAATATTTGTATTTAAACTCACAGTTTATGTATTGTCGTATTTTGCACGACAATTGTAATAATGAAGTTATATTTGTTTTTGTACCATGTATTTGACGACTCAGAATGTGTGATGTATACCTATTTTGGGGGCGTCATAGTTGGTATCAGAGTTTAGGGATATGGTCTCTGGCGGAGATCAGGGAATAAAACTTGAAGGGGAGAGGCGAGTAAATCCTTCGCTAGTGTGTCCTACCTAAGCTTATTTATTGGTCGGTCATAATATAAGGGTATTATGTGGTATGTCAATTTCTTTAATTAACCCTTATTTTTGGCAGCATTTGAGAATGGCAGCTAAGAATGTTCACAATGGAGTGAATGAGACTGTTGAGACACCTTTAATCACCAACCAAGGGAACGTGCAACAGGAAGGCAATATTCCTCCCGTAAACAACACTACCGAACAAATGATGAATGATGGAATATTTAGAAGCTTTTTGCAGTTCATGCAAAATCAGACGAGGGAGACTCGTGTACAAAATACGGGTTGAAATGATAGCAACGTGCGGCTTATCACAGCTAAGCAGTTCAAAGAGTTGGGACCACCAGAATTTGTGGGAAAGCCGGATCCGATCAAGGCGGAAACGTGGATTAAACAAATTACCAAGATATTTGATGTCTTAGGATGCACGGAGGAATAGAAGGTTCCATTTGCCACCTTTATGTTTTGTGGTGAGGCAAACTACTGGTGGGAGTCTGTGAAGCGTACCCAGCCAGCCGCACTCAATATGTCTTGGGAAACGTTTCAGAAACTGTTCAATGACAAGTACTTTCCTGAAAGTATTCGTCATATGAAGGAGGTAGAGTTTATTAGATTGAAACAGAACAACATGACTGTGTCCCAGTACGAGGCTAAGTTCGCAGAGTTATCTAGGTTTGCACCTCATTTGGTAGAGAATGAGGAACGTATGACGTGGATGTTTCTGAGAGGTCTGAAACCTGAAATTCGGCAATATCTTATTTCTCACAAATTTTCTCTATATTCAAATGTTGTCAATATGGCTCAATTATTAGAGCGAGATAATGAGCATGTTTAACCAAGGGACCACAACCAGGGTCATACCAGTGGCAGCATTCATCGGAGCAATGATAACCAGCGGGGAGAAAAATATTCGGAAAAAAGCGGTTACCACTCTGGTGGTAATCGCGACCATGATAGTAGAAGAAGCGAGTCGGGGGGAGATTTCAAAAAGAGAAGGTACAACAATGATAATGTGAAGACGTTAGCACCAACATCAATTGTTTCTAGGGGAGGAGAACGATCACCGGTCGTTTGTTATAAATGCGAGAAAAAGGAACATATCAGCCCAAACTGCCCACAACAATCCAATGTGTCTTATAACTGTGGAAAGGAAGGTCATATAGCTAGAGATTATCTTGTAGCGAAACCAAGTCCAACGGGGATGGTGACTCCAAAGGCTGTCCCAGACAAGTTAAAGTCGGTGGTTCTTGGAAGGGCATTTGTCGTGACTGCCCAAAATGCGAGGAATCCGAATGAGGTAATCAAGGGTAAGCTAATCATAAACTCTTGTGAAGTTTATACCTTATTAGATACCGGTTCTACCCATACTTTTATATCTCCTGCTTGTGCTCAACATTTGAACTTGGCTCCGAAGAAATTAGACTTTGACTTATCTGTTGAGACTCCGTTAGGAGAAACTTTCATTACTTCTATTGTTTATAAATCTTGCTTGATCCAAGTTGGTACCATCACATTACCTGTTGATCTTATTTCTTTGAAAATACTTGCATTTGATGTGATTTTGGGGATTGATTGGTTAACTATTCATCACGCCAAAATTGATTATTTTCATAAGGTTGTTAGTTTTCATATTCCTAACCAACCTGTTATGCGAATTCAAGCAACCAAACCACTAAAGTCAATCACTATCATATCAAGCCATAAAGCTATTCGTTTATTGAAAAACGGATGTTAATCTTTCTTAGTCCATGTCACAGACTTGAACAAAAATACGTCAGATTTGAATAATATTTCTGTTGTTAGTGAATTTCTTGACGTATTTCCTGAAGAACTTTCCGGTCTGCCCCCAAAACGTGAAGTTGAATTCTTTATTGACCTTGAACCCGGTACAAAACCCATTTCTAAAACCCCATATCGAATGGCTCCTATTGAACTTCAGGAGTTAAAGGTCTAACTACAGGAGTTGTTGGACATCGGTTTCATTCGACCTAGTACATCTCTTTGGGGTGCTCCTGTTTTATTAGTAAAGAAGAAAAACAGGAGTATGCAACTTTGTATTGACTACCGGGAATTGAACCATGTCACCATCAAGAATAGGCATCCGCTACCTCGCATTGATGACCTATTAGACCAGTTGCAAGGAACACAATTCTTTTCAAAGATAGATATTCGTTCTGGATATCATCAGCTGAAGATTAAAACTGAGGATATTCCGAAGACTGCCTTCAGAACTCGGTGCGGGTATTATGAATTCTTAGTCATGTCTTTTGGATTGACTAATGCTCCTGCTGTTTTCATGTATATGATGAACCGTGTGTTCAAAGAATATTTGGATCAATTCGTTGTTGTTTTTATTGATGACATCCTCATCTATTCCAAAAGCCATGGAGATCATGAGCACCATTTGAAGCAAGTACTCCAAAGGCTTCGCGATAACAAATTATATGCCAAGTTGAAGAAATGCGAGTTCTGGCTTGAGGAAGTAGCATTCCTTGGGCACGTGGTGTCAAAACATGGAGTATCTGTTTGACCCGGCGAAGATTGAAGCCATACAAAGTTGGGAGCAACCGAAGTCGGTGATCGAAGTACGTAGATTTTTGGGCTTAGCTGGTTATTATCGGAGATTCGTGGAAGGATTTTCTTGAATCGCTACTTCGTTAACTCAGCTGACTGGGAAAGATACAAAATTCGTATGGAGTGAGGAATGCGAGAAAGGTTTCCAAGAGCTTAAGAGGAGACTCATTTTGGCACATGTTCTAACAATACCATCTGGTTCGAATGGATTTGTTATCTACAGCGATGCTTCAGGCAAAGGGTTAGGGTGTGTTCTCATGCAACATGGGAAAGTCATAGCCTTTGCCTCGCGACAACTCAAAGAATATTAGAGGAATTATCCTACTCATAATTTAGAGTTGGCAGCAGTCGTTTTCGAGTTGAAGATCTGGAGACACTACCTGTATTGGGAGAAAGTGGAGATTTATACGGATCATAAGAGCCTTAAATATTTCTTCACCCAAAAGGAACTCAACATGCGGCAACGACGTTGGCTTGAGCTGTTGAAAGATTACGATCATACCATCCAATACCATCCTGGAAAAGCGAACGTAGTAGCTGACGCATTGAGTAGAAGATCATATGCGGGTACGAGTGCGATATTGTCAACGTAAATGCCCATTTTGTATGACTTGCAAAAGATGGAGATAGAGTTAAAGACTCTAGAGACCCACATGATGATATCAAATATACGAGTAGAACCCACTTTAATCGATAAAGTTAAAGCTGCTCAAACTACGGACCTGGAGCTAATGCATATGAAGAAGAAAGTGCAAGAAGGTACTGTTCCAGAAGTAAGAATCGATGAAGAAGGAATACTTCGAGTCAACTCCAGACTTTGTGTTCCTAATGATTCTAACTTGAAGCATAGAATCATAATGGAGGCACACACACACCATTTGCAATCCATCTTGGGAGTACCAAAATGTATCATGATCTTCGACATACATTTTGGTCCATATGAAGAGAGAGATCGCAGAGTTTATCTCGAGGTGTTTAACTTGTCAACGTGTAAAGGCAGAGCATCAAGTGCCAAAGGGTCCATTGCAACCACTTGAGATTCTGAAATGGAAGTGGAAACATATTACTATGGATTTTGTTACTGGTCTTCCCAAGGTTTCTTAAGGTATAGATGCGATTTGGGTTATTGTTGATAGATTAACCAAGTCTGCTTATTTCTTGCCTATATGAGAGACTTATTCCCTTGAACGTCTTGCTCGTATGTACGTGAATGAGATTGTGAGATTGCATGGCATGCCAGTATCCATAGTTTTGGATCGTGACCTAAGATTCACTTCACGATTTTGGGTTAGATTGCAGAAAGCTATGGGCATGGATTTACGATTCAGTTCGGCATACCATCCTCAAACGGACTGGCAATCAGAAAGGACTATTCAAACTCTCGAAGATCTATTAAGACTCTGTGTCCTAGATTTCAAAGGGAGTTGGGATAAGTACTTACCATTGGTGAAATTCTCCTACAACAACATTTATCAAGCAAGTATAGGCATGGCTCCATTTGAAGCATTGTATGGACGAAAGTATCGCTCTCCAGTATGTTGGGATGAGGTGGGAGAAGCAACGTTGTTGGGACCAAAGTTGGTACGAATGACTACAGAGAAGATCCAAATGATCCGACAACGTATACAAACGACACAGGATCGACAAAAGAGTTATGCGGATCTTCATCGAAAGGACGTAAAATTTAATATTGGGGATTATGTATTGTTACGTATTGCTCCATGGAAGGGAGTTACAAGATTTGGGAAGAGAGGAAAGCTCAATCCACGATTTGTTGGTCCATTTAAGATTCTTGACCGAATAGGAAATGTGGCCTATAGACTCGTATTACCTCCAAGCATATCTCGTGTTCATAATATTTTTCACACATCTATGCTTCTTAAATATGTGAAAGACCCGAACCACATAATTGAGTTAGAACCAGACGAGATAGCCGAAGATTTAACGTAGGAGGAGGTACCTGTTAAGATCTTGGATAGGAAAGAGCATGTCCTATACACTAAGGTTATACCACAAGTTAAGGTTTTGTGAAGGAACCATGCTATTGAAGAAATGACTTGGGAGTTGGAATCAAAAATGAAAGCGATGTATCCTCACCTTTTCGAAACACCAGGTACGTACGTCAATTTCGAGGACGAAATTTCATAGGGAGGGGAGGTTGTAAGACCCCAACTTTTTTATAAATAAAATCGAATTTTCTCTAATTATTATTTTGAATAATAAGGTGTTAATTTGATATAATGCTTTGGTTATGGGTGAAATGTGCAAATTTTACAAAATAAGGAAGTGGTTATAAAATATTAAATTTTGTCGGGGAATATTCGTTTGGTCGGGGAATATTCTTATTGTCGGGGAATATTTGTACGACGGTGTAGCCATTTGTGGGTCCCATAACAGAAAACGATCGGATAAAAAAATGACAAGTTTGAGTTTTTATAAATAAGGACTTAGTTGTTATCGTTAACACTGTTAGATTACCCGGTGGTTAAAGTACAGTAATACGCGTAGTTGCACACGGTATTGCACAATATTGTTGAATTATTGATCCTTACGTAAGAAGGCACTACTCAATAATTGTTATAGTAATTACTGTTCAATATTTTATTTTATTGATTCAATAATTTTTACGTTGATATTTTATATTATTATTTTTTCAATAATTATCACTGCACAGTATTTTCCATTATCATATCAATAATTCATATTATTTGAATAATATTATTAGATAGCATCATTGGCAATGTCTAAGGAAGTTCTATTTAAGGAGAGGTTTGGTCACCTAATTGCGCGCTAGTAAGGAGAAATCCTTATCGAAAAGCCCCCTCTTTATTGGGAATGACCTGGTTGTCATAATTGTGATTCTGTAATATTATTTGTGAATAATTAATTATTGATTTATATGATAAGGAAATATTTATTCTATGTGGATGGATAGGAAAATATTTATTGTGTGTGTATATAAATGAAGGAATTAATATTGATGTGTTTTATCAGTATTTTGTCGGAATGAAGGTATTAAAAATCATCCGTATGTGGATTTCAGATATTTTTTTATTGGAATTTGGAAAAATTTTCTTCTACAAAGTTATAGAGAATTAAATTTCTTATAGAATAAACATGAAACTTGAATTTTTTTGATAGAAGGGCTATTTATTATGAATTATTGAAGTTGTTGATTATTGTTTAAATTTAAAACATTTTGGAAATTTTTTAGAATTGGTGAGCCCCACTTTTGGTTGGTGAGAAATGTGTTGAAATCTTATTTCAAAAGTGGTGGATGTGAATAGTAGCAGGTAAAGTCATCAGGTAGCAGGTTAGTCTGCTTTGGCGTTCTAGTATTTTTCTATAAATAGGGTGCTTAGTTAGAATTGAAAATCACACCAGAGTCATAAGATTTTTCTATGTATTATCGAGCGTATTTTTGTGAGTATTTAGATACTTTGAGAGTTGCTATTCAGTATAAATTTCTTTCAGCCTCATACCCGATATTTCAGCCGAAAGTACTGTCCTTTTGAGGTAAGGGATGTTATTTTCTTCGTAAATGATGTTATTCTTTCAATATCATTATACCGAAATATTGGTATAAATTTTATTGTGAAATTTCTACCTTTTTGTGTCGAGGTTACTATTCACGTATATGACACTATTCACATATACGATACTATTCACGAATACGGCACTATTCACAGAAAAATAAATTTTTCTTTCTTTGTTCAAGTTGTCTATTGTGGTTACTATTTTTGATTGTATTCATGTTTTGATATTTATTTTTGAATTTTTCTCCACAATTGATTATTTTAGAGTATTTTTGAACTTAGATAAATTGTAATACGAATTCCTAATATTTGTCCTTTTGTCTCACTGGATTCGTTTTCTTTAAGATATTTTTCATTATCCTCAGTCCAAAATGATGATATTACTGAATATCTTTGGCCTGTAGTGCAAAAATGAAAGACTAACTGATGAATATCTTTGGCCCGTAGTGCAAAGATGAACAGGTGTTGAGATAGACATGTCCAACTGGTGATACAAATGAATATCTTTGGTCTGTAGTGCAAATATGAATATTTGATTTAAGATGTATATTGATTGATGCTACAGGGATAAAATATTAATGACGGACTTTTAAATCTTAGAAGATAGTAGAATTCATTCTCTACTTGACTCTTTTAATGGATTGCTGTTTCCGCTACAGTTGTTGATCTAAAACTTGTTGTCTATTATATTCTATCAGATTTTTCCCTGTTGAAGACTAACGATAATTTGTTGTATATTATCTTAGTCATAATATTTTTTACTAGACTAGTTGAGCTCACCCTTTTCTTTTTTGTTCTATTTTTCTTCTCAAGAGGTGAGAATATAGCAGGAACTAGCTGGGATATGGAGTGATGGTTCTAGAAAGTTATTTTAGCAGTCCTCACTATTTTTGTAAAATAGTGTATCAATAATTGTAATGAGGACTTGTTTGAGTGTGGATATTGTTTAGAAGACAATATTTGTATTTAAACTCACAGTTTATGTGTTGTCGTATTTTTCACGACAATTGTAATAATAAAGTTGTATTTATTTCTGTACCATGTATTTGGCGACTCAGAATGGGTGATTTATACCTATTTTGGGGGCATCACAACATTACCGAATTATCCATGCACTACGACCAAGGATATTCGTTAGTATCACATCCATGAATTATCCATGCACTACGGGCCAATGATATTCATTAGTATCACATCCACGATTTATCCATGCACTACGGGCCAAGGATATTCGTGTTATCACATCCATGAATTAATATTTCATCGCTGAGACTCAGCTCAATAAATAATCCACATCACTGAATTATCCATGCACTACGGGCTAAGGATATTCATTAGTATCACATCCACGAATTATCCATGTACTACATGCCAAGGATATTCGTGTTATCACCAACGGTCATGATTATACCAAAAAAATCCCTGGTCATAATCATGTCGATCAATAGTCCATCTATGCACTACGGGCCAAAGATGACTTTCAACACAATATAATCATGAGAATGATGACAATGATATATAACATAAATAATCAGAATAATAAGATAAAATAGATCTTAGTGATTTTCAACTTAATTATCCAGCGTCCAAATTGCTAACATGATATTAGATGAAGCACTACTATTAAGGATATTCCAATCATTTCAGGACCTTTCATCATTCAATGATAAGCTGAAGAAACGAATAATAACATATTACTATAATATGAAGTATGAAAGAAAATGATATCACTTTACCATAAAAATGATACCCCTTACCACAATAATGATATCCCTTACCTTAGCATGTGACTTGATTATGCTTTCTGTGAAATTGATCAACTTAAACAATGCTTGCATTCCTTATCTACACTTGGAGTAACATTGCACTCAATAGAAATACTCACAATATTATACTCACAATATTGTAGTAAAAGAATTTTATATTTTTAGTGTAGTGATGGTGTGTCTTTAGTTGCTCAACCGGGCAACCTATTTATACGAAAAATTTAGTAAACAACTAGCACACCTGCTTTGACAGAATAACCAAATGAGGTATATAATAATGGTAGTGGAATTTATGGTTCCACCGAGAAAAATTAAACCAACTTGCACACGTTTTAACAAAATTTGTTCAATAATAGAGTCGTGGTCCATACTATAGAAAAAGTAAAGTGTCGACAAGTCCTGCCAAACTTACTTTTGTAAAAAAAAATAATTGAATAAACATCTGCATATCATACTTGTCTTTAATCAACACATTTTATTCATTAATTATTTACACATATTCAATCTTTCAACAATTATTCACAATTATTAACATAAACTCACAATACTGCCAACTGGTTTAATTATATCAAATAATATGAGTTACTGTGCAATAACTACTGTGGCAATTATTGAATAAAAGACTGAATGACTTTTTACGTAATTAAGAATTAATAATATGAATCACTGTGCAATAACTATTTTGACAATTTTTAAATGAAATACATAGTGACTTCTTACATAAGAATCAAATCAATACCTTACTAATTCTATTAAAAGTCGGGGTCAAAACCAAAACATATTTACCTCGAATAACATATTAACCAACTAATAATTCATTATTCATTTAAGTTGTCTTTATTTATCGCATAACATCATTATTCATATTCCAAAACTTTAAAAGTGAATAAAGCTTGAGAAATCTAAAACTTCATATATGATAATCCACTATTCTGGTATTATCACCATTTTTACATTAACAAAAATATTTTTTTTGTTTTTATATCATAACTCATTCGTTACTTGTGCATTTACATCCTGACACCTCATGAGCTTACTAACACTTCTAAAATCTTTAATATAGTATTTTGAATTTTCCAAACAATTTTCACATTTTTTAGATTATCCAACAATTTTCTATAATTATTTCTATTTATAAAAACTATCATTTAATAGCTTCAAAATAGAAATATTAACTTCACATACTTGTATATCTTTAAAATATCATCAGTATTAATATTATATTATTATAATATTTTTTAGCAAAATTCATAATTTTCCACTATTCATAGAATTTCCTATGAATTTTCTTTATTTTTAAACTAACCATAAATAGCTTAAAAATACAATAAATATTTCTGTTATTCAATAATTTTTCAAAACTGTCCAGAAACTATAAAATAACATTATAAGATTTTTTTTACCAAGTTTCAAAAATTTTCATTATTCATAGAATATTCTATGAATTTCTTCTATTTTCAAACTAACTATAAATAGTTTAAAAATATAATAATTACTTCTACTTTTCAATAATTCATCGAAAATTTACAGAAATTCTAAGATGATATTATAAGCATTCTGCAAAAATATTTCAGCCCAAATAGTTTTTTTGATAAATTAATTATAAATACCAACATTCAAAAACTGCAATAATTCATAATAATTAGCACTTTTATCAGAAAAATACGAATCTTATGTCATTTTCATGTGAAATTTAATCCTCTACAGCTTTGTAGAAGAAAGTTTTTTCCAAATTCTGACTCTAACATAGAGAGAAAGGCTTACCAAAAAATTCTGCTTGATAATTTCTGAACCAGTCACCTTACGAAATTCACAACAGATTATACGTTAATCTTTAACGGTTCAAAATTTGTGGACATATACTCAACTTATATATGTATAACATATCCGAAAAGTACAACGATCCAACGGTCGGATTAGAAATTATAACTCACGCAATAGAGCTTAATAAAATTGATTTTTCGAACTATGAGTCATTCGGACCAGTTTCACTCAAACTGTCACCACGAAACATCCACAAAGAATTTTTGGGTGATTCAAAATTCTACGTTTAGCTTACTTTTATAGCTTTCTTTTGATATATGTCTCATCTCCTAACTCATTATACGCAAAGAGTTATAGATTTTACAATATCAAGTAGTAAACTAATTTTTCTGAAAATCTCCATATTTTGTTCTTCTTTTGATTTTTAGATTTCTCTCATTTGATTCATGTTTATGTAAGTTTAAATCATCCAATACATACATAAGTATGTACTATTTACATAAAATCTATAAAAACTAAAATTATCAAGATTTTGAAATTACCTTTCTTGATTTCTTCTTTATTTCCTTCTTATTTTTCCTTCTTCTTCTTCTTCTTCTTCTCCTTCTTCTTCTTCTTTTCTATTTTCTCTCTCTTATTTCTTTGCAACTTTTCACGGGAGGGAATTGTGAGGAGTGAAGATGCTGAAAATTGCCTTATTAGGCTTAATTATTTCCAACACCAAGGCCCCCATCTCTCCTCCTTTCCTCCTTAATTTCAAAGATGTCCCTTTCATTGTTCCCCCCATAATTTTCCACTCACACTCCCACTCTCTCTTTCTCTTCTCTTTCAATTCCTTATTTTCTCCCGTGATGCTCCTCACTCAGCTGCCTACATGGGCTGTTCTTCTTCAAAAAATTATTTCATTTCCTCTATTTGCTCATTTATCCGATTAATTGCTCATTTGACCATTTATCAATTTAACATTTTACAATTTTAGAATAATAATCATGGATTAAATTAAATTTTTATTTTATAAAAGTCGGGATCTTACAATAATTCTAGCATTCTACCGACCGGTCTAGTAATCGATTAAATTTTTTTTTGCATCCCCTCTCAAAAAATATATAGTATTTATTTCAATTAAAATTTTTATAAAAAATAATAATTTAGGTGTACTTTAGATACACGTACAAAATAAGGTTGTACAAATTTATAAATTTTGTACGTGTATCCAAATTACACATAAATTACTTTTTTATGTAAAAATTTCAGTTGGAATAAATATTATATATTTTTCGGGAGGGGATGAAAAAAAAAATGACCAGTACAAATGGTCGCCGAAAAAGGACTCAAACAGAAATGGGAGAAACCGCTAATCCAACTTGGAAGGGAAATTGCAACTTGAAAAGGATTCAATTTATTTATTTAGTATTATATAAGTTTGAGCATTAAGTATTGTTAAAACCAAATTTTTTCACGCACTGCAATCACCAAATTGCGTCAAATTCTGCACAGAAACGAAGTCACACCAAAATCTTGGCGGCTTGGGCTGTCGGGGGATAGCTCCGGTGTGAGAATAAGTGTGTGAGAATAAGTACATGCTGAATAAGGTTAACAATAGAGGCTTAAAAACTCTAGTACTTAAAAATAATAATTGTATATGTACTTTAAAATCAGGGTGTAGCCTTGTACGTATTTATATTAATTACACCATCTCCATAGAATCCTTCCCGTGTAGAATTGGAATTCCTCATTAAGTAAGATACCTTATGTGACGCCCCCAAAATAGGTATACATCACCCATTCTGAGTCGTCAAATATATGGTACAGAAAACAACTACAACTTCATTATTACAATTGTCGTGCAAAATACGACAACACATATGCTGTGAGTTTAAATACAAATATTGTCTTCTAGACAATATCCAAACTCAAATAAGTCCTCATTATAATTATTGAAACACTATTTTACAAAATAGTGAGGACTGCTAAAACAACTGACTGGAAATATCACTCCACATCCCGACTAGTTTCCGCTATATTCTCGCCTCCTGAGAAGAAAAATGGAACAAAAAGAAAAAGGGTGAGCTCAACTAACCCAATAAAGAATATTATGACTAAGATAATGTATAACAAATTATCGTTAGCCTTCAACAAATCAGATAAAATATAATGGACAACAAGTTTTAGATCAATATTCGCAGCGAAAATAACAATTCATTAGAAGAGTTAAGTAGAGAATGAAATCTACTATCTTCTATGATTTAAAAGTCCATCATCAATATTTTATCCCTGTAACATCAATCAATACACATCTTGAATCAAATATTCATCTCTGCACTACGGGCCAAAGATATTCATTCGTATCACCAGTTGGTCATGTTCATCTCAACACATGTTCATCTTTGCACTACGGACCAAAGATATTCATCAGATAATCATTCATCTTTGCACTACAGGCTAAAGATATTCAGTTATATCATCATTTAGGACTGAGGATGATGAAAAATATTTTAAAGAAACGAATCCAGTGAGATAAAAGGAAAAAGATTATGGATTTGTACTTTAGATAATCCAAGTTCAAAAATACTCCGTAATAAACCATAGTGGAGTAAAATTCAATAATGAAGATCAAAATATGGATACAATCAAAGATAGTAACCATAATAGACATCTTGGACAAAGAAGAGAAAATTTTATTTTTCTATGAATAGTGCCATATTTGTGAATAGTGCCTCGACACGAAAAGGTAGAAATTTCACAAGAAGAATCATACTTCGTGAATAGTACTTGTGAATAGTACCGTATACGTGAACAGTGCCGTATACGTGAATAGTAACCTCGACATAAAAAGGTAAAATTTTTATAATAAAATTCATACCAATATTTTGGCATAATGATATTGAACGAAATAACATCATTTATGAAAAAAATAACATCCCTTACCTCAAAAGAATAGTACTTCTGACTGAAATATCGGATATAACGCTGAAAGAAACTTGCACTGAATAGCAACTCTCAAAGTATCTAAATACTCACAAAATACGCTCGATATTATAGAGAGAGAGAAAACTTCTGATTTTGGTGTGATTTTCAATTCTAACTAAGCACCCTATTTATACAAAAATGCTTAGAATGCCAAAATAAACTATTTACTAAAATATTAATATTTTTAAAAATTTTCTACGCACACCTCCTTGACCAATTCATCAGCACTCCACAAGTGGGGCCCACCAATTTTATCAATTTCTACAATAACCAAAAGTGGGGCCCATCCATATTTTAATAAAAATATTTATTTCTAAAACTTTAATAATTCATAAAAAATAGCCCTTTTATCTTAAAAATACGAATTTTGTGTCCTTTCCATTGAAAATTTAATTCTCTACAACTTTGTAGAAGAAAGTGTTTCCAAATTCCAAACAGAAAATGATCGAAATCCACATACGGATGATTTTTAATTCCTCAATTCTGACAAAATACTGATAAAGCACCTCAACATTAATTCCTTCATTTATATCCACATAAAAATAAATATTTTCTTATCATATAAATCAATAATTAATTATTCACAAATAATATTACAAAATTACAATAATGACAACTAGGTCATTCTCAGGAAAGAGGGGCTTTCCGATAAGGATTTCTCCTTACTGGCGCGCAATTAGGTGACCAAACCTCTTTCCTAGACATAACTTCCTTAGACATTGCCAATAATGCTATTTAATA
The DNA here is from genome assembly GCA_016801055.1 of Panax notoginseng. Lineage (NCBI taxonomy): Eukaryota > Viridiplantae > Streptophyta > Magnoliopsida > Apiales > Araliaceae > Panax > Panax notoginseng. The sequence goes on along the minus strand of CM029013.1, from coordinate 116,649,934 downwards.
ATATTATTCAAATAATATGAATTATTGATCTGATAATGAAAAATACTGTACAGTGACAATTATTGAAACAACAATAGTATAAAATATCAACGTAGCAATTATTGAATCAATAAAATAAAATATTGAACAGTAATTACTGTAACTATTATTGAGTAATGCCTTCTTAAGTAAGAATCAATAATCCAAAAAAATATTGTGCAATACCATGTGCTACTGTGCAACCACGCGTATTACTGTATTTTAACCACCGGGTATTCTAACATTGTTAACGGTAACAATTACGCCATCTCTTTCCTCATATTGCTCCACCAAAATGTATGTCGAAGATCATGATACATTTTGGTACTCCCAGGATGGATTGCAAACAATGTGTTGTGTGCCTCCATCATGATTTTATGCTTCAAGTTAGAATTGTTAGGAACACAAAGTCTGGAGTTGACTCGAAGTATTCCTTCTTCATCGATTCTTACTTTTGGAATAACACCTTTTTGCACTTTCTTCTTCATACGCATCAGCTCCAAGTTTGTAGCTTGAGCAGCTTTAACTTTATTGATTAAAGTCGATTTTACTCGTATATTTGATATCATCACGTGGGTACTTGGAGCCTTTAACTCTATCTCCATCCTTTGCAAGTCATATAAAATGGGCCTTTGCGTTGACAATATCGCACTCGTACCCGCATATGATCTTCTACTCAATGCGTCTGTGACGCCCCCAAAACAGGTATACAACACCCATCCAACCCATTCTGAGTCGCCAAATACATGGTACAGAAAATAACTACAACTTTATTATTACAATTGTCGTGCAAAATACGACAACACATATACTGTGAGTTTAAATACAAATATTGTCATCTAGACAGTATTCATACTCAATTAAGTCCTCATTATACTTATTGATACACTATTTTACAAAATAGTGATGACTAATAAAACAACTGTCTTGAACCATCATTCCACACCCCGACTAGTACTCGCTACATTCTCGCCTCTTGAGAAGAAAATGGAACAACAAGGAAAAGGGTGAGCTCAACTAGCCCAGTAAAGAATATTATGACTAAGATAATATACAACAAATTATCGTTAGTCTTCAACAGGGAAAAATTTAATAGAATACAATAGACAACAAGTTTTAAATCAATATTCGCAGCGAAAAATAATAATTCATAGAAGAGTTACGTAGAGAATGAAATCTACGATTATCAATGAATTTAAAAGTCCATCATCAATATTTTATCCATGTAACATCAATCAATAAATATCTTGAATCAAATAGTCATCTTTGCACTACAGGCCAAAGATATTCATCAGTTGGTCATGTTCACCTCAACACTTGTTCATCTTTGCACTACGGGCCAAAGATATTCATCAGAAATCATTCATCTTTGCACTACAGGCCAAAGATATTCAGTTATATCATCATTTAAGATTGAGGATGATGAAAAATATTTTAAAGAAAACGAATCCAGTGAAACAAAATAACAAATATTAAGGATTCGTATTTCAACTATTCTATGTCCAAAAATACCTCATAAATAATCATGGTGAAGTAAAATTCAAGAATGATCAAAATATGGATACAATCAAAGCTAGCATCCAGAATAGATATTTTGGACGAAAAGAAGAAAATTTTATTTTTTGGTGAATAGTAACTCGTGAATAGTAACTCGTGAATAGTAACCTCGACATGAAAAGTTCCAAATTTGATAAAAATTTTCAACTAATATTTCGACATAATGATATTGAAGAAATAATATCATTTTTGAAAAAATAACATCCCTTACCTTAGTAAAAATAGTACTTCTAGTTGAAACACCGGATATATGTTATGACTTGAACTTGCACCGTATAGCAATACTCAAAGTATTAGAGTACTCACAAGAATACGCTCACTAATATAGAGAGAGAAAGAGAGAAGATCTCAGTTTCTGGTGTGATTTTCAATTCTAACCTAAGCACCCTATTTATAGGAAAATGTTTAGAACACCAAAGCAGAAAATTGAATATAATAATATTATATTTACAAAATTGTCAAGCACACCTTAGAAGATCTGAATTCAGCCCATTCTTATCACATGTTGAGCCCACTAATTTGCAAAAAAATGTTTTTCTTTAAAATAATAATTAAAACTTCCAAAAATCAATTATTTCGGAACTTCAGAACTTCAATAATTCATAATAAATAGCCCTTTTATCAGAAAATTCATATCTCGCGAGTTTTTATAGGAATTTTAATTCTCTACAACTTTGCAAAAGAAAGTTTTTCCAAATTCTAAATAGAAATTGACCGAAATCCATAAACGGGCGATTTTACAGTCAATAATAAATTTTCGGTCAAGAATTGTGTCCACCAACACACAAAACATGTGTTAATCATTAAATGCCACAAAAATACTCTTCCTCCTCATATACTCATATATCCCACATTCATTGTAAAAATATCACCATCAATATATAATATATTTAAATGAATTATTTTATCAGAAAAAAATAAAATATAAATTTTTAACAATTGTCACATTAAAAATTTTCTCTATCTATATCCACATAAAATCACTACTTTTCTTATTATATAAATCAATAATTAATTATACACAAATAATATTACAGAAAATAAGGATCTCACCTTACTGGCGCGCAATTAGATGACCAAACCTCTCCTTAGACAGAACTTTCTAGACATTGCCAATAATGTTATCTAATAATATTATTCAGATAATATGAATTATTGTTCCGATAATAGAAAATACTGTGTAGTGACAATTATTAAAACAACAGTAATATAAAATATCAACGCAGCAATTATTGAATCAATAAAATACAATATTGAACAGTAATTACTGTAACAATTATTGAGTAGTGCCTTCTTACGTAAGAATCAATAATTGGTGCAATACTGTGTGCTACTGTGCAACAACGCGTATTACCGTATTTTAACCACCGGGTATTCCAACAGTATTAACGGTAAAAACTACGCCGTTATTTATAAATAACTTATACTTGTCGTTTTCTTCATCCAATCGCTTTCCGTTATGGGGCCCACACAAGGCTGCGCCGTCGTACGAATATTCCCCGACAGCAAGAATATTCCACGACCAAGCAAATATTCTCCGACAACAATGAATATTTTAGGACCACTTGCTTATTTGAAATATTTGCGCATTTTACCCAGAACTAACCACATTAATCAAATCAACCCTTACTATTTCAAAATAATAAATAGAGAAATTTAAATTTCATTTATTAATAATTTGGGGTCTTACAACCTCCCTTCCTTATGAAATTTCGTCCTTGAAATTGACATACGTACCTGGTATTTTGAAAAGGTGAGGATACCTCGCTTTCATTTCTGATTCCAACTCTCAGGTCATTTCTTCAATAGCATGGTTTCTTCACAAAACCTTAACTTATGGTATAACCTTTGTGCTTAGGACATACTCTTTCCTATCCAATATCTTAACAGGTACCTCCTCGTACGTTAAATCTTCAGCTATCTCGTCTGGTTCTAACTCAATAATGTGGTTCGGGTCTTTCACATATTTACGAAGCATAGATATGTGAAAAACGTTATGAACACGAGACATGCTTGGAGGTAACGCGAGTCTATAGGCCACATTTCTTACTCGGTCAAGAATCTGAAATGGACCAATAAATCGTGGATTGAGCTTTTCTCTCTTCCCGAATCTTGTAACTCCCTTCCATGGAGTAACTCGCAACAATACATGATCCCCAATATCAAATTTCACGTCCTTTCGATGAAGATCCGCATAACTCTTTTGTCGATCCTGTGCCGGTTGTATACGTTGTCGAATCGTTTGGATCTTCTCTGTAGTCATTCGTACCAACTCTGGTCCCAACAACGTTGCTTCTCCCACCTCATCCTAACATACTGGAGAGCGACACTTTCGTCCATACAATGCTTCAAATGGAGCCACACCTATACTTGCCTGATAACTGTTATTGTAGGAGAATTCCACCAATGGTAGGTACTTATCCCAACTCCCTTTGAAATCTAGGACACAAAGTCTTAATAGATCTTCAAGAGTTTGAATAGTCCTCTCTGATTGTCCGTCCGTTTGAGGATGGTATGCCGAACTGAACCGTAAATCCGTGCCCATAGCTTTTTGCAAGCTAACCCAAAATCTTGAAGTGAATCTTGGGTCACGATCCGAAACTATGGATACTGGCATGCCATGCAACCTCATAATCTCATTCACGTACATACTAGCAAGACGTTCAAGGGAATAAGTCTCCCGTATCGGAAAGAAATGAGCAGACTTGGTTAATCTATCAACAATCACCCAAATAGCATTTATGCCTTGAGAAACCGTGGGAAGACCCGTAACGAAATCCATGGTAATGTGTTCCCACTTCCATTTTGGAATCTCAAGTGGTTGCAATGGACCCTTTGGTACTTGATGCTCCGCCTTTATACGTTGACAATTTAAACACCTCGAGATAAACTTTACAATCTCTCTCTTCATATTGTTCCACCAAAATGTATGTCGAAGATCACGATACATTTTAGTACTTCCAGGATGGATTGCAAATGGTGTATTGTGTGCCTCCATCATGATCTTGTACTTCAAATCAGAATCGTTAGGAACACAAAGTCTGGAGTGGACTCGAAGTATTCCTTCTTCATCGATTCTTGCTTCCGGAATAGCACCTTCTTGTACTTTCTTCTTCATACGCATCAGCTCCCGGTCTGTGGCTTAAGCAACTTTAACTTTATCGATTAAAGTTGATTCTACGCGTATACTTGACATCATCGCACTCGTTCCTGCATATGATCTTCTACTCAATGCGTCAGCTACCGCGTTCGCTTTTTTAGGATGATATTGGATGGTATGATCGAAATCTTTCAACAGCTCGAGCCAACGTCGGTGTCGCCTGTTGAATTCTTGGAAGCTCTTCTCCCATTTCTCGGTCCATTCGAAGTTTGTATCTTTTCGAGTCAGCTGAGTTAATGGAGTAGCGATTCGAGAAAATCCTTTTTCAAATCTCCGATAATAACCAGCTAAGCCTAGAAAGCTATGTATTTCGATTACTGACTTAGGTTGCACTTAACTGTGACTCATATCCCAATCTTGGATAGCACGTCACAATGACACCTATCAGTTTACTACCGCACGAATATGGCGTCCCCTACGGAGAGTCTGGATTCAGTGCATTCCACAAAGGAAGTCACCAGATAAAGGCTCGGGTACAAACTTCTACAGTTAGGTTTTTAACTCCTGAAGTTCAATAGGAGCCATTCAATATGAGATTTTAGAAGTGAGTTTTGTACCAGATTCAAAGATGATACAAAATTCAATATCACGCGTAGGCCAAGAAATTCTTTAAGAAATACGTCAGGGATTTACTAACAATAGAAATATCATTCAAATTTAACGTATTTTTGTTCAAGTCCATAACATAGCTAAGAAAGCTTGACATCCATTTTTCAATATACGAATGACATTACGGCTTGATATGAAAGAGTTTGACTTCAATGGTTTGGTTGCTTGAATTTGAATAACAGGTTACTTAGGAATATGAAAACTAACAACCTTACGAAAGCAATCAATTTTGGCATGATGAGTAGTTAACCAATCAATTCCTAAAATCACATCAAAAGCAAGTATCTTTAAAGAGATAAGATCAACAGGTAATGTGATGGTGCCAACTTGGATCAAACAAGATTTATAAACAGTGGATGTAACGAAAGTTTCTCCTAACAGAGTTTCAACAGATAAGTCAAAGTCTAATTTTCTCCGGAGTCAATTTTAAACGTTGAGTATAAGCAGGAGAGATAAATTAATGGGTAGAACCGGTATCTAATAAGGTATAGACTTCGCAAAAATTTATAATTAACTAACCCGTGCTAACTTCGTTCGGGTTCCTCGCATTCTGACTAGTCACGAAAAACGCTCTTCCAGGAACCGTTGACTTTGACTTTTCTGGGACAACTTTTTGAGTCACCACCCCCATTGGGCTTGGTTTCGCTACAGTGCAATCTTGAGCGATATGTCCTTCCTTTCCACAGTTATAACATACCTTAAACTGTTGTGGGCAGTTTGGGCTGATATGTCCCTCTTTTCCACATTTATAGCATATGACCGGTGGTCGTTCTCCTCCCTTGGAACCAGTTGCTGCTGGTGCTGACGTCTTCGTATTATCATTGTTGAATCTCCTCTTTTTAAAATCTCCTCGCGACTCGCTTCTTCTATTTTCATGGCCACGATTACCACCAGAGTGGTTGCTGTTCTTGTCTGTATTTTTCTTTCTCCGCTGGTTATCATTGTTCTGATGACTGTTGTCACCGGTATGATCCTGGTTGTGGTCCCTCGATTGACCGTACTCGTTATCTCGCTCTAATAATTGAGCCCTGTTGACAACATCTGAATAGAGAGAAAATTTATGAGAAATGAGATATTGACGTATGCCGGGTTTCAAACCTCTCAGAAACATCCGCGTCATACGTTCCTCCTTCTCCACCAAATCAGGTGCAAACCTGGACAACTCTGTAAATTTCGCCTCGTACTGGGACACCGTCATGTTGTTCTGCTCCAGTCTAATAAACTCCACTTCTTTTATATGACGAACACTTTCAGGAAAGTATTTGTCATTGAACAGTTTCTGAAATGTCTCCCAAGACATGCTGAGTGCGGCTCGATGGGTACGCTTCACAGATTCCCACCAGTAGTCTGCCTCGTCACGGAACATAAAGGTGGCGAATGGAACCTTCTATTTTTCCGTGCATCCCAAGACATCAAATATCTTGGTAATTTGCTTGACCCATGTCTCCGCCTTAATCGGATCCGGCTTTTCCCAGAATTCTGGTGGTCCCAACTCTTTGAACTGGTTGGCTGTGACCAGCTGTGCATTGCCATTGTTTCTTTCTATATTTTGAACAGGAATCTCCTTCGTCTGGTTTTGCATGAATCGCAAAAAGCTTCTAAACATCTCATCGTTCATCGTCTGCTCAGTGGTGTTGTTCATAGGAGGAACATTGCCAGCCTGTTGCACGTTCTCCTCGTTAGTGATTACAGGCGTCTCCACGGTTTCATTTACTCCATTGTTAACATTCTCAGTCGACATTCTCAAATACTGCCATAAAACAAGGGTTAATTTAACAAATTAACAAATCACATAATATCCCTATATTATGACCGACCAACAAATAAGCTTAGGTAGGACACACTAGCGAAGGATTTACTCGTCACTCCCCTCCTAGTTCTATTCCCCGATCTCCACCAGAGATCATATCCCTAAGCTCTGATACCAACTGTGACGCCCCCAAAATAGGTCCAATCCATCCAACCCATTCTGAGTCGCCAAATACATGGTACAGAAAATAACTACAACTTTATTATTACAATTGTCGTGCAAAATACGACAACACATATACTGTGAGTTTAAATATAAATATTGTCATCTAGACAGTATTCATACTCAATTAAGTCCTCATTATACTTATTGATACACTATTTTACAAAATAGTGAGGACTAATAAAACAACTGTCTTGAACCATCATTCCACACCCCGACTAGTACTCGCTACATTCTTGCCTTCTGAGAAGAAACTAGAACAACAAGGAAAAGGGTGAGCTCAACTAGCCCAGTAAAGAATATTATGACTAAGATAATATACAACAAATTATCGTTAGTCTTCAACAGGGAAAAATTTAATAGAATACAATAGACAACAAGTTTTAAATCAATATTCGCAGCGGAAAATAATAATTCATATAAGAGTTACGTAGAGAATGAAATCTACGATTATCTATGAATTTAAAAGCCCATAATCAACATTTTATCCATGTAACATCAATCAATAAATATCTTGAATCAAATAGTCATCTTTGCACTACAGGCCAAAGATATTCATCAGTTGGTCATGTTCACCTCAACACCTATTCATCTTTGCACTACGGGCCAAAGATATTCATCAGAAATTATTCATCTTTGCACTACAGGCCAAAGATATTCAGTTATATCATCATTTAAGATTGAGGATGATGAAAATATTTTAAAGAAAACGAATCCAGTGAAACAAAATAACAAATATTAAGGATTCGTATTTCAGCTATTCCATGTCCAAAAATACCTCATAAATAATCATGGTGAAGTAAAATTCAAGAATGATCAAAATATGGATACAATCAAAGCTAGTATCCAGAATAGATATTTTGGACGAAAAGAAGAAAATTTTATTTTTCGGTGAATAGTAACTCGTGAATAGTAACCTCGACATGAAAAGTTCCAAATTTGATAAAAATTTCCAACCAATATTTCGGCATAATGATATTGAAGAAATAATATCATTTTTGAAAAAATAACATCCCTTACCTTAGCAAAAATAGTACTTCTAGTTGAAACACCGGATATAGGTTATGACTTGAACTTGCACCGTATAGCAATACTCAAAGTATTAGAATACTCACAAGAATACGCTCACTAATATAGAGAGAGAAAGAGAGAAGATCTCAGTTTCTGGTGTGATTTTTAATTCTAACCTAAGCACCCTATTTATAGGAAAATGCTTAGAACACCAAAGTAGAAAATTGAATATAATAATATTATATTTACAAAATTATCAAGCCCACCTTAGAAGATCTGAATTCAGCCCATTCTTATCACATGTTGAGCCCACTAATTTGCAAAAAAACGTTTTTCTTTAAAATAATAATTAAAACTTCAAAAAATCAATTATTTCGGAACTTCAGAACTTCAATAATTCATAATAAATAGCCCTTTTATTAAAAAATTCAAATCTCGCGAATTTTTATAGAAATTTTAATTCTCTACAACTTTGCAGAAGAAAGTTTTTCTAAATTCTAAACAGAAATTGACCGAAATCCACAAACGGGCGATTTTACAGTCAATAATAAATTTTCGGTCAAGAATTTTGTCCACCAACACACAAAATATGTGTTAATCATTTAATGCCACAAAAATACTCTTCCTCCTCATATACTCATATATCCCACATTCATTGTAAAAATATCACCATCAATATATAATATATTTAAATGAATTATTTTATCAGAAAAAGATAAAATATAAATTTTCAACAATTGTCACATTAAAAATTTTCTCTATCTATATCCACATAAAATCACTATTTTCCTTATTATATAAATAAATAATTAATTATACACAAATAATATTACAGAACCACAGTACTGGCAAACAGGCCGTTCCCAGGAAAGAGGGGGCTTTTCAATAAGGATCTCTCCTTACTGGCGCGCAATTAGATGACCAAACCTCTCCTTAGACAGAACTTTCTAGACATTGCCAATAATGTTATCTAATAATATTATTCAGATAATATGAATTATTGTTCCGATAATAGAAAATACTGTGTAGTGACAATTATTAAAACAACAGTAATATAAAATATCAACGCAGCAATTATTGAATCAATAAAATACAATATTGAACAGTAATTACTGTAACAATTATTGAGTAGTGCCTTCTTACATAAGAATCAATAATTGGTGCAATACTGTGTGCTACTGTGCAACAACGCGTATTACCGTATTTTAACCACCGGGTATTCCAACAGTAGTAACGGTAAAAACTACGCCGTTATTTATAAATAACTTATACTTGTCGTTTTCTTCATCCAATCGCTTTCCGTTATGGGGCCCACACAAGGCTGCGCCGTCGTACGAATATTCTCCGACAGCAAGAATATTTCACGACCAAACAAATATTCCCCGACAACAATGAATATTTTAGGACCACTTGCTTATTTGAAATATTTGCGCATTTTACCCATAACTAACCACATTAATCAAATCAACCCTTACTATTTCAAAATAATAAATAGAGGAATTTAAATTTTATTTATTAATAATTTGGGGTCTTACAGCGTCAGCTACTACGTTCGTTTTTCCAGGATGGTATTGGATGGTATGATTGTAATCTTTCAACAGCTTGAGCCAACGTCGTTGCAGCATGTTGAGTTCCTTTTGGGTGAAAAAATATTTGAGGCTGTTATGATCTATATAGATCTTCATTTTCTCCCCATATAGGTAGTGTCTCCAGATCTTCAATGCAAAAATGACTCCTGCCAACTCCAAATCATGAGTAGGATAATTCCTCTCATATTCTTTAAGTTGTCGCGAGGTATAGGCTATGACTTTTCCATGTTGCATGAGAATACATCCTAACCCTTTGCCCGAAGCATCGCTATAGATAACAAATCCATCCGAACCAGATGGTATTGTCAGAACAGGTGCCGAAATGAGTCTCCTCTTGAGTTCTTGGAAACTCTTCTCGCATTCCTCGCAATATACGAATTTTGTATCTTTCTTAGTCAGCTGAGTTAACGGAGTAGCGATTCGAGAAAATCCTTCCACGAATCTCCGATAATAACCAGCTAAGCCCAGAAAGCTACGTAATTCGGTCATCGACTTCGGTTGCTCCCAACTTTATATTGCTTCAATCTTCGCCGGGTCAACAGATACTCTATGTTTTGACACCACGTGTCCAATGAATACTACTTCCTCAAGCCAGAACTCGCATTTCTTTAGCTTGGCATATAGCTTGTTATCATGAAGCCTTTAAAGTACTAGCTTCAAATGGCGCTCATGATCTTCATGGCTTTTGGAATAGATGAGGATGCCATTAATAAAGACGCTAACGAACTGATCCAAATGATCTTTGAGTACACGGTTCATCATATCCATGAAAGCAACATGAGCATTAGTCAATCCAAAAGACATGACTAAGAATTCATAATGCCCGTACCGAGTTCTGAAGGCAGTCTTCGGAATATCCTCAGTTTTAATCTTCAGCTGATGATATCCAGAACGAAGATCGATCTTTAAAAAGAATTGTGATCCTTGCAACTGGTCGAACAAGTCATCAATGCGAGGTAGCGGATTCCTATTCTTGATGGTGACATGGTTCAATTCCCGGTAGTTAATACAAGGCCGCATACTCCTGTCTTTCTTCTTTACGAATAAAACAGGAGCACCCCAAGGAGATGTACTAGGACGAATGAAACCGATGTCTAACAACTCCTGTAGTTGGACCTTTAACTCCTTAAGTTTAATAGGAGCCATTCGATATAGGGTTTTAGAAATGAGTTTTGTACCAGGTTCAAGGTCAATATAGAATTCAACTTCACGTTCTGGGGATAGACTGTAAAGTTCTTCAGGAAATACGTCATGAAATTCACTAACAACAGAAATATTATTCAAATTTGACGTATTTTTGTTCAAGTCTGTAAGACCCCAAATTATTAATAAATGAAATTTAATTTTCTCTATTTATTATTCTGAAATAGTAAGGGTTGATTTGATTAATGTGGTTAGTTATGGGTAAAATACGCAAATATTTTAAATAAGCAAGTGGTTATAAAATATTCATTGTTGTCGGGGAATATTCGCTTGGTCGTGGAATATTCTTACTGTCGGAGAATATTCGTACGACGACGCAGTCTTTTGTGGACCCCATAACGGAAAGCGATTGGATGAAGAAAACTACAAAAACAAGTTGTTTATAAATAACGGCGTAGTTGTTACCGTTAATACTGTTGGAATACCCGATGGTTAAAACACAGTAATACGCGTTGTTGCACAGTAGCACACGGTATTGCACCAATTATTAATTCTTACGTAAGAAGGCACTACTCAATAATTGTTACAGTAATTACTGTTCAATATTGTATTTTATTGATTCAATAATTGCTGCGTTGATATTTTATATTACTGTTGTTTTAATAATTGTCACTACACAGTATTTTCTATTATCGGAACAATAATTCATATTATCTGAATAATATTATTAGATAACATTATTAGCAATGTCTAGAAAGTTCTGTCTAAGGAGAGGTTTGGTCATCTAATTGCGCGCCAGTAAGGAGAGATCCTTATTGGAAAGCCCCCTCTTTCCTGGGAACGGCCTGGTTGCCCGTACTGTGGTTCTGTAATATTATTTGTGTATAATTAATTATTGATTTATATAATAAGGAAAATAGTGATTTTATGTGGATATAGATGGACAAAATTTTTAATGTGACAATTGTTGAAAATTTATATTTTATCTTTTTCTGATAAAATAATTCATTTAAATATATTATTTTAATAATATATTGATGATGATATTTTTACAATGAATGTGAGATATATGAGTATATGAGGAGGAAGAGTATTTTTGTGGCATTAAATGATTAACACATGTTTTGTGTGTTGGTGGACACAATTCTTGACAGAAAATTTATTATTGACTGTAAAATCGCCCGTTTGTGAATTTCGGTCAATTTCTGTTTGGAATTTAGAAAAACTTTCTTCTGTAAAGTTGTAGAGAATTGAATTTCCTATAAAAACTCGCGAGATTCGAATTTTCTGATAAAAGGGCTATTTATTATGAATTATTGAAGTTCTGAAGTTCCGAAATAATTGATTTTTGGAAGTTTTAATTATTATTTTAAAGAAAAACGTTTTTTGCAAATTAGTGGGCTCAACATGTGATAAGAATGGGCTGAATTTAGATCTTCTAAGGTGGGCTTGACAATTTTGTAAATATAATATTATTATATTCAATTTTCTGCTTTGGTGTTCTAAGCATTTTCCTATAAATAGGGTGCTTAGGTTAAAATTGAAAATCACACCAGAAACTGAGATCTTCTCTCTCTTTCTCTCTCTCTATATTAGTGAGCGTATTCTTGTGAGTATTCTAATACTTTGAGTATTGCTATACGGTGCAAGTTCAAGTCATAGCCTATATCCGGTGTTTCAACTAGAAATACTGTTTTTGCTGAGGTAAGGGATGTTATTTTTTCAAAAATAATATTATTTTTTCAATATCATTACGCCAAAATATTGGTTGGAAATTTTTATCAAATTTGAAACTTTTCATGTCGAGGTTACTATTCACGAGTTACTATTCACTGAAAAATGAAATTTTCTTCTTTTCGTCCAAAACATCTATTCTGGATACTAGCTTTGATTATATCCATATTTTGATCGTTCTTGAATTTTACTTCACCATAATTATTTATGAGGTATTTTTGGACATGAAATAGCTGAAATACGAATCCTTAATATTTGTTATTTTGTTTCACTGGATTCGTTTTCTTTAAAATATTTTTCATCATCCTCAATCTTAAATGATGATATAACTGAATATCTTTGGCCTGTAGTGCAAAGATGAATGATTTCTGATGAATATCTTTGGCCCGTAGTGCAAAGATGAACAGGTGTTGAGGTGAACATGACCAACTGATGAATATCTTTGGCCTGTAGTGCAAAGATGACTATTTGATTCAAGATATTTATTGATTGATGTTACATGGATAAAATGTTGATGATGGGCTTTTAAATTCATAGATAATCGTAGATTTCATTCTCTACGTAACTCTTCTATGAATTATTATTTTCCGCTGCGAATATTGATTTAAAACTTGTTGTCTATTGTATTCTATTAAATTTTTCCCTGTTGAAGACTAACGATAATTTGTTGTATATTATCTTAGTCATAATATTCTTTACTGGGCTAGTTGAGCTCACCCTTTTCCTTGTTGTTCCATTTTCTTCTCAGGAGGCGAGAATGTAGCGAGTACTAGTCGGGGTGTGGAATGATGGTTCAAGACAGTTGTTTTATTAGTCCTCACTATTTTGTAAAATAGTGTATCAATAAGTATAATGAGGACTTAATTGAGTATGAATACTGTCTAGATGACAATATTTGTATTTAAACTCACAGTATATGTGTTGTCGTATTTTGCACGACAATTGTAATAATAAAGTTGTGGTTATTTTCTGTACCATGTATTTGGCGACTCAGAATGGGTTGGATGGATTGGACCTATTTTGGGGGCGTCACAGTTGGTATCAGAGCTTAGGGATATGATCTCTGGTGGAGATCGGGGAATAGAACTAGGAGGGGAGTGACGAGTAAATCCTTCGCTAGTGTGTCCTACCTAAGCTTATTTGTTGGTCGGTCATAATATAGGGATATTATGTGATTTGTTAGTTTGTTAAATTAACCCTTGTTTTATGGCAGTATTTGAGAATGTCGACTGAGAATGTTAACAGTGGAGTAAATGAAACCGTGGAGACGCCTGTAATCACTAACGAGGAGAACGTGCAACAGGCTGGCAATGTTCCTCCTGTGAACAACACCACTGAGCAGACGATGAACGATGAGATGTTTAGAAGCTTTTTGCGATTCATGCAAAACCAGACGAAGGAGATTCCTGTTCAAAATATAGGAAGAAACAATGGCAACGCACAGCTGGTCACAGCCAAGCAGTTCAAAGAGTTGGGACCACCAGAATTCTGGGGAAAGCCAGATCCGATTAAGGCGGAGACATGGGTCAAGCAAATTACCAAGATATTTGATGTCTTGGGATGCACGGAGGAACAGAAGGTTCCATTCGCCACCTTTATGTTCCGTGGCGAGGCAGACTACTGATGGGAATCTGTGAAGCGTACCCATCCAGCCGTACTCAGCATGTCTTGGGAGATATTTCAGAAACTATTCAATGACAAGTACTTTCCTGAAAGTATTCGTCATATGAAGGAGGTAGAGTTTATTAGACTGGAGCAGATTAACATGACGGTGTCCCAGTACGAGGCGAAATTTGCAGAGTTGTCCAGGTTTGCACCTCATTTGGTGGAGAATGAGGAACGTATGACGCGGATGTTTCTGAGAGGTTTGAAACCCGGCATACGTCAATATCTCATTTCTCATAAATTTTCTCTCTATTCAGATGTTGTCAACAGGGCTCAATTATTAGAGCGAGATAACGAGTACGGTCAATCGAGGGACCACAATCAGGATCATACCGGTGACAGCAGTCATCAGAACAATGATAACCAGCGGAGAAAGAAGAATATGGACAAGAACGGCAACCACTCTGGTGGTAATCGTGGCCATGAAAATAGAAGAAGTGAGTCGGGAGGAGATTTTAAAAAGAGGAGATTCAACAATGATAATACGAAGACGTCAGCACCAGCAGCAACTGGTTCCAAGGGAGGAGAACGACCACCGGTCATATGCTATAAATGTGGAAAAGAGGGACATATCAGCCCAAACTGCCCACAACAGTTTAAGGTATGTTATAACTGTGGAAAGGAAGGACATATCGCTCGAGATTGCACTGTAGCGAAACCAAGCCCAACGGGGGTGGTGACTCAAAAAGTTATCCCAGAAAAGTCAAAGTCAACGGTTCCTGGAAGAGCGTTTTTCGTGACTGGTCAGAATGCAAGGAACCCGAACGAAGTTAGCACGAGTTAGTTAATTATAAATTTTTGCGAAGTCTATACCTTATTAGATACCGGTTCTACCCATTCATTTATCTCTCCTGCTTATACTCAACGTTTAAAATTGACTCCGGAGAAAATTAGACTTTGACTTATCTGTTGAAACTCTGTTAGGAGAAACTTTCGTTACATCCACTGTTTATAAATCTTGTTTGATCCAAGTTGGCACCATCACATTACCTGTTGATCTTATCTCTTTAAAGATACTTGCTTTTGATGTGATTTTAGGAATTGATTGGTTAACTACTCATCATGCCAAAATTGATTGCTTTAGTAAGGTTGTTAGTTTTCATATTCCTAAGCAACCTGTTAGTCAAATTCAAGCAACCAAACCATTGAAGTCAAACTCTTTCATATCAAGCCGTAATGTCATTCGTTTATTGAAAAATGGATGTCAAGCTTTCTTTGCTATGTTATGGACTTGAACAAAAATACGTCAGATTTGAATGATATTTCTATTGTTAGTAAATCCCTGACGTATTTCTTGAAGAATTTCTTGGCCTACGCGTGATATTGAATTTTGTATCATCTTTGAATCTGGTACAAAACTCACTTCTAAAATCTCATATTGAATGGCTCCTATTGAACTTCAGGAGTTAAAAACCTAACTGTAGAAGTTTGTACCCGAGCCTTTATCTGGTGACTTCCTTTGTGGAATGCACTGAATCCAAACTCTCCGTAGGGGACGCCATATTCATGCGGTAGTAAACTGATAGGTGTCATTGTGACGTGCTATCCAAGATTGGGATATGAGTCACAGTTGAGAGCAACCTAAGTCAGTAATCGAAATACATAGCTTTCTAGGCTTAGCTGGTTATTATCGGAGATTTGTAAAAGGATTTTCTCGAATCGCTACTCCATTAACTCAGCTAACTCGAAAAGATACAACGTCGAATGGACTGAGGAATGCGAGAAGAGCTTCCAAGAATTCAACAGGCGACACCGACGTTGGCTCGAGCTGTTGAAAGATTTCGATCATACCATCCAATACCATCCTGAAAAAGCGAACGCGATAGCTGACGCATTGAGTAGAAGATCATATGAAGGAACGAGTGCGATGATGTCAAGTATACGCGTAGAATCAACTTTAATCGATAAATTTAAAGTTGCTTAAGCCACAGACCGGGAGCTGATGCGTATGAAGAAGAAAGTACAAGAAGGTGCTATTCCGGAAGCAAGAATCGATGAAGAAGGAATACTTCGAGTCCACTCTAGACTTTGTGTTCCTAACGATTCTGATTTGAAGTACAAGATCATGATGGAGGCACACAATACACCATTTGCAATCCATCCTGGAAGTACTAAAATGTATCGTGATCTTCGACATACATTTTGGTGGAACAATATGAAGAGAGAGATTGTAAAGTTTATCTCGAGGTGTTTAACTTGTCAACGTATAAAGGCGGAGCATCAAGTACCAAAGGGTCCATTGCAACCACTTGAGATTTCGAAATGGAAGTGGGAACACATTACCATGGATTTCGTTACGGGTCTTCCCACGGTTTCTCAAGGCATAAATGCTATTTGGGTGATTGTTGATAGATTAACCAAGTCTGCTCATTTCTTTTCGATACGGGAGACTTATTCCCTTGAACGTCTTGTTATTATGTACGTGAATGAGATTATGAGGTTGCATGGCATGCCAGTATCCATAGTTTCGGATCGTGACCCAAGATTCACTTCAAGATTTTGGGTTAGCTTGCAAAAAGCTATGGGCACGGATTTACGGTTCAGTTCAGCATACCATCCTCAAACGGACGGACAATCAGAGAGGACTATTCAAACTCTTGAAGATCTATTAAGACTTTGTGTCCTAGATTTCAAAGGGAGTTGGGATAAGTACCTACCATTGGTGGAATTCTCCTACAATAACAATTATCAGGCAAGTATAGGTGTGGCTCCATTTGAAGCATTGTATGGACGAAAGTGTCGCTCTCCAGTATGTTAGGATGAGGTGGGTGAAGCAACGTTGTTGGGACCAGAGTTGGTACGAATGACTACAGAGAAGATCCAAACGATTCGACAACGTATACAAACGGCACAGGATCGACAAAAGAGTTATACGGATCTTCATCGAAAGGACGTGAAATTTGATATTGGGGATCATGTATTGTTGCGAGTTACTCCATGGAAGGGAGTTACAAGATTCGGGAAGAGAGAAAAGCTCAATCCACGATTTTTTGGTCCATTTCAGATTCTTGACCTAGTAAGAAATGTGGCCTATAGACTCGCGTTACCTCCAAGCATGTCTCGTGTTCATAACGTTTTTCACATATCTATGCTTCGTAAATATGTGAAAGACCCAAACCACATTATTGAGTTAGAACAAGACGAGATAGCTGAAGATTTAACGTACGAGGAGGTACCTGTTAAGATATTGGATAGGAAAGAGCATGTCCTACGCACAAAGGTTATACCACAAGTTAAGGTTTTGTGGAGAAACCATGCTATTGAAGAAATGACCTGGGAGTTGGAATCAGAAATGAAAGCGAGGTATCCTCACCTTTTCAAAATACCAGGTACGTATGTCAATTTCGAGGACGAAATTTCATAAGAAGGGGAGGTTGTAAGACCCCAAATTATTAATAAATGAAATTTAAATTCCTCTATTTATTATTTTGAAATAGTAAGGGTTGATTTGATTAATGTGGTTAGTTCTGGGTAAAATGCGCAAATATTTCAAATAAGCAAGTTGTCCTAAAATATTCATTGTTGTCGGGGAATATTTGTTTGGTCGTGGAATATTCTTGCTGTCGGGGAATATTCGTACGACGACGCAGCCTTGTGTGGGCCCCATAACGGAAAGCGATTGGATGAAGAAAACGACAAGTATAAGTTATTTATAAATAACGGCGTAGTTGTTACCGTTAATACTGTTGGAATACCCGGTGGTTAAAATACGGTAATACGCGTTGTTGCACAGTAGCACACGGTATTGTACCAATTATTGATTCTTACGTAAGAAGGCACTACTCAATAATTGTTACAGTAATTACTGTTCAATATTGTATTTTATTGATTCAATAATTGCTGCGTTGATATTTTATATTACTGTTGTTTTAATAATTGTCACTACACAGTATTTTCTATTATCGGAACAATAATTCATATTATCTGAATAATATTATTAGATAACATTATTGGCAATGTCTAGAAAGTTCTGTCTAAGGAGAGGTTTGATCATTTAATTGCGCACCAGTAAGGAGAGATCCTTATTGGAAAGCCCCCTCTTTCCTGAGAACGGCCTGGTTGCCAGTACTGTGATTCTGTAATATTATTTGTGTATAATTAATTATTGATTTATATGATGAGGAAAATATTGATTTTATGTGGATATAGATGGAGAAAATTTTTAATGTGACAATTGTTGAAAATTAATATTTTATCTTTTTCTGATAAAATAATTCATTTAAATATATTATTTTAATAATATATTGATGGTGATATTTTTACAATGAATGTGGGATATATGAGTATATGAGGAGGAAGAATATTTTTGTGGCATTAAATGATTAACGCATGTTTTGTGTGTTGGTGGACACAATTCTTGATCGAAAATTTATTATTGACTGTAAAATCGCCCGTTTGTGGATTTCGGTCAATTTCTGTTTGGAATTTAGAAAAACTTTCTTCTGTAAAGTTGTAGAGAATTGAATTTCCTATAAAAACTCACGAGATTCGAATTTTCTGATAAAAGGGCTATTTATTATGAATTATTGAAGTTCTGAAGTTCCGAAATAATTGATTTTTGGAAGTTTTAATTATTATTTTAAAGAAAAATGTTTTTTTGCAAATTAGTGGGCTCAACATGTGATAAGAATGGGCTGAATTCAGATCTTCTAAGGTGGGCTTGATAATTTTGTAAATATAATATTATTATATTCAATTTTCTGCTTTGGTGTTCTAAGCATTTTCTTATAAATAGGGTGCTTAGGTTAGAATTGAAAATTACACCAGAAACTGAGATCTTCTCTCTCTTTCTCTCTCTCTCTATATTAGTGAGCGTATTCTTGTGAGTATTCTAATACTTTGAGTATTGCTATACGGTGCAAGTTCAAGTCATAGCCTATATCCGGTGTTTCAACTAGAAATACTGTTTTTGCTGAGGTAAGGGATGTTATTTTTTCAAAAATGATATTATTTTTTCAATATCATTACGCCAAAATATTGGTTGGAAATTTTTATCAAATTTGAAACTTTTCATGTCGAGGTTACTATTCACGAGTTACTATTCACTGAAAAATGAAATTTTCTTCTTTTCGTCCAAAACATCTATTCTGGATACTAGCTTTGATTATATCCATATTTTGATCATTCTTGAATTTTACTTCACCATAATTATTTATGAGGTATTTTTGGACATGAAATAGCTGAAATACGAATCCTTAATATTTGTTATTTTGTTTCACTGGATTCGTTTTCTTTAAAATATTTTTCATCATCCTCAATCTTAAATGATGATATAACTGAATATCTTTGGCCTGTAGTGCAAAGATGAATGATTTCTGATGAATATCTTTGGCCCGTAGTGCAAAGATGAACAGGTGTTGAGGTGAATATGACCAACTGATGAATATCTTTGGCCTGTAGTGCAAAGATGACTATTTGATTTAAGATATTTATTGTTTGATGTTACATGGATAAAATGTTGATGATGGGCTTTTAAATTCATAGATAATCGTAGATTTCATTCTCTACGTAACTCTTCTATGAATTATTATTTTCCGCTGCGAATATTGATTTAAAACTTGTTGTCTATTGTATTCTATTAAATTTTTCCCTGTTGAAGACTAACGATAATTTGTTGTATATTATCTTAGTCATAATATTCTTTACTGGGCTAGTTGAGCTCACCCTTTTCCTTGTTGTTCCATTTTCTTCTCAGGAGGCGAGAATGTAGCGAGTACTAGTCGGGGTGTGGAATGATGGTTCAAGACAGTTGTTTTATTAGTCCTCACTATTTTGTAAAATAGTGTATCAATAAGTATAATGAGGACTTAATTGAGTATGAATACTGTCTAGATAACAATATTTGTATTTAAACTCACAGTATATGTGTTGTCGTATTTTGCACGACAATTGTAATAATAAAGTTGTAGTTATTTTCTGTACCATGTATTTGGCGACTCAGAATGGGTTGGATGGATTGGACCTATTTTGGGGGCGTCACAAAGTCCATGAAATGGGCTAAGAAAGCTTGACATCTATTTTTTAATAAACGAATGTCTTTATGGCTTGATATGACAGTTATTGACTTTAGTGGTTTGGTTGCTTAAATTCGCATAATATGTTGGTTAGGAATATGAAAACTAACAACCTTACGAAAACAATCAATTTTAGCATGATGAGTGGTTAACCAATCAATCCCTAAAATCACATCAAATGCAAGTATTTTCAAAAAAATAAGATCGACAGGTAATGTGATGGTCCCAACTTGAATGAAGTAAGATTTATAAATAGTGGATGTAATGAAAGTTTCCCCTAACGGAGTCTCAACAGATAAGTTAAAGTCTAATTTCTCCGGAGTCAAGTTCAAACGTTGAGCACGAACAGGAGAGATAAAAGAATGGATAGAACCGGTATCTAGTAAGGTATAAATTTTGCAAGAGTTTATGATTAGCTTATCCGTGATCACCTCGTTCGAGTTTCTCGCGTTTTGGGCAGTTACGACAAATGCTCTTCTAGGAACCACTGACTTTGACTTGCCTGGGACAGCCTTTGGAGTCACCATTCCCGCTAGATTTGGTTTAGCTACAGGACAATCTCTAGCTATATGACCTTCCTTTCCACAGTTATAACACACCTTGGATTGTTGTGGGCAGTTTGGGTTGATGTGTCCCTCTTTCCCGCATTTATAACATACGACCGGTGGTCATTCTCCTCACCTAGGAACAGTTGATGTTGGTGCTGACGTCTTCACGTTGTCATTATTGTACTTTCTCTTTTTGAAATCTTCCATCGACTCGTTTCTTCTACTATCATGGCCATGATTACCACCAGAGTGGTTACCGCTTTTGTGCAGATTTTCCCCCCCACTAGTTGTCATTGCTCCTATGACTGCTGCCACCGGTATGACCCTGGTTGTGGTCCTTCAGTTGAATATACTCATTATCTCGCTCTAATAATTGATCCCTGTTCACAACATCTGAATATAGAGAAAATTTGTGAGAAATAAGATATTGCCGAATTTTAGGTTTCAGACCTCTCAGAAACATCCGCGTCATACGTTCCTCATTCTCTACCAAATGAGGTGCAAACCTGGATAACTCTGCGAACTTAGCCTTGTACTGGGACACAATCATGTTGTTCTGTTCCAGTCTAATAAACTCTACCTCCTTCATATGATGAATACTTTCAGGAAAGTACTTGTCATTGAACAGTTTCTGAAATGTTTTCCAAGACATGTTAAGTGCGGCAGGCTGGGTACACTTCACAGATTCTCACCAGTAATCTGCCTCACCAGGGAACATAAAGGTGGCGAATGGAACCTTCTATTCCTCCGTGCATCCCAAGACATCAAATATCTTGGTAATTTGCTTAACCCACATTTCCACCTTGATCGGATCCGACTTTCCCAAAAATTTTGGGGGTCCCAACTCTTTGAACTGCTTGGCTGTGATAAGCCGCGCGTTGCTATTATTTTCACCCGTATTTTGTACACGAGTCTGCCTCGTCTGATTTTGCATGAATTGCAAAAAGCTTCGAAACATCCCCTAATTCATCATTTGTTCGGTAGTGTTGTTTACAAGAGGAATATTGCCTTCCTGTTGCACGTTCCCCTGGTTAGGGATTAAAGGTATCTCCACGGTCTCATTCAATCCATTGTTAACATTATCAGCTGCCATTCTCAAATACTGTCATAAAACAAGGGTTAATTAAAGAAATTGACATACCACATATTATCCCTATATTCTGACCGACCAATTAAATACCAAATAAGCTTAGGTAGGACACACTAGCGAATGATTTACTCGTCTCTCCCCTCCTAGTTCTATTCTCCGATCTCCGCTAGAGACCATATCCCTAAGCTCTGATACCAACTGTGACGCCCCCAAAATAGGTATACATCACCCATTCTGAGTTGTCAAATACATGGTACAGAAAATAACTACAACTTTATTATTACAATTGTCGTGCTAAATACGACAATACATATGCTGTGAGTTTAAATATAAATATTGGCTTCTACACAATATCCAAACTCAAATAAGTCCTTATTATAATTATTGAAATACTATTTACAAAATAGTGAGGACTGCTAAAATAATTGACTGGAAACATCACTCCACATCCCGACTAGTTCCCGCTATATTCTCGCCTCCTGAGAAGAAAAATAGAACAAGAAGAAAAATAGAAAAATAGAAGGAAAAGGGTGAGCTCAACTAACCCAATAAAGAATATTATGACTAAGATGATGTATAAAAAATTATCGTTAGCCTTCAATGAATCAGATAAAATATAATGGACAACAAGTTTTAGATCAATATTCGCAGCAGAAATAACAATTCATTAGAAGAGTTAAGTAGAGAATGAAATCTACTATCTTATATGATTTAAAAGTCCATAATCAATATTTTATCCCTGTAACATCAATCAATATACATCTTGAATCCAATATTCATCTCTGCACTACGGTCCAAAGATATTCATTCGTATCACCAGTTGGTCATGTTCATCTCAACACATGTCCATCTTTGCACTACGGACCAAATATATTCATCAGGTAATCATTCATCTTTGCACTACAGGCCAAATATATTCAGTTATATCATCATTTAGGACTGAGGATGATGAAAAATATTTTGAAAAAACGAATCCAGTGAGATAAAATGACAAAGATTACAGATTCATACTTTAGATAATCCATGTTCAAAAATACTCCGTAATAAACCATAGTGGAGTAAAATTCAATAATGAAGATCAAAACATGGATACAATCAAAGATAGTAACCATAATAGACATCTTGGACGAAGAAGAGAAAATTTTATTTTTCTATGAATAGTGCCGTATTTGTAAATAGTGATGTTTACGTGAATAGTACCGTATACGTGAATAGTAACCCCGACACGAAAAGGTAGAAATTTCATAAGAAAAATCATACTTTATGAATAGTACTCGTGAATAGTATCGTATTCGTGAATAGTGCCGTATACGTGAATAATGCCGTATACGTGAATAGTGCCCTCGACATAAAAAGGTAAAAATTTCATAATAAAATTCATACCAATATTTCGGCGTAATGATATTGAACGAAATAACATCATTTACAAAGAAAATAACATCCCTTACCTCAAAAGAATAGTACTTCTGGCTGAAATATCGGATATAACGCTGAAGAAAACTTTCACTGAATAACAACTCTCAAAGTATCTAAATATTCACAAGATACGCTCGATATTATAGAGAGAGAAAACTTCTGATTCTAGTGTAAGTTTTAATTGTAATTAAGCACCCTATTTATAGAAAAATGCTTAGAACACCAAAGCAGACTATTTAATAAAATATTAATATTTTTAAAAATTTTCTACGCACACCTCCTTGACCAATTCATCAGCACTCCACAAGTAGGGCCTACCAATTTTAGTAATTTGTACAACAACCAAAAGTGGGGCCCACCCATGTTTTAATAAAAATATTTATTTCTGAAACTTCAATAATTTATAAAAAATAGCCCTTTTATCAGAAAAATACGAATTCTATATTTTTTTATAGGAAATTTAATTCTCTACAACTTTATAGAAGAAAATTTTTCCAAATTTCAAACAGAAAATGACCGAAATCCACATACGGATGATTTTTAATACCTCAATTCTGACAAAATACTGATAAAGCACCTCAACATTAATTTCTTCATTTATATCCACATAAAAATAAATATTTACTTATCATATAAATCAATAATTAATTATTCACAAATAATATTACAGAATCACAATAATGACAATCAGGTCGTTCCCAGGAAAAAGGAGGCTTTCCGATAAGAATTTCTCCTTACTGACGCACAATTAGGTGACCAAACCCCTTTCCTTAGACATTGTTAATAATGCTATCTAATAATATTATTGAAATAATATGAATTATTAATTTGATAACGGAAAATACTGTGCAATGACAATAATTGAAACAACAATAATATAAAATATCAACGTAACAATTAATGAATCAATAAAATAAAATATTGAATCCAGGTACTTCATTACCACAAGATTTGGTGTTTACTTAAATAAAACATTCATATCTAGCTACCCAATTATAATAAAATTGAATAATAAACCTTCCCATTAAAGGATTACATTAATAAAAATCTCCCAGATTATCTAACCTTTAAATACAATCATTCAAATGTGGAAAATTAAATATCTTCATTACAATAATTCAAAATAAATACTGACAATAAAATGGTCATCATATTACAAGTCTTCATTACTTGTTCATCTTTCCTTTCCCTTTACTGGTGCTAGGTACGTCGACCTTCTCTACTTTAGCTGTAATAGTTATATAAGCAAGAGTAAGCAAACAAAACTCACTTGAAATGACAATGAATAAAATCTTTATAACAACTGCCAAATAATAGGCTCAATAGGACTGAACAAAATGCTTTATCAATGAAAATCAGAATCATGAAATATTTAACTAAGGGTCATAAGACCATGAACTATGTCCATAGTTGTAAGTAATCTTTCAACTTAAACTTTAACAGTCATAAGACTATAGGGACTCCTCGTACTTAGGGGGATCAGCCCTTCGTACAATATATTGTACACAAACATTTCAACGCTAAGCGTAAATTATTCCCTAATAATAAGGTTGTTCATCTCAGTATTTAGAGTACAAGTCCGCACCAAAGTAAGTTTAGTTTGGATACATTTCAAGGTAATTTAGGTTTAACGAATATCAATGAAAGATTAGTTGAATAAAAGTTCATAACGTTATGTTATGGAATAAATCATGACTGAGTTAACATTTTATACTAATATCATGCTTTAGGAATAAGCTAAGAGCATAAACATTGAATAATTATAATGTACCTTGCTTGATTAATATTGTGACTACCCCAAAATAGGTATACATCACCCATTCTGAGTTGTCAAATACATGGTACAGAAACAACTATAACTTTATTAATACAACACATAAACTGTGAGTTTAAAAATAAATATTGTCATCTAGACAATATTCACACCCAAATAAGTCCTCATTACAATTATTGATACATTATTTTACAAAAATGGTGAGGACTACTAAACAACTTTCTAGAACTATCATTCCATACCCCGACTAGTACTTGCTACATTCTCGTCTCCTAAGAAGAAAAATGGAACAAAAAGAAAAAGGGTGAGCTCAACTAGCCCAGTAAAGAATATTATGACTAAGATAATATAGAACAAATTATCATTAGTCTTCAACAGGGAAAAATCTGATAGAATACAATAGACAACAAGTTTTAAATCAATATTCGCAGCGAAAATAATAATTCATTAGAAGAGTTAAGTAGAGAATGAAATCTACTATCATCTATGAATTTAAAAGTCCATCATCGATATTTTATCCCTGTAACATCAATCAATATATATATATATATATCTGGAATCAAATATTCATCTTTGCACTACAGGCCAAAGATATTCATCAGTCGGTCATGTTCATCTAAACACCTGTTCATCTTTGCACTACGGGCCAAAGATATTCATTAGAAAATCATTCATCTTTGCACTATATGCCAAAGATATTCAGTTATATCATCATTTAGGACTGAGGATGATAAAAAATCTTTTAAAGAAAACAAATCCAGTGAAACAAAAGAACAAATATTAAGGATTCGTACTTTAAACAATCCGAGTTCAAAAATACTTCATAAATAATCATAGTGAAGTAAAATTCAAGAATGATCAAAACATAGATACAATCGAAGCTAGTATCCATAATAGATATCTTGGACAAAAACAAAAATTTAATTTTTTCATTGAATAGTGCCGTATACGTGAATAGTGCCGTATACGTGAATAGTAACCCCGACACAAAAAGTTTTAAATTTGATAAAAAGTTCAGACTAATATTTTGACATAATGATATTGAAAAAAATAATATCATTTATAAAAAAAATTTAATATCCCTTACCTCAGAAAAGACAGTACTTCTAGCTGGAATACTGGATATAGTGCTGAAGGAACTTGCATCGTATAACAACTCTCAAATTACCAAAATACTTATAAAAATACGCTCGATATTATAGAGAGAGAAAGAGAGAGAAAACTTATTTCTGGTGTGATTTTTAATTCTAACCTAAGCACCCTATTTATAGAAAAATTCTTAGAACACCAAAGAAGAAAATTTAATAAAATATTAATATTTTTAAATTATATTCCTACGTACATCACACCAGACCAAAATCATCAGCCACCCACCCCACAAAAATAACAAAAACATTTTTTTTAATTAAAATATTTTAAACTTCAAAAATTAATTATTCCGGAACTTCGGAACTTCAATAATTCATAATAAATAGTCCTTTTATCAGAAAAATTCAAATCTTAAGTCCTTTTTATAGGAAATTCCATTCTCTACAACTTTGTAGAAGAAAGTTTTTCCAAATTCCAAACAGAAATTGACCGAAATTCACAAACGGATGATTTTACAGGCTATAATCAAATTTCAATCAAGAAATGGGGTCCACAAACATGACAAACATGTTTTAAATATTTTTAATAACAAAAATACTCTTCCTCCTCATTTATTCATATATCCCACATTCATTGTAAAAATATCACTATTATTATATTATTATAATATAATAATATATTTAAATGATTTTTTATCAGAAAAAGATAAAATATTAATTTTCAACAATTGTCACATTAAAAATTTTCTCCATCTATATCCACATACAATGAATATTTTCCTCATTATATAAATCAATAATTAATTATTCACAAACAATATTACAGAATCACAATACTGACAACTAGGCAGTTCCCAAGAAAGAGGAGGCTTTCCAATAAGGATCTCTCTTTACTGGCGCGCAATTAGGTGACCAAACCTCTCATTAGACAGAACTTTTTAGACATTGCCAATAATGTTATCTAATAATATTATTCAGATAATATGAATTATTGCTCTGATAATGGAAAATATTGTGTAGTGACAATTATTGAATAACAGTAATATAAAATATCAATGCAACAATTATTGAATCAATAAAATAAAATATTGAACAGTAATTACTGTAACAATTATTGAGTAGTGCCTTCTTACGTAAGAATCAATAATTGGTGCAATACCGTGTGCTACTGTGTTTTAACCACCGAGTATTTCAACAGTATTAACGGTAACAACTACGCCGTTACTTATAAATAACTTATACTTGTCGTTTTCTTCATCCAATCGCTTTTCGTTATGGGGCCCACACAAGGCTGCGCCGTCGTACGAATATTTCTCGACAGTAAGAATATTTCACGACCAACCGAATATTTCCTGACAATATTTTATAACCACTTGCTTATTTAAAAATATTTGCGCATTTGTACCCATAACAAATCACATTAATCAAATCAACCCTTACTATTTTAAAATAATAAATAGAGAAAATTCAATTTCATTTATAATAAGTTGGGGTCTTACAAATATTAAGCCAATGTTATTTAAAATTGAGTACTAAGCATGCATAACAAATTGATAAAACTTGATCAACATCAGAATATGTAAACTTGCATGCTAAATAACAAGTTAAAGACAAGAATAACTTGTTCAATATCAGAATAAGATTTAGACAACTTGCATCATCATAAACAAACTAGATACAAGAAACTTGCTTAATTATAAGAATAAAATTACACAATGTAATAATAATAGAACTAGCTCAACGAAAGTGTAGAGTTAGAAAACTTGCCTTGAGTGTAAGCTAAATTGTAACAACTTGAATCACAATATCCTATATACATATGTTATCATGACATAATTAGTCACTACCAACATTCCATATATAAATAAGTATATACATCATGTAAGGTTTGATTTTTTTTAATCACGTAATCAAATTACATTAGTAATAAAACTAGTAGCATATTAAAAATATGCTCATTCTTAGTATAGAAATGCTGAAATAATATCTTAACAGCCCTTTTATTAAATCATAACAACTTTTTCAAACTTTGTGTAACTAAAACACACTGTCTGACCATTCTACTAACTTGCGCTACGGCACCACAGTTAACACTGTGGGTCAGTGCTGCGGCGCGGTGTTGGCACTGCAGCGTGAGTCACAGGCCACTAAGTGGCGCTGCGGCGTTGCGCTGGCGCTACGGCGTGAGAACTGTACTGCGAGGCCGCGCTGCGGCACCGAATTACAGTCCTCGGCGACCAACTTCGGCAATCACATGAACAAAGCCAAATTTAGCCTAAAAGCTACTTTCTAACAACCAAACTAACATGTAATACATACAGAGACTTCACATAAATATAATTTAAAGACTCTTAACATGATTTTACCCATATAACATCATAAACATCGAATTTAAAACATCTAATTTCACTATTTTTGATAAAACTTCACTTTTTGACATTTTCAGTGAAAATCATCACTGTGATTTTGTTTTTCAACCAAAACAGTTAATTCAAAATACCTTGTTTATGTTTATTCATCCTCTTTCAAATTCAATAGTCAATTTATATATTATACAAAGAATTAAACCTCAATTTTACTCTAAACCGAGCCATATTCATATATTTTCATACCAATTCACTGTAATATGGTTTTCTTCACAAATAATTACATAACATGAATTAATTCATCTATAAATTTATGAAAACAAATTTATAACAAATAATTTATCATATAAAGTTATATACAACAAACAATTCAACCTCTACAAAGATTTTACAGAGAATTTTGGAAGAGAATAAAACTACAACTTTAAAAAATTTAACAGAGTAAGATGATACCTTTGTTGTCTAGAAGATGATAGCTTTCCTTTGATTAACAAGCCTTCTTTTCCCCAATTCCTCTATCAAATTCTTTAGTTTCCTACCAATTATCTCTCACTTTTCTCTTCTTCTTTTTTTTCTTCTTCTCTGTTCTTCTTCCTCCCTATTCTAAACTTACGTACGAATATTATAACGTACTAATAATAATATGTATTAATTATATAATATAAATATATGTATAACTGATATCAGTTATCTTTTATTTGAAAATCAAAAGCCATAAGGCTTGTTTGACTAACATAAAAATTAACCCATTAAATCTTACACCTTGTTTGGTAAAACATATTTAAATTAAAGACTTAATATGCATTAAGCCTTGTTTGGCAAAAACTAAATTAACCTCCTTTAATTTATTTTAATAACTCCTTTATAGTAAGGTTATTTGTCACACTTTTATTTAATTAAATTTTAATATTCAATTTAATTAATTCTAATAACAATTTATTAAATTACTTTAACACATAAATTAATACAACATAATTATAATTTTCTTTATAATTATAATTTTATTTAATCAACTAACACATCATTTTAATTACAAAATTCAAATTAAATTATAATAATTCATTTAATCATCATAAACTCTCTAACTTAATTATTAAATTAAATTAGAATATTATCTCATAACAATTAATTTTTCTTAACTTCTTAATTATTTACTTAACAAATAATTAACCAATCAAGTCACAATTTATTCAACAATAAACACATCCATTAAATATTTATATAATTCAATAAATATTTAAAATTAAATACATCCATTAAATATTTATATAATTCAATAAATATTTAAAATTATAATTTAAAAATTCTGGATTGTTACATCCTTCCCTCCTTATAAGGATTCTGTCCCCAGAAACATAACTCAAACAACTCATTCGTCA
The DNA here is from genome assembly GCA_016801055.1 of Panax notoginseng. NCBI lineage: Eukaryota > Viridiplantae > Streptophyta > Magnoliopsida > Apiales > Araliaceae > Panax > Panax notoginseng. Next base: position 116,619,801 of record CM029013.1, on the reverse strand, counting down.
CATTCTTCCCTACTTACAAAGATTCTGTCCCTAAAATTGAAGACACAGATTAAACAAATAACTCAGGATAATCTTTCATCATTTTATCTTCGAGTTCTCACGTAGCTTTTTCAGCATTGTGGTTCCTCCATATCACCTTCACGGAAGATATAACTTTATTCCTGAGCACCTGTTCTTTCCTGTCAACTATCTGGATATGAATCTCTTCATTGGACAAGTCTTTGTCAAACTGCAATGGTTCGTACTCGATCACGTGCTTGTAATCGATCGGGTCTATACGGTCGTAACATCGAAATGTGAAAAACATTATGAACGTTTTGCATTTCTGGAGGTAGAGTTACCTCGTAAGCCACTTCTCCAACTCTTCGCAGTACTTCAAAGGGTCCAATAAACCTCGGGCTTAGCTTTCCCTTTTTACTGAAACGAATTTTCCCCTTCCAAGGAGAAACTTTTAGGAACACGTAATTTCCTACGTCGAATGCATGATCTTGTCTGTGTTGATCAGCATACTTCTTTTGTCTGTCTTGAGCAGCTACCAATCTTGTTCTGATGAGTTTGACAACCTCAACAGTTTGCTATACCAGTTCTGGTATTAACAGTTGGCGTTCACCGACTTCATCCCAGTATAGTGGAGTTCTGCACTTTCTGTCGTATAATGCTTCGTAAGGCGTCATGTCGATGCTCGCGTGGTAACTGTTATTGTAGGCAAATTTCACCAAAGGTAAATGTTCATCCCAGCTCCCTTTGAAATCCATGATGCATGCTCTCATCATATTTTCCAATGTCTAGATTGTTCGTTCGCTTTGGCCATCTGTTTATGGATGATAAGCCGTACTCATTCTTAACTGCGTCCCCATACATTCTTGTAGTCTCTTCCAGAAGTTTGATGTGAACCGCGGATCTCTATCTGACACTGGCACTCCATGTCTCGAAACGATCTCTTTAACGTACAACCCTGCCAACTGATCAAGATTGAACCTAATCTTTATTGGCAAAAAAGTGTGCTAATTTTGTCAGTTTGTCCACTATTACCCAAATCGCATCATATCCTCTCTGAGTAGTTGGAAGACCCACCACAAAATCTATTGTGATGTGTTCCCACTTCCATTCTAGTATTTCTAACTGTTGAAGTAATCCGCTTGGTCTTTGATGCTCGGCCTTGACTCTTTGGCATGCCAAACATTTCACGACACATTCTGCAACATCTCTTTTCATGTTTGGCCACCAAAAATGACGTCGTAAATCTTGATACTTCTTCGTACTTCTGGGATGAATCGAATATCTTGAATTATGAGCTTCGGTCAAGATTTCGTCTTTAATCTCTGGTACTGCTGGAGCCCAAATTCTTCCCTCGAACCTCAGTAACCCTTTGGTATCGATCTTGTATTTCACATCACTTTCCTCAACCATTTTCTCTTTGATTTTCCCACATTGTAGTTGACCATTCTTCACCTTGTCCACTAAAGTTGGACCAGCTTCTATATGAAATAGTCGTTTATCGGATTCAAATTCTTTTGGAAATTTTATTTCCAACTCTAGCTTTGTCATTGCTGAAATAAGTTCTTCATGAGTGGTTATCAACATCAACTTTTCCCTACCTTTCCTGCTCAAAGCATCTGCAACCACATTCGCTTTGCCCGGATGATAAAAGATCTCACAATCGTAATCTTTTATCAATTTCATCCATCTTCTTTGATGCATATTCAGGTCCTTTTGAGTGAAAATATACTTCAGACTCTTATGGTCCGTGTAGATCTCACATTTCTCTCCATAGAGATAGTCCTTTAGTTGCCCTGATGCATATGCAATAACTTTACCGTTCTGCATAAGGAAACATTCTAATCCTTTATATGAGACATCACTATACACCACAAAGTATCTTGTACTATTTGGTAATGATAACACAGGTGCCACACTTAACTTCTTTTTTAAATCTTGAAAACTTTCTTCACACTTCTCCGTCCACACAAATTTTACAGCTTTCCTTGTCAAATTTATTAACGGAGTGGCAATCTTGAAAAAATCTTGAATAAATCGTCTATAATAACCGGCCAGTCCCAAGAAACTCCTCACCTCAGAAGGTGTTCTTGGTTGTTCCCAATTGATTACGGCTTCAACCTTTGATGGATCCACTGAAATCCCATCTTTGTCAATCACATGCCCAAGAAATTGTACATGATATATCCAAAATTCACACTTAGAGAATTTCGCGTACAACTTTTCCTTTCTTAGTGTCTCCAACGTCAAACGTAAATGTTCCACGTGTTCTTCTTGAGTTTTGGAATACACCAGAATGTCATCGATGAATACCACCACAAACTTATCTAAAAATGGTTTAAACACCCTATTCATCAAATCTATGAATGCAGCAGGGGCATTGGTCAAATCAAAAGACATCACCAGAAACTCGTAATGTCCATACCGAGTTCTGAATGCTGTTCTAGGTATATCCTCCTTCCTTACCTTCAATTGGTGATACTCACTTCTTAAATCTATTTTCGAGAAGTATTTAGCACCCTTCAACTGATCAAACAAGTCATCTATTCTTGGCAACGGATATTTATTCTTAACAGTGACTTTGTTTAACTCCCTATAATTAATGCAAAGACGCATTAACCCATCCTTCTTCTTCATGAATAACATCGGTGCTCCCCACGGTGATACGCTCGGCTGAATGTATTTCTTATCTAACAGCTCCTGTAGTTGTACCATCAGTTCCTTCATCTCCACCGGAGCTATTCTGTATGGGGCCTTCGATATCAGGGCTGTTCCTGGCACTAAGTCGATCACGAACTCAATCTCTCTGTCAGGCGGAAGTCCTGGCAAATCCTCCGGAAACACATCTACGAATTCCCTAACCACTGGTATCTCTTCTAGTTTCACACCCTTCTTCTGAGTATCATCTATGTAAGCTAAATAACCCACATAGCCTAGACTCAATAATCGTCAGACATCTCATTTGTCTAGGAGATTTGCTACCATAGAAAACTACCTTTGACAGAGTCATAAGGTTTACACACTTCTTTTGGCAATCAATTATCGCTCCATAATTGAATAGCCAATCCATTACCAGAATAACATCAAACTCACCAAGTCCAATCGGAATTAAATCTACCATCATGATATTCCCCTTAATATTCACCCTACAGTTCTTGTATACGAACCTAACATGAATTACTTCCTTATTCGCAATTTCTATATTTAAAGGAAAATTCAATTCTTCACTAGGCAATCCTAACCTTTTAGCAAATTCATCAGATATAAATGAGCAAGTAGCACCTGAATCAAATAATACATAAGCATCAATATCATTGATTGGGATAATACCTGACACCACATCCTTTGATTGCACAACATCTTGTACAGTTATGTTGAAGGTTCTGGCTGTGAGACCCCAAATTTTATGAATAAAGATTTAAACTTTTTGAAATATTTTTTTAATATTATGGTATATATTTGATATAATGTTATAGTTGTGGGTGATATTTATAAATTTTGTAAAGTATGCAAGTTGTTATAAAATATTCGTTTAGTCGGGGAATATTCTTTTTGTCGGGAATATTCGTACGACGGCACAATCATTGGTGAACCCACAACGGAAGTATTGTCGTAGTAAGAAAACAAAAGAATTATCTTTTTATAAAATAACGACGGAAATGTTACCGTTAAAACTGTTGAACTACCCGGTAGTAAAAGTACAGTAATACGCGTAGTTGCATAGGAGCACACGGTATTGATTATTGATGCTTACGTGAGAAGTTACTCAGTTATACTCTATTATTTCTATAGTAATTGTTGCATCAAGTCTCTCATATTATTGATTCGATTATTGTCACAGTATCATCTGCATAATATGTTATATTATTAAATCAATAATTGAGACGACAAAGTTATTTATATTATTAAATTATAATATTTACAATGTCTAGAAGTTCTGTCAAGGAGAGGTTTGGTCACCTAATTGCGCGCCAATAGGGAGAAATCTTTATTGAAAAGCCCCTTCTTTCTTGGAAACGACCTGGCTGTTAAATTTATGAGTTATAATATTAATGATGAATAAGTTCGTGTTGATTAAAGATAAGTTTGATAGTTTCATTATTGTGTTAAAATTATTTGTGTTAGTGGAAATCGACATTTATTTCGATAATAATTGATGTCTGGAGGTTATATTGTTCAATCATGTATTCGGAGCACTTTTCGTGACGAGTTACTATTCACGAGTTACTATTCGCGGGGTACTATTCACCCAAAAGATATATTTCTTTTCGGTCCATATTATTTTTGGGTACAATATTATTCTATGAGGAGATGTGCTAATTTTCAGACCGTTGGTTGAAATTATAATAGTAAATCAATATGGATTGTTGATTTAAAGTTTAAATAGTAACTTGTCCCTTCAGTTTTTCAAGAGTTATTTGTCCCTTCGGTGTTTCAAGAGTTAATTGCCCCTTCGCAAATAGTAGTTGTTTCTTAAATATTACCAAGAGTCATTTTGACCCTTCGTTAAGATCAAGAGCCACTTTCAGTTCTTCTATAAATAGAAGCTCATTCCTTCATTATTTCTTACGAATTCACTGAAACTCTAGAGAGAAAGAAGAAAAGAATTCTGCTACTTTACTTTTCTAATATCCAATTTTTTTCTAAGGTAAGGGATATTATTTGTTATACTCGTAAGGGGTATTATTTCTTTCGTATTCATGAAGAGAACTTCTGTTATTCCATTCTTATTATTCTGTTGGAATAACCTGTATACGTGGACTACCGTATACATGGTGAAATTTTTCTGTTATTTCATTCTTCATTATTATTTTGGAATAACCTGTTTATGCGAAGTACCGTATATATGGTGAAATTCTTCTATTATTCCTTTCTTTATTATTCTGTCGGAATATCCTGTCTGTGCGTTTACGCCGAACTTGGTTCCATTATTTATTATTCTGTCGGAATATCTTATCTCTGCGTTTACGCCGGACCTGGTTCCATTATTTATTATTCTGACGAAATATCCTGTCTATGCGTTTCGCATGACCTGGTTCCATTATTTATTATTCTGTTGGGAATAACCTGTCTGTGCAGTCTATCGTATGCATGGTGAATTCTGTTGTTATTCCATTCTTTATTATTCTGTTGGAATATTCTGTCTGTGCGTTTACGCATGACCTGGTTTCGTTATTTATTATTATGTTGGAATAACCTGTCTGTGCGGTCTATCGCATGCATGGTGATTTCTTTTGTTATTCCATTCTTTATTGTACTCAATTGATTAAAGTTTTGGCTTTTATACTCCATGAAACTAGTGAAATATCCTTGATATTTGTGCTTTATTCAGTATCTTTTCATAAAAATATTCTTCCGAGCATTTTTGAGTTTTACCCCACAAAACAGTATCATGTTGACAATTTGGACATTATTGGTTCCTAGATAAATTAATTCTTGAACTTGTTTTATTGAATTCTTATATCATTGTCATCATCCTCATGTTTATATTATGTTGAAAGTCATCTGTGGCCTGTAGTGCATAGATGGACTTGGTATGATTATGACTAGGGATTATTCGGTATAATCATGACCGTAATGTGACGAATGATGTGGTGAAAGTCCTCAGTGGCCTGTAGTGCATTGATGGACAGTTTTTCGTATGATTATGACCATGGATTATTCGGTATAGTCATGACCATTGATGATTTAATGAATATCCTTGGCCCGTAGTGCAGGGATGATTCGATGATGTGATTTATTTATTAAGCTGAGTCTCAGCGATAAAAGTGATGAAAAATCTTTTTAAATCATAAAAGATAGTAGATTTTATTCTCTACTTGACTCTTTTAATGGATTTCTTGTTCCGCTGCAGTTAAACTTGATGTCTATTGTATTTTATCAGTTTAACATTATTGAAGACTATTGATAATTTATTCTGCATTATCTTAGTCATAATATTTCTTACTGGGCTAGTTGAGCTCACCCTTTTTTTCACTGTTCTCTTCAGGAAATGAGAATATAGCTGGGATGAGTCGGGGAAAAGAGTGACGGTCCAGATGATAGCATTAGTAGTCCTCACTATTCTATTAAATAGTGTGACAATAAATGTAATGAGGACTCCTTTGAGTGTGGATATTGTCTAGATGACAATATTCCTATGAAAACTCTCAGTTTATGTATCGTCATATATTACACGACGGTTGTATAATTAAGTTTGTATTTATATTCTGTACCATGTATTTGACGACTCAAGATGGGTGATGTATACCTATTTTGGGGGCGTCACAGTTGGTATCAAAGCTTAGGGATATGATCCCTGGCTGAGATGTGAGACAAGAACTAGGAGGGGAGAGACGGGGAATTACTTCGCTAGTATGACCTACCTAAGTTTATTTCGTATTCAATTAGTCGGTCAGAGTATAGGGATAATATGTGATATGTTAATTAACCCTTGTTTTGTGGCAGTATTTGCAAATGGCATCTAAAAATGTTGAGATAAGCAATGAAGCACATGAGACCGTTGAGACACCTTTAATCACTAACCAGGTTAATGTGACGTTAGACGAAGAAGAAATTAGAGATATCTACGTGGTGCGTGAAGAACTAATAGTTGCACCCGAGCTAGTTGTAGAGGTAGCAGCTGGAAGTGAGGAAGAAGAGGAACCTGAGGAGAATTTATTAGAAGAATTTTATGATCAAAATTTAGAATTACAAAATCGTATTCATGAGTTAGAAGAGCAGGCTGAAGAATGGCAGGCGGTCGTGGAGCAAAGAGATGCAACAATTCAAAATTATATTACCCGATTGCGATGCTTGAACAGAAGCACTCTTTGGCAGAGTATAAGATATTAGAGCTGGAATCTGAGAATGCTATGATCAAAGTTCTGATGAAATCAGAAACAACTGAATGAAGGAGAATAGATGATGCGTGGATAAAAGCCGCATGACGTGTTGATATTGTCGAAAAAGACGTCCGATCCAATAAAGTCAAAATAGATGAAATGATTTTGCTTTTTGGACAACAATTGAGAGAATCCAACATCGAATTTGGAATTACCCTGTGTAGAGTGGTCAATCCCAATTCGATATGGATCGGGGGTTAATGATTCGAATCATGGATCAGGAATGTGATGAAGCAATTAAGGGTGGAATGTACTCTATAGCAAAGTCAAATCCGGTAGTTTAAGTGAGAGCATTTGTCGAGAAGCCCGAACGAAGTTATTACGGTTAAGTTAATTATAAACTATTGCGAAGTCTATGCCTTATTAGATACCGGTTCTACCCATTATTTTATCTCTCTTGCTTGCGTTCAATGTTTAAATTTTACTCCAGAGAAATTAGACTTTGATTTATCTGTTGAAACTCCGTTGGGAGAAACCTTCATTACATCCACTGTTTATAAGTCTTGTTTAATTCAAATCGACACTTTCACGTTACCTGTCGATCTTATCTCTTTGAAAATACTTACATTTGATGTGATTTAGAAATCGATTGGTTAACTACTCATCATGCTTTTCGTAAGGTGGTTAACTTTTATATTCCTAACCAACCTGTTATGAAAATTCAAGCAACCAAACCACTAAAGTCAATCATTGTCATATCAAGTCGTAAGTAAAGAGCCCTGAGCCTTTATTTGGTGACTTCCTTATGTGGAATGCACCGAAGCCAAATTTTCCGTAGGGGTCGCCGTGAGGAACCGTGGCAAGTTGATAGGTATCAATGTGACGTACTATCCAAGTCTTGGGATGAGGGTCACAATTTTGAATGATATTTCTATCGTTAATAAATTTTCTGACGTATTTTCGAAGAACTTCATGGCCTACCCCAAAGCGTGAAAACGAATTTTGTATTGACCCCAGTACAAAAACCCATTTCGTATAACTTACAAATGATGAAGATAGAGTTAAAGACTCTAGGGACCCACGTGGTGATATTAAATATACAAGTAGAATCGACTCTAATCGATAAAGTTAAAGGCCGCTCAAGCTACACACCCGGAGCTGATAAATGTGAAGAAAAAGGTTCAAGAAGGCGTTATTCTAGAAGCAAGAGTTGATGAAGAGAGGAAATATCAACCCTCAATTTTATTGGCCCATTTGAAATCCTGGATTGAGTAGGAACTGTGGCTTATAGACTCGTTTTACCGCCAAGTATGTCACGTGTTCATAAATTTTTTCACGTGTCGATGTTATGTAAATATGTGGATGACCCGAACCACATTATTAAATTAGAACCAGATGAGATAGCAGAAGATTTAACGTATGAGGAGATACGTGTTAAAATCTTGGATAAGAAGGATCGTATTCAACACTCAAAGGTATACCTCAAGAGTTAGAATCTGAAATGAAGTCAAGGTATCCTCATCTCTTCGGCATACCAAGTACGTACGTAAATTTTGAGGGCGAAATTTCTTAAGGAGGGGAGATTGTGAGACCCCAAATTTTATGAATAAAGATTTAAACTTTCCAATTTTTTTTAATATTATGGTGTGGATTTGATATACTGTTATAGTTGTGGGTGATATTTATAAATTTTGCAAAGTATGCAAGTTGTTATAAAATATTCGTTTGGTCGGGGAATATTCTTTTTGTCGGGAATATTCATACGACGACACAATTATTGGTGAACCCACAACGGAAGTATTGTCGTTGTAAGAAAACGATAGAATTATCTTTTTATAAAATAACGGCGAAAGTGTTACAGTTAAAACTGTTGAACTACTCGGTAGTAAAAGTACAGTAATACGCGTGGTTGCATAGTAGCACACGGTATTGATTATTGATGCTTACGTGAGAAGTTATTATTGCTATAGTAATTGCTGCATCAAATCTCTCATATTATTGATTCGATTATTGTCACAATATCATCTGCATAATATGTTATATTATTAAATCAATAATTGAGACGACAAAGTTATTCATATTATTAAATTACAATATTTACAATGTCTAGAACTTCTGTCAAGGAGAGGTTTGGTCACCTAATTGCGCGCCAATAGGGAGAAATCCTTATTAGAAAGCCTCCTCTTTCCTGGGAACGACCTGGTTGTTAAATATTATGAGTTATAATATTAATGATGAATAAGTTCGTGTTGATCAAAGATAAATTTGATAGTTCCATTGTGTTGAAATTATTTGTGTTAGTGGAAATCGACATTTATTTTGATAATAATTGATGTCTGGAGGTTATATTGTTCAATCATGTATTCGGAGCACTTTTCGTGACGAGTTACTATTCATGAGTTACTATTCACGGGATACTATTCATCTGAAAGATATATTTCTTTTCGGTCCAAATTATTTTTGGGTACAATATTATTCTATGAGGAGATGTGCTAATTTTCAGACCGTTGGTTGAAATTATAATAGTAAATCAATATGGATCGTTGATTTATAGTTTAAATAGTAACTTGTCCCTTCAGTTTTCCAAAAGTTATTTGTCCTTTCAGTTTTCTAAGAGTAATTTGTCCCTTCGGTGTTTCAAGAGTTAATTGTCCCTTCGCAAATAGTAGTTGTCTCTTCAATATTACCAAGAGTCATTTTGACCATTCGTTAAGACCAAGAGCCACTTTCATTTCTTCTATAAATAGAAGCTCATTCCTTCATTATTTCTTACGAATTCACTGAAACTCTAGAGAGAGAAACTATAGAGAGAAAGAAGAAAAGTATTCTGGTACTTCACTTTTCCAATATCCAGTTTCTTCTAAGGTAAGGGATATTATTTGTTGTACTCGTAAGGGGTATTATTTCTTTCATATTCATGAAGAGAACTTCTGTTATTCTATTCTTATTATTCTGTTGGAATAACCTGTATACGTGGACTACCGTATATATGGTGAAATTCTTCTGTTATTCCATTCCTCATTATTATGTTGGAATAACCTGTTTATGCGAAATACCGCGTACATGGTGAAATTCTTCTATTATTCCATTCTTTATTATTCTGTCGGAATATCCTATCTGTGCGTTTACGCCGGACCTGGTTCCATTATTTATTATTCTGTCGAAATATCCTGTCTGTGCATTTACGCCGGATCTGGTTCCATTATTTATTATTCTATCGGAATATCCTGTCTATGCGTTTCACATGACCTGGTTCCATTATTTATTATTCTGTTGGGAATAACCTGTCTGTGCAGTCTATCGCATGCATGGTGAATTCTGTTGTTATTCCATTCTTTATTATTCTGTTGAAATATCATGTCTGTGCGTTTACGCATGACCTGATTCCGTTATTTATTATTATATTGGAATAACCTGTCTGTGCGGTCTATCGCATGCCTGGGGATTTCTTTTGTTATTCCATTCTTTATTGTACTCAGTTGGTTAAAGTTTTGGCTTTTATACTCCATGAAATTAGTGAAATATCCTTGATATTTGCGCTTCATCCAGTATCTTTTCATGAAAATATTCTTTCGAGCATTCTTGAGTTTTACCCCACAAAGCAGTATCATGTTGACAATTTGGACGTTATTGGTTCCTAGATAAATTAATTCTTGAACTTGTTTTATTGAATTCTTATATCATTGTCATCATCCTCATGTTTATATTATGTTGAAAGTCATCTGTGGCCTGTAGCGCATAGATGGACTTGGTATGATTATGACCAGGGATTATTCGGTATAATCATGACCGTAATGTGACGAATGATGTGGTGAAAGTCCTCAGTGACCTGTAGTGCATTGATGAACAGTTTTTGGTATGATTATGACCTGAGATTATTCGGTATAGTCATGACCATTGATGATTTAATGAATATCCTTGGCCCGTAGTGCAGGGATGATTCAATGATGTGGTTTATTTATTAAGCTGAGTCTCAGCGATAAAAGTGATGAAAAATCTTTTTAAATCATAAAAGATAGTAGATTTTATTCTCTACGTGACTCTTTTAATGGATTGCTTGTTTCGCTGCAGTTAAACTTGATGTCTATTGTATTTTATCAGTTTAACATTGTTGAAGACTATTGATAATTTATTCTGCATTATCTTAGTCATAATATTTCTTACTAGGCTAGTTGAGCTCACCCTTTCTTTCACTGTTCTCTTCAGGAAATGAGAATATAGCTGGGATGAGTCGAGGAAAGGAGTGACGGTCCAGATGATAGCATTAGTAGTCTTCACTATTCTGTTAAATAGTGTGACAATAAATGTAATGAGGACTCCTTTGAGTGTGGATATTGTCTAGATGACAATATTCCTATTAAAACTCTCAGTTTATGTATTGTCATATATTACATGACGGTTGTATAATTAAGTTTGTATTTATATTCTGTACCATGTATTTGACGACTCAAGATGGGTGATGTATACCTATTTTGGGGGTGTCACACTGGCTGTGGGTTTGTTTGATGCCGTTGGTCCAGTAATGGCCCATTTACCTCCACTGCTACCTCCCTTGCTTTTTGTTGTCTCCCTAGCTTTCTTCTTAGGGCACTCAAGAGCAAAGTGATCCTTAGACCAGCACGTGAAGCAAACGTTCTTCTTGGGTTGATTGCAATTTGGGGCGATGTGACCCTCCTAGCCACAGTTAAAGCATACTCGTTTCCCCATTAAGCATACACCCTTATGAAACTTCCCGCATGTAGCACATGCTTCGAATTTCTTATTCTGCTGGTTACCCTGCTGACTACCAGCATTCACATTTCCATTCCATTTCCTTTTCATATTATTGTTGCCGTTTCCACTACTACCACCTCCATTCTTAATCTCCACTTCATTCTGCTTCTTTTTCTGTTCTTGATTGAACTTTGTTACAACCTCGCCTCCACCTTCAGCGAGAATTTCCTTCTCCATTACTGTTGCGAATGTCTTCAGCTGGAAAAGGGAGACCCTACTGTACAACCAGGGCTTCAGTCCCTGCTCAAACCTCTTCGCCTTGCGTTCGTCTGTGCTGACTTGATATGGTGTAAACCTTGCCAACTCGTTGAATTTTGCGGCATACTCAGACACCGTTATCGTTCCCTGCTTCAATTCTAAAAACTGCACCTCTAGCTGACTCTTTGAACTCTCTGGGAAATAAGTCTCAAAGAATATCTCCTTAAACCTATCCCAAGTCATAACCCCTTGTCCTCCTCGAGTTTTATTGGCCTGCCACTAATAACTAGCCTCTGCTTTCAACATGAATGTTGCAAAAGCAGTCTTCTGATCCTCCCCTACTCTCGCAACATTGAATACTTTCTCTATCTCCATGATCCAGGTCTGTGCCTCAACTGGATTCATGGACCCACGGAATTCTGTTGGTCCAACCACCTAGAAGTCCTTAAACGTTGTAGCTTGATTCTGCGGTTGATTCTGCAGTGCACCCGTCAGTAACATTACCAGCAGCTGGACTGGATTAGCATCAACATTGTCGTTATTGGTGGTTTCCTCAGTGGTTATTTGTCGTGGTTGACGTCTTGGAGGCATTCTCTGTTAAAATACACTCATTAGATTATTACTCAATTTCTTTTAAGTATTTTCTACTTAACTTACATCTCATAAAAGAAATTATCACATAACACATAACACTTTGAATAAAATAAAATAATAACTTGTATTCATTCATAATTTCCTTGAAAACATCATAACAATAGCATCACTGCTATTTACATTACTTTCCTGAACTACTAAAGTTTCAGGACAACATCATCATCATATCCCATAGGTTACATAACACTACGGATTTACACATTATTTAACATTTTTATTAATCGCATAACAGGTACATTCACTACGATGTCCTACTAAGATACTGTGTAGCCTTTTGACGCTCTTCCTCTATAATACGGAACATTGTTCGGCGATCTAATATGTATAATGGCAACGTCTCGAACTGAATCGGATAACCCATGACCCGGTCTTGAGCTCAATTGATCATGGCGTTGAATACGTTATTCATCTCCTCCATCTTCATCCTCTTTCCCTGTGCGTCTCTCGCTGCTATCTTGGCTCGTTGAAAAACTTCTTTGTAAGCATCTTCGGCTCTTGCCCTCTTAGTAGATTTTTCCTGTAGCTTGTTCTTCAGTTCTGTGATCTCCTTGATCAGTTGTTCATTCTCTCCTTCAGTGTGAATCAGCTTCTCTTCGACATTGTTCAGACGTTCCTCTCGATCTAGGATCTCACGTCCTTCTGTGCCATCGAGGTCTGTTGTTCGGCTACTATCTCTTGTAACTCCTCGACAATATCCTGAAGTTCCACATTGCGGTCGTAAACTTCATCGTACATACGAACAGCTATCGAGTTAAGTGGAATCTCTTCCTCCTCGTCCTCGTCATCCTCATTCGACTACGGCAGCTCAACGAGATCCTCCTCATCCGTTTCTACATCATCACCTTCATCTTCAACCACTGTAACCATCGAAGCTGACTCTCGTGGAAGTAGTTGTTCCCAAACCACCTGAATGTCACCAGACTCTCTTGGCATCTGAGGTCCTTCCTCCCTAGCCTGACTGGATTCTCTAACATTAGTCATCTTGACAACAAAATTTTAAGTTTTAACTACTATTCATTACTACTCAACACTCACAAGCACATAAGTTATAATCACATAAGCACATAAGTGTTTTATTACTTCTTCCTTAAAACTCGATAAGAGTTTATCACCACTATCTTTTCAAAGGTTACTTCCTAAGGCTTTTTCCCCACCTAAGATTCATAACCTAATGCTTTGATACCAACTTGTGACACCCCCAAATCCAGGTACTTCATTACCACAAGATTTGGTGTTCACTTAAATAAAACATTCATTTCTAGCTACTCAATCAAAATAAAATTGAATAATAAACCTTCCCATTAAAGGATTACATTAATAAAAATATCCCAGGTTATCTAACCTTTAAATACAATCATTCAAATGCGGAAAATTAAATATCTTCATTACAATAATTCAAAATAAATACTGACAATAAAAATGTCATCATATTACAAGTCTTCATTACGTGTTCATCTTTCCTTTCCCTTTACTGGTGCTAGGTACGTCGACCTTCTCTACTTTAGCTGTAATAGTTATATAAGAAAGAGTGAGCAAACAAAGCATGCATAACAAATTGATAAAACTTGATCAACATCAGAATATGTAAACTTGCATGCTAAATAACAAGTTAAAGACAAGAATAACTTGTTCAATATCAGAATAAGATTTTGACAACTTGTATCATCATAAACAAACTAGATACAAGAAACTTGCTTAATTGTAAGAATAAAATTGCACAATGTAATAATAATAGAACTAGCTCAACGAAAGTGTAGAGTTAGAAAACTTGCCTTGAGTGTAAGCTAAATCGTAACAACTTGAATCACAATACCCTATATACATATGTCATCATGACATAATTAGTCACTACCAACATTCCGTATATAAATAAGTATATACATCATGTAAGGTTTGATTTTTTTTAAATCACGTAATCAAATTACATTAGTAATAAAACTAGCAGCATATTAAAAATATGCTCATTCTTAGTATAGAAATACTGAAATAATATCTTAACAGTCCTTTTATTAAATCATAAAAACTTTTTCAAACTTTGTGTAACTAAAACACACTGTCTGACCATTCTGCTAACTCGTGCTGCGGTGCCACAGTTAACACTGTGGGTTGGCGCTGCGGCGCGAGTCACAGGCCACTAAGTGGTGCTGCGGCGTGGCGCTGTGGCGCGAGAACTGTACTGCGAGGCCGCGCTGCGGCGCCGAATTACAGTCCTCGGCGACCAACTTCGGCAATCACATGAACAAAGCCAAATTTGGCCTACGAGCTACTTTCTAACAACCAAACTAACATGTAATACATACAAAGTGTAAGACCCCAACTTATTATAAATGAGATTTAATTTCCTCTATTTATTATTTTGAAATAGTAAGGGTTGATTTGATTAATGTGGTTAGTTATGGGTGAAATGCGCAAATATTTCAAGTAAGCAAGTGGTTATAAAATATTCATTGTTGTCGGGGAATATTCGTTTGGTTGTGGAATATTCTTACTGTCGGGGAATATTCGTACGACGGCGCAGCCTTGTGTGGGCCCCATAACGGAAAGCGATTGGATGAAGAAAACGACAAGTATAAGTTGTTTATAAATAACGGTGTAGTTGTTACCGTTAATACTGTTGAAATACTCAGTGGTTAAAACACAGTAGCACACGGTATTGCACCAATTATTGATTCTTACGCAAGAAGGTACTACTCAATAATTGTTACAGTAATTACTGTTCAATATTTTGTTTTATTGATTCAATAATTGTTGCATTGATATTTTATATTACTGTTATTCAATAATTGTCACTACATAATATTTTCTATTATGGGAGCAATAATTCATATTATCTGAATAATATTATTAGATAACATTATTGGTAATGTCTAGAAAGTTCTGTCTAAGGAGAGGTTTGGTCACCTAATTGCGCGCCAGTAAGAAGAGATCCTTATTGGAAAGCCCCCTCTTTCTTGGGAACTGCCTAGTTGTCAGTATTGTGATTCTGTAATATTATTTGTGAATAATTAATTATTGATTTATATGATGAGGAAAATATTCGTTGTATGTGGATATAGATGGAGAAATTTTTTTAATGTGACAATTGTTGAAAATTAATATTTTATCTTTTTCTGATAAAAAATCATTTAAATATATTATTATATTATAATAATATAATAATGGTGATATTTTTACAATGAATGTGGGATATATGAATAAATGAGGAGGAAGAGTATTTTTGTTGCTAAAAATATTTAAAACATGTTTTTCATGTTTGTGGACCCCATTTCTTGACTGAAATTTGATTATAGCCTGTAAAATCGTCCGTTTGTGGATTTCGGTCAATTTTTGTTTGGAATTTGAAAAAACTTTCTTCTGCAAAGTTGTAGAGAGTGAAATTTCTTATAAAAACGACATGAGGTTCGAATTTTTTTAATAAAAGGGCTATTTATTATGAATTATTGAAGTTCCGGAATAATTGATTTTTTGAAGTTTTAGTTATTTTTTTTAAGAAAAACGTTTTTATTATTTTGGTGGGCCCTATAAATATTGTAAACATGCTGATTTTAGATGTCAAGAGGTGGGCATGAAAATTTTTATAATATATTAATATTTTATTAAATTTTCTGCTTTGATGTTCTAAACATTTTTCTATAAATAGGGTGCTTAGGTTAGAATTGAAAATCACACCAGAAACTAAAGTTTTATCTCTCTTTCTCTCTCTATATTATCTAGCATATTCTTGTGAGTATTTTGATACTTTGAGTGTTGATATATGGTGCAAGTTCCTTTCAACACTATATCCAATATTTCAGCTAGAAGTACTGTCTTTTCTGAGGTAAGAGATATTTATTTTATAAATGATATTATTTCTTTCAATATCATTATGCCAAAATATTGGTCTGAACTTTTTATCAAAATTAGAACTTTTTGTGTCGGGGTTACTATTCACGTATACGACACTATTCACGTATACGGCACTATTCACGAATACGGCACTATTAACCGAAAAAATTAAATTTTCGTTTTTGTCCAAGATATTTATTATGGATACTAGCTTTGATTGTATCCATGTTTTGATCATTCTTGAATTTTACTTCGCTATGATTATTTATGAAGTATTTTTGAACTCGGATTGTTTAAAGTACGAATCCTTAATATTTGTTCTTTTGTTTCACTGGCTTCGTTTTCTTTAAAAGATTTTTCATCATCCTCAGTCCTAAATGATTATATTACTGAATATCTTTGGCCTGTAGTGCAAAGATGAATGATTTTTTGATGAATATCTTTGGCCCGTAGTGCAAAGATGAGCAGGTGTTTAGATGAATATGACTAACTGATGAATATCTTTGGCCTGTAGTGCAAAGATGAATATTTGATTCAAGATGTATATTGATTGATGTTACAGGGATAAAATATTGATGATAGACTTTTAAATTCATAGATGATAGTAGATTTCATCATCTACTTAACTCTTCTAATGAATTATTATTTCTGCTGAGCATATTGATTTAAAATTTATTGTCTATTGTATTCTATTAGATTTTTCCCTGTTGAGGACTAACGATAATTTATTCTATATTATCTTAGTCATAATATTTCTTTATTGGGCTAGTTGAGCTCACCATTTTCCTTTTTGTTCCATTTTCTTTTTAGGAGGCGAGAATGTAGCAAGTACTAGTCGGGGTATGGAATGATGGTTCTAGAAGTTGTTTTAGTAGTCCTCACCATTTTTATAAAATAATGTATCAATAATTGTAATGAGGATTTATTTGGGTGTGAATATTGTCTAGATGACAATATTTGTATTTAAACTCACAGTTTATGTGTTGTATTAATAAAGTTGTAGTTATTTCTGTACCATGTATTTGACAACTCAGAATGGGCGATGTATACCTATTTTGGGGGCGTCACTGTTGGTATCAGAGCTTAGAGATATGATCTCTGGCAAAGATCGGGGAATAGAACTAGGAGGGGAGAGACGAGTAAAACTTTCGCTAGTGTGTCTTACCTAGGTTTATTTGTTGGTTGGTCAGTATATAGGGATATTATGTGATATGTTGATTTCTTTAATTAACCCTTGTTTTATGGCAGTATTTGAGATTGTCGACTGAGAATGTTAACAGTGGAGTAAATGAGACTGTGGAGACACCTTTACTCACCAACGAGGAGAACGTGCAACAGGCTGGCAATGATCCTCCTGTAAACAACACCACTGAGCAGATGATGAACGATGGAATGTTTAGAAGCTTTTTGCAGTTCATGCAAAATCAGACGAGGGAGACTTGTGTACAAAATACAGGTGGAAATGATAGCAACGCACGGTTTGTCACGGCCAAGCAGTTTAAAGAGTTGGGACCACCAGAATTCTGGGGAAAGCCGGATCTAATTAAGGCGGAGACGTGGGTCAAACAAATTACCAAGATATTCAATGTCTTGGGATGCACGGAAGAACAGAAGGTTCCATTTGCCACCTTTATGTTCCGTAATGAGGCAGATTACTGGTGGAAATCTGTGAAGCGTACCCATCTAGCCACACTTAGCATGTCTTGGGAGACATTTCAGAAACTATTCAATGACAAGTACTTTTTTGAAAGTATTCGTCATATGAAGGAGGTAGAGTTTATTAGACTGGAGCAGAACAACATGACGGTGTCCCAATACGAGGCGAAGTTCGCGGAGTTATCCAGGTTTGCACCTCATTTGGTGGAGAATGAGGAACGTATGACACGGATGTTTCTGAGAGGTTTAAAACCCGACATACATTAGTATCTCATTTCTCATAAATTTTCTCTATATTCAGATGTTGTCAATAGGGCTCAATTATTAGAGCGAGATAACGAGTACGTTCAACCGAGGGACCACAACCAGGATCGTACTGGTGACAGCAGTCATCGGAGCAATGATAACCAGCGGGGAAAGAAGAATACGGACAAAAGCGGTAACCACTCTGGTGGTAATCGTGTCCATGATAATAGAAGAAGCGAGTGGGGGGGGGGGAGATTTTTAAAAGAGGAAATTCAACAATGACAATGTGAAGACGTCAGCACCAGCATCAACTGGTTTTAAGGGAGGAGAACGACCACCGGTCGTATGCTACAAATACGGAGAAGAGGGACATATCAGCCCAAACTATCCACAATAGTTCAAGGTATGCTATAATTGTGGAAAGGAAGGACATATCGCTCGAGATTGTACGGTAGCGAAACCAAGTCCAGTGGGGATGGTGACTCAAAAGGCTCTCCCAGAAAAGTCAAAGTCAACGGTTCTTGGAAGAGCGTTTGTCGTGACTGGTCAAAATGTAAGGAACCCAAACGAGGTGATCACGGGTAAGCTGATCATAAATTCTTGCAAAGTTTATACATTACTAGATACCGGTGCTACCTATTCATTTATCTCTCCTGCTTGTGCTCAACGTTTAAACTTGACTCCGGAGAAATTAGACTTTGACCTATCTGTGGAGACTCCGTTAGGAGAAACTTTCATCACATCCGCTATTTATAAATCTTGTTTGATCCAAGTTGGCACCATCACATTACCTGTTGACCTTATCTCTTTAAAGATACTTGCTTTTGATGTGATTTTAGGGATTGATTGGTTAACTACTCATCATGCCAAAATTGATTATTTTCGTAAGGTTGTTAGTTTTTATATTCCTAATCAACTTGTTGTTCGAATTCAAGCAACTAAACCATTAAAATCAATCAGTGTCATATCAAGTCATAAAGCTATTCGTTTATTGAAAAATGGATGTCAAGCTTTCTTAGCCCATGTTATGGATTTGAATAAAGACACGTCAGATTTGAATAATATTCCCGTTGTTAGTAAATTTCCTAACGTATTTCCTGAAGAACTTCCCGGTCTACCCCTGGAATGTGAAGTTGAATTCTTTATTGATCTTGAACTTGGTACAAAGCCCATTTCTAAAATCCCATATCGAATAGCTCCTATTGAACTTCAGGAGTTAAAGGTCCTACTACAGGAGTTGTTGGACATCAGTTTCATTTGTCCTAGTACATCTCCTTGGGGTGCTCCTGTTTTATTCGTAAAGAAGAAAGATGGGAGTATGAGACTTTGTGTTGACTACCGGGAATTAAACCATGTCACAATCAAGAATAGGTATCCGCTACCTCGAATTGATGACTTGTTTGACCAGTTGCAAGGAGCACAATTCTTTTCAAAGATCGATCTTCATTCTGGACATCATCAGCTGAAGATTAGAATTGAGGATATCCCAAAGACTGCCTTCAGAACTCGGTACGGGCATTATGAATTCTTAGTCATTTCTTTCGGATTGACTAATGCTCCTGCGGCTTTCATGGATATGATAAACCGAGTATTCAAAGAATATTTAGATCAGTTCGTTGTTGTCTTTATTGATGACATCCTCATATATTTCAAAAGTCGTGAAGATTATGAGCACCATTTGAAGCTGGTACTCCAAAGGCTTCGTGAAAACAAGCTATATGCCAAGTTGAAGAAATGCGAGTTCTGGCTTGAGGAAGTAGCATTCCTTGGGCACGTGGTGTCAAAACATGGAGTATCTGTTGACCCGGCGAAGATTGAAGCAATACAAAGTTGGGAGCAACCTAAGTCGGTGACCGAAGTACGTAGCTTTCTGGGCTTAGCTGGTTATTATCGGAGATTCGTGGAAGGGTTTTCTCGAATCGCTACTCCGTTAACTCAGTTGACTCGGAAGGATACAAAATTCGAATCGCTACCTGGTTCGGATGGATTTGTTATCTATAGCGATGCTTCGGGCAAAGGGTTAGGATGTGTTCTCATGCAACATGGGAAAGTTATAGCCTATGCCTTACGACAACTTAAAAAATATGAGAGGAATTATCCTACTCATGATCTAGAGTTGGCAGCAGTCGTTTTCGCGCTAAAGATCTGGAGGCACTATCTATATGGGGAGAAAGTGGAGATATATTCAGATCATAAAAGCCTCAAATATTTCTTCACCTAAAAGGAACTCAACATGCGGCAACGACGTTGGCTCGAGCTGTTGAAAGATTACGACCACACTATTCAATACCATCCTAGAAAAGCGAACGTGGTAGTTGACGCGTTGAGTAGAAGATCATATGCAGGAACGAGTGCGATGCTATCAACATAAAGGCCCATTTTGGGTGATTTACAAAAGATGAAGATAGAACTCAAGACTATGGGGACCCATGCGATGATGTCAAATATATGCATAGAACCAACTTTAATCGATAAAGTTAAGGTTGCTCAAGCCACAGACCCAGAGCTGATGCGTATGAAGAAGAAAGTACAAGAAGGTGTTATCCCAGAAGCAAGAATCGATGAAGAAGGAATACTTTGAGTCAACTCCAGACTTTGTGTTCCTAACGATTCTGACTTGAAACATAGAATCATGATGGAGGCACACAACACACCATTTTCAATTAACCCTGGAAGTACCAAAATATATCGTGATCTTCGACATACATTTTGGTGGAACAATATGAAGAGAGAGATTGCGAAGTTTATCTCGAGGTGTTTAACTTGTCAACGTGTAAAGGCAGAGCATCAAGTGCCTAAGGGTCCATTGCAACCACTTGAGATTCTGAAATGGAAGTGGGAACACATTACCATGGATTTCGTTACAGGTCTTCCCACGGTTTCTCAAGGCATAAATGCTATTTGGGTTATTGTTGATAGATTAACTAAGTCTGCTCATTTCTTGCCGATACGGGAGACTTATTCCCTTGAACGTCTTGCTCGTATGTATGTAAACGAGATTTTGAGATTGCATGGCATGCCAGTATCCATAGTTTGGGATCGTGACCCAAGATTCACTTCACGATTTTGGGTTAGCTTGCAAAAAGCTATGGGCACGGATTTACGGTTCAGTTCGGCATACCATCCTCAAACGGACGGACAATCAGAGAGGACTATTCAAACTCTTGAAGATCTATTAAGATTTTGTGTCTTAGACTTCAAAGGGAGTTGGGATAAGTATTTACCATTGGTGGAATTCTCTTACAACAACAGTTATCAGGCAAGTATAGGTGTGGCTCCATTCGAAGCATTATATAGACGAAAGTATCGCTCTCTAATATTTTGGGATGAGGTGTGTGAAGTAACATTGTTGGGACCAGAGTTGGTACGTATGACTACGGAAAAGATCCAAATGATTCGACAACATATACAAATGGCATAAGATCGATAAAAGAGTTATGTGGATCTTCATCGAAAGGATGTGAAATTTAGTATTGGGGATCATGTATTGTTGCGTGTTGCTCCATGGAAGGAAATTATAAGATTTGAGAAAAGAGGAAAGCTCAATCCACGATTTATTGGTCCATTTCAGATTCTTGATCGAGTAGGAAATGTGGCCTATAGACTCGCGTTACCTCTAAGTATGTCTCGTGTTCATAATATTTTTCACATATTCGTGCTTCGTAAATATGTGAAAGACCCGAACCACGTTATTGAGTTAGAACCGGATGAGATAGTCGAAGACTTAACGTATGAAGAGGTACCTGTCAAGATCTTGGATAGAAAAGAGCATGTCCTACGCATAAAGATCATACCACAAGTTAAAGTTTTGTGGAGAAACCATGCTATAGAGGAAATGACCTGGGAGTTGGAAACAGAAATGAAAGCGAGGTATCCTCACCTTTTTGAAACACCAGGTACGTACGTTAATTTCGAGGACGAAATTTCATAAGGAGGGGAGATTGTAAGACCCTAACTTATTATAAATGAGATTTAATTTCCTCTATTTATTATTTTGAAATAGTAAGGGTTGATTTGATTAATGTGATTAGTTATGGGTGAAATGCGCAAATATTTCAAGTAAGCAAGTGGTTATAAAATATTCATTGTTGTCGGGGAATATTCGTTTGGTCGTGGAATATTCTTACTGTCGGGAAATATTCGTACGACGGTACAGCCTTGTGTGGGCCCCATAACGGAAAGCGATTGGATGAAAAAAACGACAAGTATAAGTTGTTTATAAATAACGGCGTAGTTGTTACCGTTAATACTGTTGAAATACTAGGTGGTTAAAACACAGTAGCACACGGTATTGCACCAATTATTGATTCTTACGTAAGAAGGCACTACTCAATAATTGTTACAGTAATTACTATTCAATATTTTGTTTTATTGATTCAATAATTGTTGCATTGATATTTTATATTACTGTTATTCAATAATTGTCACTATACAATATTTTTCATTATCGGAGCAATAATTCATATTATCTGAATAATATTATTAGATAACATTATTAGTAATGTCTAGAAAGTTCTGTCTAAGGAGAGGTTTGATCACCTAATTGCACGCCAGTAAGAAGGGATCCTTATTGGAAAGTCCCGTCTTTCCTGGGAACTGCCTGGTTGTCAGTATTGTGATTCTGTAATATTATTTGTGAATAATTAATTATTCATTTATATGATGAGAAAAATATTCGTTGTATGTGGATATAGATGAAGAAATTTTTTTAATGTGACAATTGTTGAAAATTAATATTTTATCTTTTTATGATAAAAATTCATTTAAATATATTATTATATTATAATAATATAATAATGGTGATATTTTTATAATGAATGTGAGATATATGAATAAATGATGAGGAAGAGTATTTTTGTTACTAAAAATATTTAAAACATGTTTTTCATGTTTGTGGACCCCATTTCTTTACTGAAATATGATTATAGCCTGTAAAATCGGTCGTTTGTGGATTTCAGTCAACTTCTGTTTGGAATTTAGAAAAACTTTTTTCTGCAAAGTTGTAGAGAATGAAATTTTCTATGGAAAAGGCATTAGGTTTGAATTTTTCTAATAAAATGGCTATTTATTATGAATTATTGAAGTTCTGGAATAATTGATTTTTTAAGTTTTAGTAATTTTTTTTAAGAAAAATGTTTTTATTGTTTTGGTGGGCCCCACAAATGTTGTAAACATGCTAATTTCAGATGTCAAGAGGTGGGCATGAAATTTTTTGTAATATATTAATATTTTATTAAATTTTCTTCTTTGGTGTTCTATGTATTTTCCTATAAATAGGGTGCTTAGGTTAGAATTGAAAATCACACCAGAAACTAAAGTTTTCTCTCTCTATATTATCGAGCGTATTCTTGTGAGTATTTTGATACTTTGAGTGTTGCTATACGGTGCAAGTTTCCATCAGCACTATATCCAGTATTCCTGCTAGAAGTACTGTCTTTTCTGAGGTAAGGGATATTTTGTTTTATAAATGATATTATTTCTTTCAATATCATTATGCCAAAATATTGGTCTGAACTTTTTACCAAATTTAGAACTTTTTGTGTCGGGGTTACTATTCACGTATACGGCATTATTCACGAATACAACACTATTAACCGAAAAAATTAAATTTTCGTTTTTGTCCAAGATATCTATTATGAATACTAGCTTTGATTGTATCCATGTTTTGATCATTCTTGAATTTTACTTCGTTATGATTATTTATGAAGTATTTTTGAACTCAGATTGTTTAAAGTACGAATCCTTAATATTTGTTCTTTTGTTTCACTGGATTCGTTTTCTTTAAAAGATTTTTCATCATCCTCAGTTCTAAATGATGATATTACTGAATATCTTTGGCCTGTAGTGCAAAGATAAATAATTTTTTGATGAATATCTTTGGTCCGTAGTGCAAAGATGAGCAGGTGTTTAGATAAACATGACCAACTGATAAATATCTTTGGCCTGTAGTGCAAAGATTCATTTGATTCAAGATGTATATTGATTGATGTTACAGGGATAAAATATTGATGATAGACTTTTAAATTCATAGATGATAGTAGATTTTATCATCTACTTAACTCTTCTAATGAATTATTATTTCCGCTGCGAATATTGATTTAAAATTTGTTGTCTATTGTATTCTATTAGATTTTTCCCTGTTGAAGACTAACGATAATTTATTCTATATTATCTTAGTCATAATATTTCTTTATTGGGCTAGTTGAGCTCACCATTTTCTTTTTTGTTCTATTTTTTTTCAGGAGGCGAGAATTTTATTAATAAAAAGTTAGGGTCTTACACCTTAAGGGGAACAAACAAAATCTCCGTAAGGAATGGAAGTCGAATCATATCCTGACACTTTTTTTGGTAGTCATAAGTTCAATGTGATTAGGAATATTTGATTCCTTAAAATATTCAACTATCAAAAAGGGTTCCTACGTGGGTTAAAACAACTTCACGTGTGAAAGTAGTATGCATACAAGCCAATCATGTATGATGATAAAGCATATACTTTGTAAACAATCTTATTCATTTATTAATAAAAGTATTCATTTATAAAAGACATTAATTTATCTACATGGTGCTATTTTAATAATATGCGATAAACACATAATTTTAAGCAATACTTTTAGAATCATGATGAGATCATGCTAATGAGATCTAAATTCTTAGATAGCTTAAAACTAAAATATTTCCAGTCAATGAATTACTAAAAAGGGGTTAGTGAATCCAGATAGATTGGTACATACGTTATTTGCTCATTGGATGAGGATGATTGATCTCATAATCATTTGTGTGGAGGCACTAAAACAAATATGTAGGTGCTTATTAGAGAATAAGTTCACTGAATGTGGCTCACTAAGGAATACCTAATGGAGTTTTACTTGTCTGTCAATAGGAATTTCAGTAGTAATAGTAGTATAAGTGATCCTTAGACTTGAGATCATCATACTATTTTGTATATAATAAGTTATACTTTGACATGTCCCTTAAAACCCTTAAGGTATATCAAAGGGTATGCTTGGGTGTAATAAGTTATATATGGACATAATGAATGATTAATAAAGAATCTACCACTTCTAGTAAAAGAAGAGATATGTCCTATGTGATTCGATAAATGGCAACCTAGGAATTCTTGGCCAAGATGGAATAAAATTAGAAAAAAATTTCTAATTTACATTTATTCGGAGTTGTGCATTTGAGAATCAAAATATATATAATTAAATAAAATAAGACTTGACAGTAATTCTATGTCTTATATTTAATTGGGACATTGTATGGTGGAATGATTGAATTGTACGGTAACTATTTATTCAAAGGTTTTTTATGATTAATGTTGAAATCTATATTATCTGAAAAGTCTTTGATCGCTAAGGAGGTTTATTATTATTGTAGAATAAATGTTATTTATTTAAATAAATTAATAGTTAAGTTTATTGATTTAAATAAGATTAGAATCGTTCTAATTGATTTATTCACAACCGGTTTAATATAGAGAACCTAAAGGGTCACACCGTAAAAAGGAATAATAATTATTTAAGAAGTTAATGACATAATCGTAATAATAAGTTAAATGTATTTAATTTAATCTATGGTTATAGAAAAAATTAAATAGCTTAATATTTATTATTTAATATTTTAGAAATATTAAATATAAATTAATAAGGGAGTATTATTATTATTATTATTATTATCATTATTATTATTAATTCCTAAAGGAGTTTGGGAATTAATTTAATATTTGTACTCTCCAACATTCCTAATTAGATTAGGAGGCTAATTAATTAAAGTAGTTTAATTAATTTTTCCTAATAGAGATTAGGAAGCCTAATTGATTAAAAGAGTTTTTAATTAATTAAATAAAACCCTATTCCTAATAAGGTTAGGAGGGTTGATTAATATCTATATAAGAAAAGTCTTATGTTAGATATCAGATAATGTGACGCCCCCAAATTCGGGTATCTTCCAACCCGACAGATGGTGCTACACGGTGCTACAGTTCACACAAATATTCAATTGAAATGCCTCAAAAGAACGAATATGTCTTATATATATTCCAAAATAATATTACCGTTCCTCAGGTTCTTTATAACCGTTACATTTATTCTTGTCATAATATCAAATATTATTTTTACAAACCTATACTATTACATAGGTAATCTACGGGTTCGCCTTAACCTTCCCTTTATCCTTGCCGAATCCTTCGGTCCGTTCGGTTTTAGCTGCATTCATATAGTTCAAGCAAGAGTGAGCCTAATTAGCTAAGCAAGTACAACAATTCTAATAAAATAACATGCTTGAAACATAGGTGTTGACGTCGGGATTTTTATTTGTCCCTTTTCTGTTCTTGTTCTTTTGTGTTCTCATGTTAGGTGAGATTTGTTTGAAAAAATAAGTGTAAAAGGTCCGACATTTATATGTCGACGATTGGACTATAAGAGTCCCCAGTTGATTTTTTAACTGGTTGTACCAACACAACCGAGAAAAGGTTTGTACATTGACCCACTGATGTGACACTGCTAAACGGGTCTGTGAAACTGAGATTCATTAGGGTCCGGGGACTTGCTTATGCGGAGGGAAGGTGTTAGGCACCCCCCGACATCCGTGTTGCCATGGTGACCGCCACTTTTCATGAAAGTGATATATGAATGTGTGTGTGTGTGGGTAAATGTGCTGTTATTTGGAAGTAGTGCTATGCCTCGTTTGCACCTATATACAAAGGGTTTGAATTTTGTATAAAAGTTCAGTTTTAACAAGATATAGCAGCGATAATTTGTAAAAAGAGGTTTTTCAAACCCTGTGCTCAATAGTAATTGAGGCCTTTGATACTTCTATTTTATTAAAATGTTTGGCTTGATTGCTTTTATTTTTGAGATGCGAAGCATCTTCGAGAAAATAATATACAAAGAAGAGCCAAACTCCTCGTGGGCATGAAAACCTTCTAAGGAAATACAAACACTGTGAATAAATTTACAGGTTGCTTATAGCTAAAAATGTTCATCACGGGAACCGAATCTAGATTCAGTAGACTGAATCTGTGATCACATGATTCCTAGGCTCACATGATGTCGCAATTTGTATGGAAGCAGTAAGCAGTTATATATATATAAAAAACTGTAAATATATATATATATATATATATATATATATATATATATATGTTCGATCCCCCATGGAGGTGCTTCGTGGTGGTTGATCATGTCGATATATATATATATATATATATATATATATATATATATATATATATATATATATATATATATATATATATATGCAGTCAATCAACCACCACAAAGCACCTCCATGGGGGATTGCAAATATAAATAAAGCAATAAAACGATCAACCGCCTTGAAGTAAACTCAAGGGTGGACAAAATATAAATAAAGCTATAAAAGTGATCAACCGCCACGAAGTAAACTCTAGGCGGGGCGAAACGTAAATAAAGCAGTAAAGAGGGTCAACCGTCACGAAGTAAACTCCAGGCGGGACGAAATGTATATATATATATATAAAGAAATTAAACGCTCCAGACGTAGGTCTAGGCTCATCGAATAGAGTTCGACACACAGTTCATATATATATGTGTGTATATATATATATATATATATATATATATATATATATATATATATACGAAAGTAATTAAACGCTCCAGACATAAGTCTAGGCTCAATTGAGGCATAACTCGATAATGTTAGTCCATATATAAATATATATAATATATACAAAAGAAATAAAAGCCACTGACCGAAGTTCGGGCAAACACACGCAACACGACTCTCAATGTTCAGAACAGTGTGTGCAAAGATGAAGAGAAAGGCTTTAAAGTGTGTAAGAAGGCTTACAGTGGACTGCCGAAGAAGACTTCTATAGATTTATGTGGATGAACACTCGGCTCCCGCCAGTAGAACAGTAGCTATATACGAGCTTACAAGTGTTTAAAATGAGAAAACACTCAGTTTATAGGGTGTACAAAGTAAATTGGACAGGGCTTCCTCGTCTTTTCTCTTGCTAAAATGGCTGCCCCAAGCTCTCTATTTATAGAGGGGGGAGTCGCTGGTGTACCCGCGGCAGCAGCAGGTGTACCTGCGGCTGCCCGGGGTTAGAAATTGGATCTCCCGAGGCTATCTCCGGGGTTGAAAACTGGATCTCCCGAGGCTATCTCCGGGGTTAGAATTGATATTGTGGTCCTCCAGGGTCATCTCTGGAGTGTGAAACAGACGCTTTTGCCCTCCTGTATAGTTAGTAACAGGAAAAGAAAATTTCGAGTGTCTACAGATGTCCCTCTTTATAATGTTCATGCAATGCAATGGAATGGACATGATAAAGATTAGTAGACACTTGAAATATGAAAAGGTATTTTTAATGATGCAAATCGTAATGTAATAAATGTTATGATGAATGTTTAAAATATTTTCGCAAATCGGAGTTTACAAATCGCACATCGGATTTTGCACTTCACATTTTGTATTTGGCCAATCGTACGTCACAAATCGCACATCGCATTTCGCATATCGCATATCACAAATCGCAAATCGCAAATTGTAAATCACAAATCGCAATGTAATGAATGTTATGATGAATGTTAAAATGTTTTCGCAAATCACTTTACCTTTATCGATCATTGCTGATGCCTATGCTGGTGTTGACTCCAACGATTTGGCTTTTTGTCGGTGTCGCTGACGCTTGTTTGATGAAGATAAGTTGAGATGTTTTCCACATCTCTGATGGGAATGACGTTCTGAGATCATCAGACCTTCCCGATGTATACGCTGGTAGTTTGTAATGGTGCCTACCCTATTGATCGCCAAACTATTACGGTTCCCACTCGACCGGTGGTATACGAAGCTTTCATCGCTGAACTATTTTGATGTTGCGCTGAATTGCTGCCAATGGTTTAGAATACCGGATCATCTGACACCTTCGCTGAAGTAATATCCAGCATTTTGCTTCACCAGACTCCGTGTGATATTACGCTCACCCTTTTTGAGGTGATTTGGAGTTTTCTTTCGCTGTTGGGTGCTTGTGCCCCATTTCCTTGAGCATTTGATTCGCAACCCGGCTGATCTTATGACCTGAATGCCACTGACGTCCCTGGAGGGTGAAACTCGTTCTTTCGTTGCCCAACTTTGAACTTTGGTGTAGAGGCCTCAACTGATGAGGACTTGACGCAGGTTAACATGTTTGATGGTGTAGATTTCCCTCGCTAGACCTTTCGTCGTTGGCCTTCTGCTCCTCAGTTAAGAACTTTTTTAAGAATTTTCCCCTTCTTTCGTAGGGTCACGCTTATGTCGCCATGATTTCTTTCAGGAGTTCTCCCCTTTTTTTTGATGAGAGGCTTGATCTCGTCTTAAGCTCCTTCCATTTCTTAGAATTGAACAATGCCCCAGTCCTTTCGCATATTGATGCCGAGGATTCTTATGAGAAACTCTTTGTTGATGAAGTCTCGAGTGAGTAATATCCTCACATGTGGATTATTCATTCTGAGAACAGTATGATTGGAAAAGACCAAATGATCATCCAGAATCGCCAGTGAGATGATGTGAGGGAATCTCTGATGATGATGTACCATGCTGATGGTGATGATCGATACATTTTCCTGATTGATAAATGCCCCAGTGTTGAGTTGTCGCTATTTTCGAGATTACCCCAATTTTGTTGCAAGGGAACCAATATCTGGTTGTCGCCAATTTTGAAATTGCCCCAACCTTGCTTGTTGTCTGGGATAGTTACTTTGATAGATGGGCTGATAAGATGCCGAGATAGCGAGATGCTTTTCCCTTTATACCATAAGGTGAACAGGTAGTGGATTTGGGATTTGATGTTGACAGCACTTTCTGGTAGAGATGTTGCTCTGTTAGAGAAATGATGCTCTAACTCATAAGGATACTACAGTTGCTGAGCGGGATGACGCTATATCTGCTCGAGATATCGCCTGTAGTTGGTTGTAGATCTGTTGGCTCGTGTAGAGATGGGCAGGAGATCACAGTGTTACCTCCTTCGTTCGAGAGGGATGCCACGTTAGATTTGGTGGCTCTCTTATCCACTGGTTTGTAGATTAGCTTTAATTTTCCTGCATAGACTAGCTTAGCCATTTTTGTCATGTACAGGACACATTGTATATATCAAACAATATTATATGGCAGGGAAATATGTTTTGATTCACTTCCCTTTTTGTTATGCCTTTTTACTTGCTTGATAATTGCCTGTTTCTCCAGGGCTTTGTGATCTGGATGTATTCTGAACTCTTCCTTGATGGATAGACAGTGAGATGTCATAGGATTTTCAGAATAGATCGTCAATCTGTGTGTATTCCCTACCATCTTTGGTGTCTTGGGACTAGTTTTTGTATGTGGTTATGGATAGGAGTGTGTTTGTTTTTGTTTTTTTTGTGGTAAGACCGGACCATAAAGATGGCTGCCTACGTACTCCCGTGTATTGGGGAGATCAGGTCGACGTAGTTCGCCCCATGTATAGGGCGGATTGCAGGTGAAAAGTTTAATCCTATGTACAGGATAAATTAAAGGTGTGAAAGGTTTAATCCCTTGTGGGATAAACTGAAAGTGTGAAAGGTTTTGAAAACATGTGCGGAATGAAGGATCTGGTGATCCGAAACTAGGCTGCTGGTTAGAAAAGTGTTTGTCCCTAATGGGGCAGATGAGTGTCAAGCGAAGTTATATGCAATGAAGGGTTAAAGAACCGGAATGACTGGTGATCTGATGATCCAAAACCAGGATGTTCACTTGATGGTAACCTCAGACATAGTACCGTTTCACAGTTTCCGAATTGATGAGTTGTTGAAATTCATCGCCGTCCATTTCCTGTAATCTAAAAGCGCCTCCAGTCAATACCTCCTTGACAATAAACGGGCCTTCCCAGTTTGGAGTGAAGTTTCCTTTTGACTGAGCTTGGTTGTCAACGATCTTTTTCAAAATCAAGTCGTGTTGTTTGAACTACCGTAGTCGGACTTTTCTGTTGTAGGATTTTCTTTATAAGGCCGCTCATGTGTGGGCCACATACTCCCCCATGGATTTTAACCCTGAGCCTCTGATCTTGGTCCTCATCCAGACATCTGAGGAGACCTCGTTCTGCATCTCTTTTGTAGAGTGCATCTCCGCTCAGGTAGAATTTCATAACAAGTCGATGGATTCACCTTTTCTCAGTCGGGCTCGCCTCAGCGGGTGTAGATCCATCTCGTAAGTACTCTTTGATATGCCGATACCAAGGATGCTGGATGGGAGGTAGGTCATTCGATACTTCTCCAATGTAATTCCCATAGGCTGGAGCTTTTTGTTGTACAAATGTGAGGGTTGGCAGGTCTTCCTTGCCATGTATGTTGATCAAGGAGGCCAAGGTTGCTAACGCATCTGAAAAATCATTTCTATTCTGAGGAATGTGGAGGAAAGATATTTCTTCGAACTCCGAAGCCATCTGTAGAACCTGCTGATGGTAAGGCAACAACTGTAGAACTTGTTGAAGAGCTTTTTCTTTTTCTTTTTTTTCTTTTTCACTTTTCTTTTTCTTTTTCATTTTTATTTTTATGCATTAGATAGTGAAAAAGAGCCATATGGCTCACTGGTAGGTAGCTCCGGCATTGATGAGGCCCAATGATAATTATCTGTAGCAAAAGGTTCCCCAAGGAGTGATGAATACAGTTTTCTCACGATCCTCGTCAGCAACCATAATTTGATAGTACCCCGTAAATCAATCAGCAAAGGAGTACATGTCGTATTGAGCTGTATTATCAATGAATATGTGGATGAATGGCACGGGAAAGTTATCTTTGAGGCAAGCTTTATTCAGATCTCTGTAGTCCATGCAAACTCGGATCTTCCCTCCCGGTTTGTGCACGGGGACTATGTTGGATAGCCATTCAGGATATGTTGACACCATGATGACGCCTGTTTGAAATTGTTTCACAATTTCTTCTTTCACCTTTAAACTCCACTCAGGTTTCAATCGCCTGAGTTTCTGCATGACTGGCTTGAATCCCCCTTCGATGGGAAGGCAATGAATGACAATGTTAGTGGATAAACTGACCATGTCTTCGTGAGACCATACAAACACATCCTAGAATAGGGTCAATAGAGTAACCATGTAATTCCTTTGGTTTGGAGTGAGGTCCGTACCAATCTGGATTTGTTTGGGGTTTTCTAAGGTTCCGAGGTTTAAAAGAGGTGGTTTAATCAAGATTTATTTTGGGTTTGTCTTCGACCCATTCTTTCATCTCCTGAGGTATCTCATAGTCCTCTTGTATTTCCATCAAGTCTGAGTTCAACTTTACATCAAAGTTACAGTCCTTGTGGAGAATAGGCACCTCATCAGTAAGTCTAGGCACATCTAACTTTAGAGTCCTGAAACAAAATGCTTTCGCTTAATATATCAAACTGTTCAATCACACCAAGTGTTAGCATGTAATGACAAAAGTAACTGCTAATACTGTACAGAAAGAGTAAGTAGTTATTGCTATCTACAGGGCAGAATGAGTT
Source organism: Panax notoginseng (assembly GCA_016801055.1). Classification (NCBI taxonomy): domain Eukaryota; kingdom Viridiplantae; phylum Streptophyta; class Magnoliopsida; order Apiales; family Araliaceae; genus Panax; species Panax notoginseng. The sequence continues at coordinate 116,587,153 of CM029013.1, read as the reverse complement.
TCTGCCCGTTTTACCCTTATTGACCAATGCAAGGAGTGCTGCTCCAATTGGCAAGGGCAAAGTCTTGGTGGACTGCAGTGATGGAGGGGCTGTCATCGTCCTCCTTTTCCTGAATGATGACCTTTATGTCTGGGCAATCATCGTCTGGGGTGTATCTGTTTATGTGTTCATCATGGACAATGATGCGTATGCCTGACATCATTCTGACGATGTCTTGTTTAATTCTTCGTTCCTCTTCTTCCAATGTGGGATCTGGAACTAGGATTTCTTTCTCCTTCACCGGTATCGGTTTAGGAAATAACATAGTCATTACATGGGTAGGCACCTTTACCGGAGACCGTGCAGGCTCAGAAACTGTAGGTGGAGATAATCGTCGTGTGGCTGAAGCTAAAGGAATCTGTGTGTGCTTATGAGGATTCCTGTGACTGGAACTAGCAGTATCAGGACCTTAGGTTCCTCCTTGTGCGGAGGATTCAGTATGTACGGGTATCCTTGTACCCTGAGTAGATTGGTGTAGTTCTTTAAGTAGAATAACCAAATCTGTGATTTGTTTACTTAATTCGTCGAATTCTTCGCAAGAAACTGGATTAAGATCAGTCTGGTCAGATGAAGACATAATTGGCTGTAGGCTCGTGGCATTTTTAGATTTTGACCGAGTTACTGGGCCAATCATATCCCTACAAAAAAGACTTATGTAGTTTAGTCTTAGTGAATGTAGAAATATTACGTAATGTGTCCGTTTAGGAGTATCGTCCTGTGAAACGGATGTCAGTTGACAAGATAGCATGTCAGTTGACAAGATAGCATGTCAGGTTTTGATATAAAGGGAAGGTATGTACACATATTCATTCATATTTTCCATTACATTGAGATTTACATGGAAATGAAATTACAAGTAATTGAATTTACAAGTAATTGAAATGTGAAAGTATAAAGAGACTTTCCTCCGCGTTTGGTTTATCAGAGGCTGACCTATCTTAGGTTACTTTCGCGGTTTTTCAGCATGAAGGTTCCCAAATCATCGCAATTTTCTTGACGGGAAATTATCCGGTCTTTCAACTAGAGCGAATTTGGGTGGTGCCATTCCTGAGCCTCGTTGGAATTAGTCTTCCTACGAGTCCAGTAATCAAACACCGACTAGATAGCCTCCTGGTGGAGGAACCACACAACATACATTCATATATAACGTGTCTCACCATTTATGAAAATGATGACATGTGCGAAACACTAATATCATAGATAGATATTTTGCAGTGCAGTAAAAAAAATGCATTCGTACACATTCATCATAAATGTAAATGCACCATCCACACACAAGCATATAAAAGTTTTAAAAAGCTTGTAATAGCGGCTTAATTTCTCTTACTGGTGTTGTCCCCAGAAGAGTCGCCACTTGTCGATGTCGAGATTTTTATTTGTCCCTTTTTTGTTCTTGTTCTTTTGTGTTCTCATGTTAGGTGAGATTTGTTTGAAAAAATAAGTGAAAAAGGTCTGACATTTATATGTCGACGATTGGACTATAAGGGTCGCCAGTTGATTTTTTAACTAGTTGTACCAACACAACCGAGAAAAGGTTTGCACATTAACCCAGTGATGTGACACTGCTAAATGGGTATGTGAAACCGAGATTCATTAGGGTCCGGGGACTTGCTTATGCGGAGAGAAGGTGTTAGGCACCCCCTCGACATCCGTGTTGCCACGGTGACCGCCACTTTTCAAGAAACTGTTATATGAATGTGTGTGTGTGGGTCAATATGCTGTTATTTGGAAGTAGTGCAATGCCTCGTTTGCACCTATATACAAAGGGTTTGAATTTTGTATAAAAGTTTAGTTTTAACAAGATATAGCAGTGATGATTTGTAAAAAGAGGTTTTTCAAACCCTGTGTTCAACAGTAATTGAGGCCTTTGATACTTCCATTTTATTAAAATGTTCGGCTTGATTGCTTTTATTTTCGAGATGCGAAACATCTTCGAGAAAATAATATACAAAGAAGTGCCAAACTCCTCATGGGCATGAAAACCATCAGAGAAAATCCAAACACCGTGAATAAATTTATAGGTTGCTTATAGCTAAAAATGTCCATCACGGGAACCGAATCCAGATTCAGTAGACTGAATCTGTGATCACATGATTTTTAGGCTCACATGATGCCGTAATTTGTATGAAAGCAGTAAGTAGTTATATATATAAAAGTAGTATATATATATATATATATATATATATATATGTGTGTGTGTGTGTGTGTGTGTGTGTGTGTGTGTGTGTGTGTGTGTGTGTGTGTGTGCAGACAATCAACCATCACGAAGCACCTCTATGAGGGATTGTAAATATAAATAAAGCAATAAAACGATCAACCGCCTTGAAGTAAACTCCAAGCGGGATAAAATGTAAATAAAGCTATAAAAGTGATCAACCGCCACGAAGTAAACTCTAGGTGGGACGAAACGTAAATAAAGCAGTAAAAACGGTCAACCGCCACGAAGTAAACTCAAGGCGGGACGAAATGTAAATATATATATATATATATATATATATATATATATATATATATATATATATATATATTAAAACAGTAAATGCACCGGATATAAAATTCAGGATCATCGAACATAGTTCGACACACAGTTCATATATATATATGTGTGTGTGTGTGTGTGTGTGTGTAGACAATCAACCACCATGAAGCACCTCCATGGGGGATTGTAAATATAAATAAAGCAATAAAACGATCAACCGCCTTGAAGTAAACTCCAGGTAGGACAAAATATAAATAAAGCTATAAAAGCGATCAACCGCCACGAAGTAAACTCTAGGCAGGACGAAACATAAAAAAAACAGTAAAAACGGTTAACTGCCACGAAGTAAACTCCAAGCGGGACGAAATGTATATATATATATATATATATATATATATATATATATATATATATATATATATTAGAACAGTAAATGTACCGAATATAAAATCCAGGCTCATCGAACAGAGTTCGACACACAATTCATATATATATATATATATATATATATATATATATATATATATATATATATATATATATATATATATATACGAAAGCAATTAAACGCTCCAGACATAAGTCTAGGCTCAATCGAGGCATAGCTTGATAATGTTAGTCCATATATAAATATATATAATATATACAAAAGAAATAAAAGCCACGGATCAAAGTCCGGGTAAACACACGCAACACGACTCTCAACGTGCAGAATAGTGTGTGCAAAGATGAAGAGAAAGACTTTAAAGTGTGTAAGAAGGCTTACAGTGGACTGCCAAAGAAGACTTCTATAGATTTATGTGGATGAACACTCAGCTCCCACAGGTAGAAAAGTAGCTATATACGAGCTTACAAGTGTTTAAAATGAGAAAGTACTCAGTTTATAGGGTGTACAAAGCAAATTGGACAGGGCTTTCTCGCCTTTTCTCTTGCTAAAATGGCTGTCCCAAGCCCTCTATTTATAGAAAGGAGAGTCGCAGGTGTACCTGCGGCAGCAGCAGGTGTACCTGCGACTACCCGGGGTTGGAAACTGGATCTCCCGAGGCTATGTTCGGGGTTGAAAACTGGATCTTTCGAGGCTATCTCCGGGGTTGGAATTGATATTATGGTCTTCCAGGGTCATCTCTGGAGTGTGAAACAGACGCTTTTGCCCTCCTACATAGTTAGTAATAGGAAAAGAAAATTTCGAGTGTCTACAGATGCCCCTCTTTATCATGCTCATGCAATGCAATGGAATGGACATGATAAAGATTAATAGACACTTGAAATATGACAAGGTATTTTTAATGATGCAAATCGCAATGTAATGAATGTTATGATGAATGTTTAAAATGTTTTCGCAAATCGCAGTTCGCTATTCGCACATTGCATTTCGCACTTCGTATTTCGCATTTGGCCAATCGCACTTTGCAAATCGCACATCGCATTTCGCATATCGCATATCGCAAATCGCAAATTGCAAATCACAAAGCACAAATCGCAAATCGCAAATCGCAATGTAATGAATGTTATGATGAATGTTAAAATGTTTTCGCAAATCGCTTTACCTTAACCGATCATTGCTGGTGCCTATGCTGGTGTTGACTCCAACGATTTGGCTTTTTGTCAGTGTCGCTGACGCTTGTTTGATGAAGATTAGTTGAGATGTTTTCCACATCTCTGATGGGGATGACGTTCTGAGATCATCAGACCTTCTCGATGTATACGTTGGTAGTTTGCAACGGTGCCTACCCTGCTGATCACCAAACTGTTTCGGTTCCCACTCGACCGGTGGTATACGAAGCTTTCATCGCTGAACTGTTTTGATGTTGCGCTGAATTGATGCCAATGGTTTAGAATACCGGATCATCTGATACCTTCGCTGAAGTAATATCCAGTGTTTCGCTTCACCAGACTCTGTGTGATATAACGCTCACCCTTTTTGAGGTGATTTGGAGTTTCCTTTCGCTATTGGGTGCTTGTGCCCCATTTCCTTGAGCATTTGATTCGCAACCCAGCTAATTTTATGACTTGAATGCTGCTGACGTCCCTGGAGGGTGAAACTCGTTCTTTCGCTGCCCAACTTTAAACTTTGGTGTAGAGGCCTCAACTGATGAGGACTTGACGCAGGTTAACATGTTTGATGGTGTAGATTTCCCTCGCTAGACCTTTCGCCGTTAGCCTTCTGCTCCTAAGTTAAGAATTTTTTTGAGAATTTTCCCCTTCTTTCGTTGGGGCACGCTTATGTCGCCATGATTTCTTTCAGGAGTTCTCCCCTTTCTTTTTGATGAGAGGCTTGATCTCGTCTTAAGCTCCTTCCATTTCTTAGAATTGAACAATGCCCCAGTCCTTTCGCATATTGATGCCGAGGATTCTTATGAGAAACTCTTTTTTGATGAAGTCTCGAGTGAGTAATATCCTCACATGTGGATTATTCATTCTGAGAATAGTATGATTGGAAAAGACCAAATGATCATCCAGAATCGCCAGTGAGATGATGTGAGGGAAGCTCTGATGATGATGTACCATGCTGATGGTGATGATAGGTGCATTTTCTTGATTGATAAATGCCCCAGTGTTGAGTTGTCGCTATTTCTGAGATTGCCCCAATCTTGTTGTAAGGGACCCAATATCCGGTTGTCACCAATTTTGAAATTGCCCCAACCTTGCTGTTGTCTGGGATAGTTTCTTTGACAGATGGGCTGATAAGATGCCGAGATAGCGAGAGGCTTTCCCTCTGTACCATAAGGTGAACAGGTAGTGGATTTGGGATTTGATGTTGACATCTCTTGCTGGTAGAGATGTCGCTCTGTTAGAGAAATGATGCTCTAACTCATAGGGATACCGCTGTTGCTGAGCGGGATGACGCTATATCTGCTCGAGATATCGCTTGCAGTTGGTTGTAGATCTGTTGGCTCGTGTAGAGACCCTTGGGCAAGAGATCACAGCGTTACCTCCTTCTTCCGATAGGGATGCCACGTTAGATTTGGTGGCTCTCTTATCCACTGGTTTGTAGATTAGCTTTTGTAAGACCCCGAATTTTATGAAATAAAAGTATTCAATTTTTCTTATAATTACTATTCAGTAAATGGTTAAATTGATAAATGTTAAAGTTAAGGGTGATATATGATTTTTTTTTTCAAAATACACAAGTGGTTATAAAATATTCATTGTTGTCGGGGAATATTCGTTTGGTCGTGGAATATTCTTTCTGTCGGAAAATATTCGTACGACGGCGCAGCCATTTGTGGGCCCCATAACAGAATAACTGTCGGGTGAAGAAAACAATAAATTTGAGTTTTACAAATAACGGCGTAGTTGTTACCGTTAACACTGTTGGAATACCCGGTGGTTAAAATACAGTAATACGCGTTATTACACAGTAGCACACGATATTGCATAGTATTTTTGAAATTATTGATTCTTACTTAAGAAGGCACTACTCAATAATTGTTACAGTAATTACTGTTCAATATTTTATTGATTCAATAATTGCTACGTTGAAATTTTATATTATTGTTGTTCAATAATTGTCACTGCACAGTATTTCCCATTATCAGATCAATAATTCATATTATTTGAATAATATTATTAGATAACATTATTGGCAATGTCTAGAATGTTCTGTCTAAGGAGAGGTTTGGTCACCTAATTGCGCGCTAGTAAGGAGAAATTCTTATTAGAAAGCCCCCTCTTTTCTGGGAACGGCCTGGTTGTCATAAATGTGATTCTGTAATATTATTTGTGAATAATTAATTATTGATTCATATGATAAGGAAATATTTATTTTATGTGGATATAAATGAGGGATATATTTTTGTGGTTAAAAATGAAGGAGTTAATGTTGAGGTTTTTATCAGTATTTTTGTCGGAATGGAGGTATTATAAATCAGGGTTTTCAATATATTTTGCGAGGGTTATAATTTTTAATCCGACCGTTGGATCGTGGTAATATTTGGATATGTTATACATATATAAGTTGAGTACATATCCACAAATTTTGAACCGTTAAAAATGAACGTATGATTTGTTATGAGTTTTACGAGATGACTGGTTCAGAAATTGTTGAATTTTCGAAATTAATCATTTTGGTAGAAAATTCTAGAATTGGTGGGCCCCACTCTTGATTGGTGAAGAAATGTGCTGAGATTTTTATTCAAATGTGGTGGGTGGGAATAGTAGCAGGTAAAGCCATCAGGTTGCAGGTTAAGTCTGCTTCGACGTGCTAATATTTTCCTATAAATAGAGGGCTAAGTTAGAATTGAAAATCATACCAGAATTCATAAGTTTTCTCTCTTTCTCTCTCTAGATTATTCAGTGTATTTTGTGAGTATTTAGATACTCTGTGAGTTTTTATTTATTTGTGCAAGTTTCCTTCAGCCTTATACCGATCAGAAGTACTGCTCTTTTGAGGTAAGGGATAGTAAGGGATTTTAAGGGTTGTTATATTTTTCAGTTTCGTAATTTTTCTGACCTTCAAAAATTCTAGAAAAATTTGAAATGATATTTTGATGAGTTTACTTGAATGTATCCAAAAATGGTGATTTTTGGATGTATAAATTAAGAGTTATGAATTTTATGAGAAAAGACTATTTTAAAAGTAACCGCTTATAACTCCTTGTGATTAACTCCAAAATTGATGAAATTTTTATTGGGAGTACATGTATATGATAGGAGTATACTCTGTGAAATTCGGAATTTTTGGATAAAAGTACAATTTATGATAAATGTCTAAATATTCGGCTATTTTGGCCATATGAAAAATAGTAAATGAGTTTTAAAAATTTCAGAAAAAATATATGTTCAATATGGGACTATATTATGCTAAATCCCAGAAAAAAAAAATTGGTTACATTGATTTGGTATTTTTCATGAAAAGGGACTAGTTATGAGTAAATGAATTAAATATGTTATGTGAAGTAAGAAAATTGAAAAATAGGATTTTATGGCTTGAGAATCCTATATGAGGTATATGCAGATTTTTGATGAGGGTTTTTGGTTATTGGTGATGAAATCTTATGAGTTTGGCATTTTAGGATGATTAAATGCATTATTTAGTAAAGTGTAAACAATTAAAATAAATTGTTTATAAGCTTAAGAAATATTATTCTTTCAATATCATTATACCGAAATATTGGTATGCATTTTATTGTGGAATTTTTACCTTTTTGTGTCGAGTTACTATTCACGAGTTACTATTCATGAGTTACTATTCACGAGTTACTATTCACGAAAAAATTGGTTTATTTTTCTCACCAAATTATAGTTGATTTACGAATATTACTCTTAAGGTTAAAACTATATGTTGATCATATTATTTTTATTATTATATATAATATTTTTATAACCCTAATGATGATATTTCTCTTTGACTTGAGTGTAAAGATGGGTAGATTTTTGGTATGATCATGACTATAGGTTCTCTTTGGCCAGTAGTGCAAAGTTGAATTGTTGATTGGTATGATCATGACCATTGAATTTATAAGTGAATATCTTTAGCTTAAGTGCAAAGGTGAATTGATCAACATGGTTATAATTATTGTTTATATAAATTCTGAAATGATTATATATTTCTTTGAGATATTAATATATTTGGCCTGTAGTGCAAATATGAACTGTTGATGAATATATCTGGCCGTAGTGCAAATATGAACTATTGAGGAATATCTTTGGCCTGTAGTGCAAAGATGAATTATTGATGAATATCTTTGGCATGTAGTGCAAAGATGAATTGTTGATGAATATCTTTGGCCCGTAGTGCAAAGATGACATGTTGTTGAATATCTTTGGCCAGTAGTGCAAAGATGAACAGATGTTGAGATGAACATGACCAACTGGTGATACAAATGAATATCTTTGGCCGTAGTGCAAAGATGAAGTTATTAGTATGATTATGAACAGGAAATGTGATTTGGTGTAACCATGATCTTTGATGTTTCAGGTAAAGATAGGTGATTAAAATTATCTTCGTCCTGGATGAGAAGAGGAATTTAGAACTACAGTTATGATTATGAGTTATTCATATGATTGTGGACCAGAATTGTTGATTGATGTTATAGGGATAAAATATTGTTGGTGGATTTTTAACATGGAGAAGATAATAGACTTTATAGTCTATTTGACTCTTCTAATGGATTTCTCGTTCCGCTGCAACTATGGTTGAAATTTTTATCATTTACCATATATTCTAAATTTCTAATTTATTATTGATGAAGGCTATTGATAATTTAATTATCTTTAGTCATGATATTCTTTACTGAGCTAGTTGTGCTCACCCTTTTGCTTCACAATTTCTTTCAGGTAATAAGAGTGTAGCTGGGTCGAGCGAGGGTAACGGAAAAATAGAACGGTGGTCTCTAGCTGTGGATATTCTCCCGAAGCAGTATAGAAAAGTTCATTTAGTAGTTTTATTTGGTGAATCCAATAGGGTAAGGTGTACCCAACGTTGGAAGGGTGTTTTGCCACTATCATACAAGATGTCTAACGAAATACAACCTCGTGTCATCATAAGACAGGGATGTGCTCATCCACTTGCTGAGTATATATACGAGCACTACCTATATAATCTTGGTGTTTGTTTGAAGTATAATTCTCAATTAGAGACAGTAGAGATAATGATATGTCAAGAGAAGACTCACCATTGGGAAGAATATGATAGTAATCTTCTCATTTTTCTTTGGGGTCTATTGGGTCAACCAAGGATAATTCTGTGGCCATATGATATCTATCATAACCTAGACGCATGGCCTCCCATGTATGAAGGTTTCCTTGAGCACTTCCCAAAGATTCTAATTTCTAAAAATAGTTTTTGACTATACCTTTATGTAAGGTGTCATTGTGAGGTGATGTCCACGGTTGGAACATGAGTCACACTTGGTATATATTTGTATCCAAACTCACAGCATATGTGTTGTTGTATTTTGCTCGACAATTGTTATAATAAAGTTGTAGTTATTTTCTGTACCATGTATTTGGCGACTCAGAATAGGTTGGATGGAATGGACCTATTTTGGGGTTGTCGCAGCTTTGATTTTCCTGCATAGACTAGCTTAGCTATTTTTGTCATGTACATGACACATTGTATATATCAAATAGTATTATATGGCAGGGAAATATATTTTGATTCACTTTCCTTTTAGTTATGCCTTTTTATTTGCTTGATAGTTGCCTGTTTCTCCAAGGCTTGGTGATTTGGATGTACTTTGAACTCCTCCTTGATGGATGGACAGTGAGATATCTCAGGATTTTCAGAATGGATCGTCAATCTGTGTGTATTCTCTACTATCTTAGGTGTCTTGGGACTAGTTTTTGTATGTGATTATGGATAGGAGTGTGTTTGTTTTTGTTTTTTCTGTGGTGAGACCGGACCATAAAGATGGCTGCCTACGTACTCCTGTGTATTGGGGAGATCAGGTCGACATAGTTTGCCCTATTTATAGGGCGGATTGCAGGTGAAAAGTTTAATCCTATGTACAGGATAAATTAAAGGTGTGAAATGTTTAATCCCTTGTGGGATAAACTGAAAGTGTGAAAGGTTTTGAAAACCTGCGGGGAATGAAGGATCTGGTGATCCGAAACTAGGCTGCTGGTTAGAAAAGTGTTTGCCCCTAATGGGGCAGATGAGTGTGAAGCGAAGTTATATGTAATGTAGGGTTAAAGAACCGGAATGACTGGTGATCTGATGATCCAAAACCAGGATGTTCACTTGATGGTAACCTCAGATATAGTACCGTTTCACGGTGTCCGAATTGATGAGTTGCTGAAATTCATCGCCGTCCATTTCTTGTAATCTGAAAGCGCCTCCTGTCAGTACCTCCTTGACAATAAACGGGCCTTCCCAGTTTGGAGCAAATTTTCCTTTAGACTGAGCTTGGTTGTCAACGATCTTTTTCAAAATTAAGTCATGTTGTTTGAACTGCCGTAGTCGAAATTTTTTGTTGTAGGATTTTCTTTATAAGTAGAGGGCCGCTCATGTGTGGGCCACATACTCCCCCATGGATTTCATCCATGAGCCTTTGATCTTGGTCCTCGTCTAGACATACGAAGAGATCTCGTTCTGCATCTTTTTTGTAGAGTGTATCTCCGCTCAGGTAGAATTTCATAGCAAGTCGATGGATCCGCCTTTTCTCAGTCGGGCTCGCCTCAATGGGTGTAGATCCATCTCGTAAGTACTCCTTGATGTGCCAATACCAAAGATGCTGGATGGGAGGTAGTTCATCTTATACTTCTCCAATGTAATTCCCATAGGCTGGAGCCTTTTGTTGTGCAAATGTGAGGGTTGACAGGTCTTCCTTGTCATGTATGTTGATCAAGGAGGCCAAGGTTGCTAACGCATCCGCAAAATCATTCATATTCTGAGGAATGTGGAGGAATGATATTTCTTCGAACTCCGAAGCCATCTGTAGAACCTGCCGATGGTAAGGCAACAACTGTAGAACCTGTTAAAGAGCTTTTTCTTTTTCTTTTTCATTTTTATTTTTATGCATTAGATTGTGGAAAAGACCCATATGGCTCACTAGTAGGTAGCTCTGGCATTGATGAGGCCGAATGACAATTGTCTATAGCAAAAGGTTCCCCAAGGAGTGATGAATACAGTTTTCTCACGATTCTCGTTAACAACCATAATTTGATGGTACCCCGCAAATCGATCAGCAAAGGAGTACATGTCGTATTGAGCTGTATTATCAATGAGTATGTGGATGAATGACACGGGAAAGTTATCTTTGAGGCAAGCTTTATTCAGATCCCTATAGTCCATGCAAACTCTCATCTTCCCTCCCTGTTTGGGCACGAGAACTATGTTGGATAGCCATTTAGGATATGTTGACACCATGATGGCGCCTGCTTGAAATTATTTCACAATTTCTTCTTTCACATTTAAACTCCACTCATGTATCAATTGCCTGAGTTTCTGTATGACTGGCTTGAATCCCCCTTTGATGGGAAGGCGATGAATGACAATGTTAGTGGATAAACCGACCATGTCTTCGTGAGACCATGGAAACACATCCTGGAATAGGGTCAATAGAGTAACCATGTAATTCCTTTGGTTTGGAGTGAGGTCCGTACCAATCTGGATTTGTTTGGGGTTTTTTAAGGTTCCGAGGTTTAAAAGAGGTGGTTTGATCAAGATTTAGCTTGGGTTTGTCTTCGACCCATTCTTTGATCTCCTGAGGTATCTCATAGTCTTCTTGTATTTCCATCAAGTCTGAGTTCAACTTTACATCAAAGTTACAGTCCTTGTGGAGAATAGGCACCTCATCAGTAAGTCTAGGCACATCTAACTTTAGAGTCCTGAAACAAAATGCTTTCGCTTAATATATCAAACTGTTCAATCACACAAAGTGTTAGCATGTAATGACAAAAATAACTGCCAATACTGTACAGAAAGAGTAAGAAGTTATTGCTATCTACAGGGCAGAATGAGTTTCTGCCCGTTTTACCCTTGTTGACCAATGCAAGGAGTGCTGCTCCAATTGACAAGGGCAAAGTCCTGGTGGACTGCAGTGATGGAGGGGCTGTCATCGTCCTCCTTTTCCCGAATGATGACCATTATGTCTGGGCAATCATCGTCTAGGGTGTATCTGTTTGTGTGTTCATTGTGACGGCCCCAAATCCGGGTATCTTCCAACTCGACATATGGTGCTCCACGGTGCTACAGTTCACATAAACATTCAATTGAAATGCCTCAAAAGAACGAATATTTCTTATATATATATTCCAAAACAATATTACCATTCCCCAGGTTCTTTATAACCGTTACATTTATTCTTGTCATAATATCAAATATTATCATTACAAACTTATACTATTACATAGGTAATCTACAGGTTCGCCTTAGCCTTCCCTTTTTGTCCTTGTCGGATCCTTAGGTCCATTTGGTCTTAGCTGCATTCATATGGTTCAAGCAAAAGTAAGCATAACAAGCTCAGCAAGTACAACAATTTCATTTAAAAAGCATGCTTGAAACACAGGAATCGTATATCTTCAAAAACTGGATAATAGTTACGAAGTACTATCAATAATTCAAAATAGCTTTTCTTTTCCTTCAAAACGTTTTACAATGACAATATTTCGTAAAACATAAATTCTGGTCCAAGACCATGAGCGTTTCACAATTTCTTTGAAAAGGACAACCCGACACTAAGTCCGTAAGTTCGGCATAGCTTACGAGCACTTCTAGGTGATCAGCCTATAGTACTCTATATTGATCAACACTACATCCATTAAACGTGTGTACATTTAAGTTGTGGCAACCTCACGTGCCCATCGAATACTCGATGAAAATACATTTGTTTATTCATGTTCAGGCTTACCTTGAATCCATACCAACAATTAGCGTGGGATAGCGTTAGCAATTCTATATTGAAAGACTTGTAAATAAATCAATCAATTTATCAAGATTAGTCTAGCCGAATTAAAACTGGCATCGACTCTTTCTTTGAAACCATACATGCATCTCATAACTTGAATCATTTGAAAACTTGGCTAACACGAAGGTTAGACAAGCGTTCAAGAAAAACTTGCCTTCAGCGTCTGCTACAGTAAAATTATGTTTCCTTTGAATCTTTACGGTCTCTACAACACATAACCACATAACATACCACATTAGGTCATGAATGAACATACATGGTTCCTAATGAATCTTACCCTTCTTCTCAATCTAATTACATATTAGATTTGTTATTATTAGTTCCGGCTTTCCGTTATATCATTCTTACGTTATTAATCAATTAAATTCATTTAATCCTTATAATTAAATAAAAATTTAATTCTCCTAAAAATCTGTGATTTGTGTACTTAATTCGTCGAATTCTTCGCGAGAAACTGGATTAAGATTAGTTTGGTCAGACGAAGACATAATTGGCTGTAGGCTCGTGGCCTTTTTAGATTTTGACCGGGTCACTGGGCCAATTATATCCCTACAAAAAAGACTTATGTAGTTTAGTCTTAGTGAATGTAGCAATATTACGTAATGTGTCCGTTTAGGAGTATCGTCCTATGAAACGGATGTCAGTTGAGAAGATAGCATGTCAGGTTTTGATATAAAGGGAAGGTATGTACACATATTCATTCATATTTTCCATTACATTGAGATTTACATGGAAATGAAATTACAAGTAATTGAATTTACAAGTAATTAAAATGTGAAAGTATGAAGAGACTTTCCTCCGCGTTTGGTTTATCAGAGGCTGACCTATCTTAGGTTACTCTCGCGGTTTTTCAGCATGAAGGTTCCCAAATCATCGCAATTTACTTGACGAGAAATTAATCCGGTCTTTCAACTAGAGCGAATTTGGGTGGTGCATTTCCTGAGCCTCGTTGGAATTAGGTGCTATTTGTTTACATCTGATTACCTCTTAATGGACTGCATCTTATTCGCTAAGAGGCATGATGCTATTTGTTTTGTTTTTTGTTACCTCTGAATGCCTCTTAATCGGTAAGACAGAAAATGAAATCTTAATAATTAAGAGGTACCTCTTAATGAAATTTTTTTGATAATTTTTTTTATATAAATATATTCAACAATATTATGCACTCATTTTTATTAAATTGAATATTTAAAATTATTAAATAAAATTTTACCCTTTAAAATGGTAAAATAGTGTCATTAAGAGACAACTTACTTTTTTGTTATCAAACAATTTTTTAGATTCAGACCTCATAACCATTCAGATGATCTAATTTATTAAGACATCATAATCATTCAGATCTTAATTCTCAGATTTATCAAACACAACCTTAGTCTTCCTACGAGTCCAGTAATCAAACACCGACTAGATAGCCTCATGGTGGGGAACCACACAACATACATTCACATACAACGTGTCTCACCATTTTTGAAAATGATGACATGTGCGAAGCACTAATAACATAGATAAATATTTTGCAGTGCAGTAAAAAAAAATACATTCGTACACATTCATCATAAATATAAATTCAACATCCACACACAAGCATATAACAGTTTTGAAAAGCTTGTAATAGCGGCTTAAGTCCTCTTACTGGTGTTGTCCCCAGCAGAGTCGCCACCTATCAACGTCGAGATTTTTATTTGTCCCTTTTCTGTTCTTGTTCTTCTGTGTTCTCATGTTAGGTGAGATTTGTTTGAAAAAACAAGTGAAAAAGGTCCGACATTTATATGTCGACGATTGGACTATAAGAGTCGCCAGTTGGTTTTTTAACTAGTTGTACCAACACAACCGAGAAAAGGTTTGCACATTGACCCAGTGATGTGACACTGCTAAATGGGTCTGTGAAACCGAGATTCATTAGGGTTCGGGGACTTGCTTATGCGGAGGGAAGGTGTTAGGCACCCCCCGACATCCGTGTTGCCACGGTGACCGCCACTTTTCAAGAAACTATTATATGAATGTGTGTGTGTGTGGGTTAATGTGCTGTTATTTAGAAGTAGTGCTATGCCTCGTTTGCACCTATATATAAAGGGTTTGAATTTTGTATAAAAGTTCAGTTTTAACAAGATATAGCAGTGATGATTTGTGAAAAGAGGTTTTTCAAACCCTGTGCTCAATAGTAATTGAGGCCTTTGATAGTTCCATTTTATTAAAATGTTCGGCTTGATTGCTTTTATTTTCGAGATGTGAAGCATCTTCGAGAAAATAATATACAAAGAAGTGCCAAACTCCTCGTGGGCATGAAAACCATCTGAGGAAATCCAAACACTGTGAATAAATTTACAGGTTGCTTATAGCTGAAAATGTCCATCACGGGAACCGAATCCAAATTCAGTAGACTGAATCTGTGATCACATGATGCCACAATTTGTATGAAAACAGTAAGCAGTTATATATATAAAAGTTGTAAATATATATATACAGACATGATCAACCACCACGAAGCACCTCTATGGGGGATCGAAAATGTTAATATATAAAAGCGGTAAATATATATATATATATATATATATATATATATATATATATATATATATATATATATATATATATATATATATATACGAAAGCAATTAAACGCTCCAGACATAAGTCTAGGCTCAATCGAGGCATAACTCGATAATGTTAGTCCATATAAAAATATATATAATATATACAAAAGAAATAAAGGCCACGGACCGAAGTCTGGGCAAACACACGCAATACGACTCTCAACGTGCATAACAGTGTGTGCAAAGTTGAAGTGAAAGACTTTAAAGTGTGTGAGAAGGCTTATAGTGGACTGCCAAAGAAGACTTCTATAGATTTATGTGGATGAACACTCGGCTCCCGCCGATAGAAAAGTAGCTATATATGAGCTTACAAGTGTTTAAAATGAGAAAGCACTCAGTTTATAGGGTGTACAGAGCAAATTGGATAGGGCTTCCTGGCCTTTTCTCTTGCTAAAATGGCTGTCCCAAGCCCTCTATTTATAGAGGGGGGAGCCGCAGGTGTACCTGCGGCTGACAGGGGTTGGAAACTGGATCTCCCGAGGCTATCTCCGGGGTTGGAATTGATATTGTGGTCCTCCAGGGTCATCTCTGGAGTGTGAAACAGACGCTTTTGCCCTCCTGCATAGTTAGTAACATGAAAAGAAAATTTCGAGTGTCTACAATAGGAATAATATATCTTCAATAACTGAACAATAGCTATGAAGTACTATCGATAATTTAAAATAACACTTCTTTTCCTTCAAAAATTTTTACAATGACAATATTTAGTAAAACATCAATTTCGATCCAAGACCATGAGCATTTCATACTTTCTTTGAAAAGGACTACCCGGCACTAAGTCCGTAAGTCCGACATAACTTACGAGCATGTCTAGGTGATCAACCTATAGTACTCTATGTTGATCAACACTACATTCATTAAACGTATGTACGTTTAAGTTGCGGCAACCTCACGTGCTTGTCGTTTGACGACAAAACATTTTAGCATACTCAGTCTTCATTTGAAAACCACACCAACATAGTTTGGTAAAACATTGACAATACTTTGTTAGATTATAGAAATCCGACATATCGTAAGTGTAGCCGAAAGATTTGGCTTTGACTTCTTCAAACATTAGTTCATGTGTAGGAATACATGAATCACAAAGCTTGTCCAGATTGAACTGAAACAAGGGTTAGAACACTTGCCTTTAGCATTTGCTACTGTTATAACACGTGCACTTTAAGTCTTTAAGGTCTCCACAGTAGATGATCACATAATATAACACATTAGGTCATGAATAAACATACATGGTTCCTAACGAATCTTACCCTTCTTCTCAATCTAATAATGACTTAGATTGTTTATCATTGGTTCCGGCTTTTCGTTACATTTTACATTGTTCTTACGTCCCCATTCGATTGATTATCTTTAACCTTTGGTTATCATACCTAAGGTTTAACAATGTCTTAACAATGTTACATTAAACTTTAGTTCCTTACCAATCAATTTAGATTCTTTCTTTACTTATAACCTTTCCTTACTATGCAATCCCTAAGGCTGGTGCTGCGGCGCTAGCTTCCCTTCCTTAAGCCACGCCGCGACGCGACTCGTCAGTATGTTTACCTCGATTCAGGCGCTGCGGCGCCAACTTTAGTACATTGGTCCGCGCTGCGGCGCTAACTAACAGTAGGTTATGGCTTTCTCAGCACTGCGGTGCCACCTATTTGGCCTTGAGTTGGCGTCGCGGCGCCATCTCTGTGCACCAGAAAACTTTTACAGACTTTTTTCTTTTGTGAGATTCCTAGGCTCATAACTTCTTCGTTATAAGTTCGAATTGGCTCGTTCAAAAGCCGTTAGTTCACAAATCACATACTCTACATGTTCATGTAAGAATTTTACAATTTCAACTCTGTTAACTCAAAATTCACCTATTGGTTCATTTTTAACAAAAACGATAAACGTTCATGAACATTCAACGTTCGTTTCTTCGTTCTAAGTCAAAATTCGGTAATTTTCGAGTCCGCAACTCTATAATGCCAAATAAGACTTGTTCCCATCGAAAACCAACATTTTCGAGCTTAATAGCAAAATTCGACTCCTAATTCGAGAATTTTACAAATTCAACGATTATCGTCCAATCGTGAGAATTCTGGCATTACTTCGTTACTTATGATTTGTTCATTGTTCCAACTGGATTCAATCCATCAAATAGACATCTCAACCTATATATTACAACAACTTATTTTTATGTTAAGTTATGGCTTATTCTTCATGAGTTTATAACTTATCAAAGTAAAAACTATTTATAGTTTCAATTCTCATGACTTATGATAATTTAAGTCCTTTAACCAACATTCTTACATCTTATTAACATACTAACTTCATTCATGTAAATATGTTACAAGTTCATTTATGTTCTTCATAAGTTCATAACTTATTTAAGTTCAAATTACTTATTCATGACTTATACGGCTTAAGTCCATTGATTATCTAATTTCTTATGATTTCTTCGCATACATGTTCATTAATCTACACTTCTCTTATCACCCTACAATGGTAGAGATGGAAGATATATAACATAAGATCATTTACCTTTGATGAATAGCTTTTCTTCTTCTTGAAAATCTAACAATGTAAGTCTAACTTATAAGTGCTTATTCTCTCTAACACTTAAGTTGAAAGTTGTTGGATGAAAATGAACAAGCAAATAATGAAATCCAAGGCTTGGTATTTATAGGCTTTCCTAAGTTAGGGTACTTTGGTCAAAAGCACATCTACCTCCTTAGTAACCTCCTTATTATTCCTTACTTAACTATTAAGTAAACTTGCTCATTACTCTTATTACTTGGTCATTACATAAGTTTCTTGGCCACCACAATACTTATCTAATACTTGGGCACCAAGATCACCCATGGGTTGCCACATGGATCACCCTAGTTCAATGGATCATTACATTGGGCTTAGGTTTAATTAGTTTAGCTTAAGCTTTGGGCTTGTATTAAATTACTTTGGGCTTTACATTAATAACCACTTGGTCTCTAACATTACTTAATCTTGGGCTTTCATATTAATTCACATTGGAATTGTACATCCTACATAATCCACAAGTTCATTTACAAATGACTTAAAGCCTTAGGACGTATTCTATACGTATAATTCTCGTATTCCTACTCGTATACTAATTTACGATATTCCATTATTCATACATACTCGTATAATACTTCATACCATACTCGTAATCATTTCCTCGTACAATACCTATGTATCATACGATCATTACATTAACTTCTAACGCTCAATTTTTCCTAACGTTCTCAAATTAATTCCGCACGCAAAATATTACGTTTTCCATACTTGAATTATTATTACATAATCCATCTCACTTTGATATTCTATCGTTACGTATTTTTCAGAAATTCAAAAATAATTCTCGAGCGAAAATCGATGAATAGTGTTTTTCAAAAAATTTCTCGGAAAGCTTTTATTTTCGTCTTGGAAATTCAAACACTTTAATTCCTTCACGTAGTTAATATACTATGACTTTTTGACATATCTAGGTTATAGAACGACATTCATCTTACTAACACATAATAATAACAAATAATATAATTTTATTCATTATTAAATCAAATAAATTGTTTTACAAATTGTTTGATTTTCTGGGGCATTACAGATAACGTGTTTTTCCGATTGTTGGGAGAGTATAAAGATTTCTATAGAGATAGAAATTAGGGTTTAGCCATATACCCTTCTTCTTGACTTCTTCTTCTTTCTTGGCGGATCATCTCTAGAGGCCAAACGTTTGGGTGGCTAAGGAAGAAATCAATCTTGCGTATTTAAGAGAGAGCACGAAGGAGACTAGGAGTTGAACTTGTACCTGAGGATGCTCGAATCTTCAAGGGTATGATTCTTATTCTCCATCTTCTTCTGTTAATTGAAAATATAGCACAAAGCATGATCATGGGTATGGGTTTGTATAAAATTTTAAATTCCCATTTCTTCGCGCTTCCATCTTATTTATGTGATTTGATTACGTAATTTTGATATATACAAAACCCTACAACGTGGACATTAACCCACCATATAATTCGGGCCCATATAATCATACCCCAACATTGCCCCCCCAATTTTTGGTTGAATGGAACATTTAATTGAATAATTGATGCGTAGGTTATTAACCTATGATTCGATTTCAATTAGCTTGATATATTGTGCGTTTTTGGGTATTATTCATGTACTTGTGATGGTTTTGTTTTACTTTGTAGGAAAAAGGTATGGATGGGTTAAAAAGCTGAACTTGGAGAGTGATGAGTGGGATTTATACCTGCGAGTCGGATCCTTTATTGCTTAAATAATTGCTTGATCTTCGTTGATTTTATATAGTTTTTATATGATTATAGTATTATTTTGCTTAATCTCTATGATGCAGGGCTCATTAGGTCATTTCCAACTTAAATGGGCAAAAGGGTTAAGTTTTATACACTGGCGCTGCAGCACCAAATCCAAGCTTTAGCGTGGCGCTACAACGTGACCTTTAGGTCCATGCTGATGTCACCTTGGCGCTGCAGCGCCCCAGCTCCTTTGTAAGTTCATGTTGCAGTGCGAACTCCAGTGTTTTTAATGCTGACGTGGCGCTGCAGCGCCATCCCTAGTTAAACTCTTCATGCTGCAGCGCACCCTCCGGTGCCCAGGAAGTAAAGAGCTAGATTTGGCCTAGCTTAAGGGGACACTGGCATATATATATGAGAAGCAAGCCTCTGCAGATGGAATCGGATAGTTCCCCCTCTAGGAAATAGTCTCTCTCTTCTTTGTAATTTCTCTCTCTCCATCTCTTAGGTAATGTTTATAAATATGGTTTAGGTAGTTTAGGGAGAAGTTTGGGGATTCCTTGGAGCAACAAGAGCAATGAGCAATACGGATTGGAAAGCTTGAAAGGAGTGGAATTCTTGGAGACTAGAGAGCTTTAACAGAGTTTATTCTTATCCATTTGTTTCCTTTGATTTCGTACTCCATAAATGTTGTCTTTATTGCTACTTATATTTTGTTCAAGAGCTATGAACTAAGTATTGGCTCTAAGGTTATAATGGAACCCTTTGTTAATTTGAATTGAATGTCTTATCTCTTTGGTTGGCACCATATGGTTTGGTTTAATATATTCATGCTTAATGATTCTTGCTAAGAAATTAGTGATAATTTTGGTAATCGATATGATGTTAAAAGAGGGATTGTAGATTTACACCGTAATATATTGGCATGTGATTATGAGTTATTGATTTATTTCGACTGCATAAGTTGTGTATAGAATAGACATATATCTGTGCACCACGTGTGACCGAATTAAGAACTTATGCTTAAATCCTTGTTATGGTTAATTCACATAGACATGTGTAGGATTATCACCTAGCTTGGATGTTCTTTTCTGTTCTATTCCCTATCGGGTGGATCTAGAGAGGATATGTTTGTACGTACCTCGACAGAGGTGTATAAGCACTTATGTGTTCTCAGCCGACAAACTGTCGTGACCACTAAGACCAAAGAGAGAAGGGTAGGAAGTTTAATGAAGCATAGCACACCAGGTGTTTGACAAAATGCCTGTGTGGGGTGAAGTTATGACCTTAGCATGTCGCACCTTCGATACCATTCGTTATCCATTTACTTGCTTTGATAATTAGATATAACTAGATTAATAACACTTCTATTAGTCTGCTATTCGAATAAGACTTAAGCGATACAAGGTCGGTATTTGGTAAATATTAGTGATAGTTCCTCGTGGGTACTACACTTTCCTTATCATTGTATTACTTGTTAGACCGCGTATACTTGCGTGTATTTAGTGATCGGTTTTCTGACCAACAAGTTTTTGGCGCCGTTGTCGGGGATCTATTATTCTAATATTGTCTAATATCGATTTCAATCAATTTAGTCTTAATTTGAACGTATATATATATTTCTTTCTTTTATTTGTTTGATCTTCCTTTTTGTTTTTAAGTTTATAGGGTATGGACGATCAATGGCCTTTTGAGAGGATGGCACAACCAAGATTGGAAGAAGGACTTGAGCGATTGCAAGATTAAATTTCAAATCTCTTAAGGTTTTCTGATAATCTTGAGTGTCAGTCCACTCAGACTGCCTACTGTCAGGAGCGAGCTGACATTGAGCTAAATTACTATCATCCAAACTGTCAAGGTTATACAAACTCTTGGGACTACAGTCTAGAGCAGTATCATGATCCGAATTATTCCTATCCGAATCAATTTGAATATCAGTCTCCGTCGCAGTATAAGGTGACATTTCAAACCAATGAGAGCTTTTCTAAAGACTCAACACGAGAAGAAGAGAAAAGGCTTGAAAAGCTCCTCACCAACTTTATAGAGAGAAATGACTTTCGAATGACGAGCCAAGACGCCACATTACAGAGCCTCGAAAGTCAATTGGGACAACTCGTCAATGCCATCACAAATCCACCGCAAGGCAATCTACCGGTCATAATTGATCTCAACGATGAAGAAGTACATTGTTACACGGTGGATATGAAAGGAAAAGGCGGTGATTCTCGCAAAGTTGTTGAGGGAGATGTCAAAGTGCCAACTGACCAACCTGTGGAGTCTGAAGAAGGTAAAGAGAGGATCAAGAGTGGTTATAGTGTCAAGACCAATGAAAAATTTGAAACCACGCTCACGGTTGTGGAAACCCTGGAGGGCCCACTAGTGCACAAAGAACGCTTTTAGATTGATGCAAAAGGAGAATTAGTGGATAATTCTAGTGGTGAAAGATTCTTCGTGCTGATGGGTGAAGAAAAGGGGGATGGCCAATCATCCATGTTGCCATAAATTTAAAGGAGTTTGTTGGGAGATTGCATATTTAAATTTAATGTTGAAAGTAAGTATTCATGATTATATGTAAAGTCCTTCAAGGAATATATGTACAAGGACTTAGTGATAGATCAAAATTGTTAAGTTTATCTGAGCTTTTAATGTTCATCATTCTGTAAATGAATGTATAGATGAAGAGATTAAAGTTGTTAGGTTGATCTATATCTTGAGATGTAATAGATAGGCTTCAACAGAATCGTAGTCTATCAAGCTGATCAAGAGATTGTAGAAGTCAAGACAGAATTGTAGAGCATCGAGAATCGTAGTGTGTCTACTTTGAAGGGCCTCTCCCAGAATTGTAGAGTGGTCCAAACACCTGCCGAGCCAACTCAGAGATCGTAGTGTGCTCTCGGAAGCGTAGAGTCTGCAAGTTAAGCAAGTGAAGATCGTAGTGTACCAACACTTAAGAGAAATCGTAGTGTTCTCATTTGCTAGTATCAGATCAAGCACCAAGCTGGCTAGACACCACGATCAGAATCGTAGAGTATTATCTGTATGCATAAGAAGCATCGAGCCGTGCCCATTTGTTTAAAGAATAAATCCCAACAAACGTGGAATGGATTATAGACGTTGAAGTCCTCGGCAGTCCTAATGTCAACATTCATCCTTATTATACAACAAAGAAGCGTATTGAAGAAGCTAAGGAAAGTACTATGGGTCAGCAGAAAACATCTTTTCAGGTGTTAGGTGAGACAACAGTCTGCTGTGTCAGTGGGCCAGACTGCAAATCAGAAGTTATGTACAAAGTCTCCATCAAAGCTCAGATATGTCAAACGCATTTAATGCTTCAACGGATGTCTTCAACATATACATTCCAAAAACCTCATATATGAAAAACATCAGCAGATGATAGAACTAAGCAAGCATTGAAGAAAAACGCTGAAGAACACTCAACGCTCAACTCCACGATCTGAAAAGAGAAAGCTTGCTCAGCTACTCAGTTCATTCGAACAAAAGCTTAACGACAACTGAGTAGCACCATTCAAGAACTCATCAACTACTATCAAGTGAAGTAAGAAGTTTCCAAGTCAGAAGGACTTGAAGAGTTCTAAGTGAACTGTGAAGAACCAAGTCTGCTGGACTTGAAGAGTTTAAAAGTAAACTAAGAAGTTCCAAGACTGCTGGTCTTGAAGGAATCTGTGAGATTCAAAAAGTGTAAAGGTATTCTTAGTGGATTTCCTACTCGAGGAGTAGAAGAGTGGACTAGGAGCTTTAAGTGCTCTGAACCACTTAAAACGCCGTGTCTTTTACATTATTGCTATAACTGCCATAACTGCTATAACTGCTTATCTCTCAATAACATGTTATATCTTAAATGGGAAACAAATAACTCACAATTCCGCTGTGTTTAAGTCATTATCAAAACTAACACGTATTTCAAAAAGAATTTTAAAATATCTATTCAACCCCCCTTCTAGATAACTATTGTGCCTCTGGGAACTAACAGAGTTGACAAATAGGTGGCATGAAATGGTCCTTTTCGCTTATGAGCCGGATTGAACGACAATGGTATAGTCAAGCCGATGACTTTAAAACAAGCGCTTGGTGGGGAGGCAACCCCATCTCAGTATCAATTTTCTCTGTTTTTCTTTACTTATGTCTAGTTTACATTGTGTCTTTTCTTTTTAGTTGTTAACATAGCTGCCAGTATGATTATTTCTGCAGTGTATTATCTCCTATGGATATGCATGTTTTTGTGATTATAGGATGCATGCATCATGTTTATTTAGTATGTTGCTATTATGTATATCGTAGTTAGAGATAGGGTAGTTATCATGTGGGTTGTTATAAGTATATGTATGTAATAGTATGTTGGCTAATACATGGATTGGCTTTTGCAGGAAAACTCAAAAATAGGGCTCGCACTACAGCGCTAGCAAGTGTATTAAAACTAGCGCCGTAGCAACACTCGCGCTGCAGCACCTAGAAACAAAGGGCACCTCGCGCCGCAGCGCCACCATATGGCTTGACCCACTACATTCTCGCGCTGTAACGCCATCAAATTCCGTATGATCCGCGCCGTAGCGCCACAAATGAGCTCAACATACTATTTTCTCGCGTCGCAGCGCAACTCAACAAAAGAAACCTCACGCCGCTGTGCCAGAAGCTAGATTTTGTTTTTTAAAAATAGTCTAAAGCCAATAGTTAGGCCATTCCCCTCTTCTCTCTCGACAGATTCGGTAGCCAAAGCCAGCCCAATCAAACCAATACTCGTCGCCTCACTTCTTAGACCCTTAGCCTTCGATCAATTCCATTCACAAGATCAATTCTTACATCCTTCCCACAAGACCCCAATTCAGTGCACGCAGCAAAAGGGGATCAGAAATAAACTAGGGTTTTCCCACTCAAGGTATTTTTGGATTTCATTCAATCAGAAACGTATTTTGATCGAATTATTGGGATTTGCACATTTCTTGTTGTTTGTTTGGGTGATTTCCACTAACAGAAATCTGGATAGAGCATTTTCAAGCAAAGGCTGTCCAAGTGGGTTTACAGAGTGCACTCTAGGTGTTCGACAGATTGCTTGAACCAGAATTTGAATTATTTGGGCTGTTTTGACATTGGAAATTGTTGGGGATTATCTGGCCTAAGTTTGGGGGAGTGTGGGATTGAGTCTTCTATTTTTGTTCAAACCAATTGCTACATTTGGAAATGGCTATAAAGCGGCAATGACTTAACATCGGTGGCTCCTCGTCCGCAGCACCATAGGCTTGGGACAACGCCAAATTCGTTAGCGAAGAGGCATGGAAACGGTACAAGAACTCCTTTGCCCAACAAAACTTGATTCTTGAACGGGGTTTGAGACCTGATCAAACAAAGGATGGCGAGCTGGCGGGCATGATCCTTGGACACAAGTGGGTGCACTTTATAAAACCACCCGAGTCGGCCATCGTATCCGTCGTTTATGAGTTCTATGCAAATGCCAGTGCCGATGGTCCTGCAGTTGTTCAAGTTAGGGGGCGATCAGTGGCGTTTGGAAGCCAAGCCATGAATGCACTTTTTGTGACACCTAGCTATGAGGGCAGAGACTATTTGGAGTAGGGACTACGCAGCTACGACTTGGATGATATTGTTAGGAGGATCTGCAAGTCCGGGACAACATGGAAAACCAACGACATGACGGGTGATAAGACCAGTTTCCCACATTCTGCATTCAGTCTCTATGGGAAGGCATGATTCAGTTTTGTATGTGCCAACATGACCCCGATTCGTCACCTTAGCGACATGACTAAGGATAGAGCGATTCTATTATTCGCTATTGTCATGGTTCTGGACGTGGATATCAGAGTTCTCATTCATGAGTCCATCCTGAAGGAAATCAAGAGTACCACCTCAGCGGGACTTCCACATCCATCCTTGATCACCCGATTGTGCAAAAGGGTAGGTATTCATTGGGGGCCAGAAGAGATAACTTTACCACCCATGTCAGTCATCGACCATCAAGTCATCTCATGCTTCAATGTATGGGACGGGGCGGCTTCACATGTCAGAGGAGAAGGGTACGGGCCACCTACTAAGCCGCCTCTTACATTAGAGGCCGGGCACTCGCAGCCACCAGATGCAGGCTTAGCTTCACAAGGACTGTTGGTAGAGATTATGGCATCCCTCACCCTGCTACATCAGAACCAAGACACCAATGCTGAGAGGCAGCAGAGGCACATAGAAGTGGTTGCCCAGAGACAGGACATTGCGATGCAGTATCAAGCCGAGCTGGTCAATACTATGCAGAGTATCTACACTGTTTATAGTGGTAAGGACGCTGATTTTATGACATTCTAGTTCCTAGATCCTCCTGTTTTCCCACCATACCCTCCCCCATCACCACCCACAAATGCCCACGAGGATGATGCTGATGCCGAGTGACCAGACTTCAGGGAAGCCCTCTTGTATTAATTGATATATGCTTAGCAATGAGGGCATTGCTCATCTTAAGTTTGGGGGTATTATGGTTTATTATCTATTTTATTCTGTCTACTGCCATATTAGGTTGCCATATCTTAGTATTTTGTTTATGTTTTTATCAGTATTGTAGTGCAGTCATGTATGAACTACGTTTTGGACATCATTTTGGGCTTTATTAGCCTTTGGTATTATGTTTTGGTATTATTTTGGATGGATGCCATGAACAGTTTTTATTATTATGGATGGATGCTTTGATTATTACCAGCATGTTTGTTTGGTTTATAGCCATCTTTTTGGGGCTTATACAGATTTGCATGCTTGTGCCATGTTAATGGCGTTATTACCCTATTTCGAGCTGTTATTATGTAAGGGTTTTATATAAATTATTAATTTTTGATTTTGGCTAATGACAAGCGCCAAATGATTATGTCTATCTCTTAGAGTCAAATCAAGCATGTGTGAGCTAGGGGTGTGTTCAATCGATAAGTTTAGACTGTAACGAATGAGTGGTTTGAGTTGTGATTCTGAGGACAGAATCCTTATAAGGAGGGAATGATGTAACAATCCAGATTTTTAATTATAATATTTAAATATTTATTAAATTATATAAATTTTTAATGGATGTGTTTATCGTTGAATAAATATTTGTTTAATTGATTCGATTTGATTTGTTTAATTTTTTGTTTAATAAATAATTAATGAGTTAAGGAAAGTAATTATTTTGAAATAGTAATCTAATTTAATTTAATAATTAAGTTAGAGAGTTTATAATGATTAAATAAATTATTATATTATGCAATGAATTGTTATTTAGAATCAATTAAATTAAGTATGAAAACTTAATTAATTAGAAGTGTGACAAATAACTATATTATAAGTGGTTATTAAAATAAATTAAAGTAGTTTTAATTTATTTTGCCAAACAAGGCTTAAATATATTAAGTCTTTAATTTTAAAGCGTTTTGCCAAACGGAGCCTTATGGCTTTTGAATTTTTAAATTTAATTGATTAATAATAAAATAATTAAATAAATAAAATATATTTATAATGAATATTTATAATGGATACACGTTTATTATAGTGTAACTGACATGTAATGAGGTATATGGCAGTTTCGTACGTTTTAGACGTGCGTTTGCTTTTAGTTGGTTTTTACGAAGTGTGGTTAGTTTTACGTGAATTGGCATTTGGCCTAAGAAAAATCTGCAGAGAACTGAAACAGAATTGAGAGAGATTGAGAGAAAACCTAAGGATTACCAAGCAATTTCAGTGGTTTTAGCAAAGATTGTTCAAGCTAATTAAAGGTATTTCTCTAAAATTGTTATATCTTATGAGTTTTGTGGCATGAAGATTCAAACTCTGTGGATTCAGTTTTTGAAATCTTGTTATACAACTGATTATGATGATTATATATGTTGTTTATGTTTGAGTTTGTATGTAAGCAATAATTCGTTTACAGAAAGGAATTATTTTTACAGTAAACTTATATGCACGATTATGATTTTTTTAAAGATAACAAAATTAGTATGTGATTATGCTAATTGTAAAAAAATTGAAACTTGTATATGTAATTGAGTAAGATACTAAGCAGAACATGGTTCAAAGGAATCAAATTGGTAGTATGACAGTGTTCACTGTGTTAATCAAACATCGATAATGGAGTTTTGGTCTTTAAAATAGTGCCCACAATGATTTAAGTTTTCTAGAATTATTGTTTAGTGGTTTAAATTAGTATATGCATGTTGGGTAGTGTTTATGTGTGTAATTTATATAAGTTAGCATGTTAATTTAGATGTTAGCAGTTTTAAATAGACATAAATTAGTTATTTTATTCTCCGATGGTTGGGTTCTGCAAATTTCGGCGCCCCAGCGTCGAAATTCGCGCCTTAGCGCCAGAAATTCATGCTCCAGCGCTGAAACTCGTGCCCCAGCTCCAAATTTCGCGCCCCGATGCCATTGGTTAGCCTATTTCTGGCGCCGTGGCGCCGGAACAGAAGTCTGGGTCGGACAGTTTTGACCTCCTATTGTAAAATGACCATAACTTTCTCATACGAACTCCGACTAAGGTGATTCAAGATGATCCCGAACGAGGATGAATAGACCTACAACTTTTGTTCTTTAAGTGTTTCAATTTGAGGTGTGTAATAGTAGTCAAAATGGTTATCTTTAGGACTGTTGTGTTTTTGGGGGCAATCGGAGGGCGTCGGACATGCACATATGCATGTGTAGTGCTCCTGACGATAAAAGATGATGTCCTAAGTTACAAAACATGAATATTAGTAATTATAATGATACTTAACATTAATACATGATGTATTAGATGAGTTATAGAAGCATAGTAAGCATACACAAGAGAGGCAAATCGGGCGTGCGACGATTGAACGTCGAAACGCCGTGCCAAGTGTTAATGAACTTAAAAAGTGTTTCAATTCAATTGAAATGAATATTCTTAGATATGAAATGGATTTAATAAAAAAATAATAAGTAAGCACTTGAATGAACTTCGAGTTTGACTAAGAAGAAATATAGTGAGTTATAAGTCTAAAGTTTGCACAATCTAAATTGAACATTGTGCTCTAATTAATAGGAAAGATTATGATATGTGGAGTAGAGTTTACATTACAATTACTATGTGTTGTTATGTGACTAATAGTTGATGTGTATGATTATATAATTGTGTAGGGCACGTGAAGTGCAGATAACTGTAAGCTGTTAAACTGTTATTGGTAAACAACGATCAAGGCAAGTCTTTCGGTTCCTATTTTCTACATGAACTTGATGAACTATTTTGAATTGCATGATATGTTATACAAGTTGTAATCATGAAGTGTTAAAGTCAATTTATGACTGCATTATTTTGGTTAAATAATGATGATTGAGTAAGGAACTCAATCTTTATATTTGCTATGTGGATTAAAGCATGTATGCCATGTTACTTTAATTAATATGAGATGTATATCGAGCATGTTATTATGTGCTATGTGATGCATGAAAACTGTTAGACTTTGCTGGGCTGTCGAGCCCACTCTTGCAAATAACCACTTTTGCAGGTCAAGATTTTAAGGTAAAGATATGTGCTAAGTGAGTTATAGAGATCTATATTCATGAAGATTACTTATGTTTTATGAGAAATGTATTTCATATTTTGAACGTAACATGTTATTGAATTGTAAGTTGAGCTATCCAATGTATATGGATATTTAGTTATGATGTAAGACTTTGTATAGTAATTTTGTTGTAACGATTCATGATATAAGATTGAATCAAAGAGATGTAATGTAAAGGTTGTGATTTAGGGCAATAAAGAAGGAAATGTATAGAAGTTTTAAATATTCCGCAATTTTAGTGATTTTAATATCGAATAATGATGTAAAATTAGAGGTTGAATGTATGGTTAATGACCGAAGTCGAGATTTAAATTGTATGGATTTTGGGGTCGTTACATAGATTGTTATTGATCCGTCCTTCTTAGCAAGCACCGGCCAACTGTGTTAACTTGTTATATTTTGAATTTAGTTTGCGTGTTTATTGCTTTGAGAATATGTTCACTCTTTTAAACTTTCATGACTACATGGTAATAAAAGTCTTAGACGCTTATACAATTTCGGATCTTGGATTCTGGAATGTTTTCATATAAAAAAAAAGAAAAAAAGAAAAGAAAAGAGAAACAATTATCAAAAGTCTTGCGGTGGGTCGAGATGGAGCGTGAAACACACTCGCCCATAAACGCAGGACCGTTGTTGAGATGGAGTATAAAATGCACTCACCTAAAAATATTCGGATTTCGTAAAGTCTAATCGGGCTTAAGATTGATTACGTGACCTTTGCAACTCGAGTTATTAGATTCATAGTGGTGTTCTACACCTAGTGCCCTAAAGTCTTCTGGCTTGGGAGTCATTGATCAAAAGCTCATTAATGGGTAGCTCTGATTAGCCTAAGGTAATTAAGGACTGACCGAGTCAGATTTTACTGTCTTCATGCTAGAGCCTTTTGATCCTTTCCTGCATTTGCATCTCATTCTTAATGCTTGTTGACTGTTTGAGTTGCAGAGTGAGCATATTGGTATTCACAATCGACTGTGTGAACTTAATTTGAGCTATGATTAGTTAGGATGGTTGGTCTCCACACACATACATAGAATGGATCGAATACAGTCTTATGCTTGAAATGGATTTAACCCTGACTCATATCTGTGTTTGTTCTATTCTCTGGGAGTAGCTGTGATTGAGCTTAGAAGCCATAATGCTAGTATATAGTTTTATACTTCTTTCACGTGTTGTTTTACTATTGTTATTCTTTTTGTTAGATAGTTTACCTGAGGACAAGTAAAGACTTAAGTTTGAGGGTATTTGATGAGTGGAATTTATACCCGCGAATCGGATCCTATATTGCTTTAATAGTTTCTTGATCTTCGTTGATTTTATATAGTTTTTATATGATTATAGTATTATTTTGCTTAATCTCTATGATGCAGGGCTCATTAGGTCATTTCCAGCTTAAAGGGGGCAAAAGGGTCAAGTTTTATACACTGGCGCTGCAGCGCCAAATCCAAGCTTTAGCCTGGCGCTGCAACGCGACCTCCGAGTCCATGCTTGCTCGTATACTTGCGCGTGTTTAGTGATCGATTTTCTGACCAACAGGGAGAAAGTAGAAAGAAGTGCACAATCTGACAAGCAAGCGCGGGGCACGCCACTATTGAGCTAAGATAAGCAAGACTGTGTACTTAGCGCGGGCCGCGCCGCTTTGTGAAGGGACCGGGAGCATGGGGCGGGTTGCGCCTGTCAGTTGGAACTAATGCTGACTTAGTTATTTAAATATAGAAGTTGATTAAAAGAAGGATGGCTACTTGCCTTATGCAATAGGGTTTTGTTATGACTATAAAGACTAGTTGTTTATTTAGTTTTAGACTTCTTCTAGGCTTTTGACTACAATTTATTGAGAGCCACCTTGTGGAGACTTGGAGATTGCATTGGAGAACATTGAAGGCAGAGATTGAAGATTGGAGATCAGAGATTCCTGGACAGAGTTTTTCGTCTTCTCTTAACTTCATTATCTGTACTTATGATGCTATTTAATTTTGATCTTCTTATTTCTATTATGATGATGAACTAATTTCCCAATTAGGGGTACAATGGAACCTTCAGTGATGCAATAATTAAATTATATTTATTCTCACTTATTGATCTTATTGAGTTGATTATTATATTTTGTGCTTGATTAAATAATTGTTTGGCCAACAATTAACCTGATATCTTTGATGGAATTGAAAGTGGAAATCTTAAATTTGTGCTTAATGAATCTGTTTTAAGTGTCTTGCACGAAAGTAACAAAATAATTGAAATATGTCTTTTTATTAATCATTGAAAGATGTTAGTAAATTGATAAGCAATCCTAGTTAGTAACTCATTGGATTAATTAAGTGGGTATAAGATAAAGCGATTAATACAAAACAATTGGGGAAATTGTATTCCTATGTTTTAATCATCTTGTAATCAATATTTGTCAGTTTAATTAGTTCTTAATTACTTTATTTTAATCAACTTTCACAAATCAATTGGAGTGACTGTTTAAGTGGGTTAAATTGATAGAAGCTTGATAATTAGAATAATTATTAGTAACTGTTCTCTGTGGGTTCGACAACCTTTATTATCACTTTATTACTTGATTGACCATGTGCACTTGCGCGTATTTGCCATTATATAAATCGGACAACAAGTTTTTGGTGGCGTTGTCGGGGAACGATTTTTAATAATTATTTTGTTATTAGTTTTTATTAGTTTAGTTTATTTAAACAGAATTTTCTTATTTTTATTTTGTTCTCTTTTATATGCTTCCTTCTGTTCAAGTCTGTTCAAGCAGTGATATGGGATTTGTGTGTGTACTGGCGTAAATTCAGTGATTTATGCAAACACGATCCAAGATTTAGTTCCTTACGACAGTGAGATTGAACGAACTTTTCAGAGGAAACTAAATTTCAATCAAGTACCATGGAAAATCAGCTTGGTATGGTAGAAAAAGAACACAAACCACTTCGAGAATACGGCATGCCAAAAGTTACAGATATTCAATTTAGCATAACTGTTGGTTGAAATCTATATACGCTCTACACTTAAGTGCACGTGGTCAACAAGTAATATAATGATGAGAAAATTATCGTTCCCACAGAGACTAGTATGAAATTAAATCTAACAATTACCAGTTTTATATTAACCAAATTTTATTAAACTATTCAAATTAATGATTAAAATTTATAAAAACTAAGAAACTAAAAATCCAAATCAATCAACACACTAAATAACCATAAATTTCAAGCAAATAATGAAGAATTAGGCTTACAACTTCACTTTAACTCACTCCGATTATCACACCCTATTCTAGTTCAATTCACTATCTCAGTTTATTAATCAAGAACACTAAAGTAGAATTGGCCATCTCTCGATGCACTAACACCGTATTAACTTAAATCCACAAATTTGATAGAATTAAGCCAACCACCCTAATTAACTAATTCACTATATCTCTATGTGAATTAAAATCAAAGAAGGTTTAAATCTTAAGTTCTTTACACAATTATATGCGATGTTAGGTATATCTCTATCCTAAACATTCATCAAGATTCCATTAAAACACAGAATTCAAGAACACATGCTATAGTGATGAAGTCTAGATTCATACATCATCTCTCGAATCCATATAAATCCACACAGAATTAGTGATCAATCAATTCATAAATTAAAGTGCAAATCACAATAGATAAACAGAATTGATTGTTTATTAAATTGAAATTAAGGCATAACAATCATTGTTCAACAATAACGATCCATTGCAAGCCTAATTAAGAATTTAGTTCATCTTCAACAAATTAAAAACTGAAATAAGTAGAGAATTCATCATCCCAATTACAAAATTTGAATTAAAGCAATAGAATAGTTACAAAACCACCCTTGTTCGCCTTTAATTCTGTAATCTTCGTGATCCTGACCTTCCTTGCTTTCCTCCAATGATCTCTTCTAAAAATTAGGGCTCAAATTTGAATTGGTTGATTGGTGTAATTAATCTATGTTGTTATGTATTGTCCCAACATAAATCATGTATAACACTGATAACATGACGCCCAACATAGTTCCAGTCCATGCCAAATTGTTCCATTCACGCGGCTGCAGAAGTCTAATCGAAACAAACCACTTTCTCTCTCCTCGTACCCCCGCCCCAGCGGGGTTTTTTGTACTAGAGAGGCCATCCCTGGTGGGGGGGGGTGCTTATGTTCCTGACCTTGTACCCCTGCCCGGTGGTGGTTTTCTTCACATATATGCTCGCCCCAGCGGGGGGGGGGGTACTTCTGCAGCTCTGATTTTTGCTCATCTTGTGCCACTTTCTCGCCATAACGCCACCAGTATGCCACGAATGCTACGTAATGCAACCTAAACGTAAAACAAAACAAAAACAAGTAAAACTGTATGCAAATAGACATGATTAACACTATTTAAGTCCAAATCAGAATCCAATTCGTAGGTATAAAATCCACTCATCAAACTCCCCCAAACTTAAACCGTGCTAGTCCTTGAGCACAACACAATACATAATGAAATGCAATGGAATGCAACTAATCTATATGCCTACGAATCCAACAGTAATAACAGAAACAAGTCTATTCAATCGGCCTCAGAGAAATCAGGTAAATATGATAATACATCATATCAAAACAAATCAATAATTTCCCAATCAATCATCAAATCTTAGACTGTTATCACTGACATAGTGCGTGTGTGTTTAACAACCATGCTAACTGATATAAAATCAAATTTAACACATAATAGATCTCTTTGAAGGCATCATATAGTGCCAACTCAAGAAATCCAAAAATGGGCTAGATCCAACTAAAATCAAACAGTTACCAATATTGAGGGTCAAAATGGGATACTAATACTTTATTTTTCACTAACGGGGGTTTTTTTCTCTTTTTCCCATTTTATTCTTTCTCTCTCTTTTTTATATACTCATGACTATGCAATGTCTAATTCCCTTAGGCTTTTCAATGCTTCCTTAACGAGCTTTCGACCAACGAGTTCTAAACCATTTAAGGTCTTAGGGTGCTAGGTGTAAAGACATCCCCTCGGACTTACTTACTCAAGTAACAAAAGCCAAGAAACTAGACTAGCCACGGTGTTTATTCATATTTTTTTCTTTTCTTTTCTTTTCTTTTTATAAAGCTTATATTTTCCCAATTTTCCCCCAAACTTAGGTTCTTGTCTAACTTTAGCCATCACTGCCTATTCATGAGTTCCTTTCATTCAAATTAGCATTATCCTTTAGAATTCCATTACGTGTCAATTTAGACTCAATCAGTCAACAATGTTGTTTTTACTATGCTAACCTTATTATACCAGTTTCAAACAGACAAAGATTCAATTCATAACAGGAAGTCACATCAAGGCCCTAATAGTCAGCACTATACTTGTCTACTCAATTCCAATCTCATCATTAGCCAAAATAGATTATAACTATCTAATAGCTGGAATCATGTAAGATGAACTTAAATGTAACATCAATACAGTAAACTAACTAATATTTTTGCACATTTTCAATTTGTACCTTTTTTTAGAATAATAGAATAAGAACTGAATATAAAAAGCTATTTACAATACTACACTACTATACAAAACTACTATGCAAATACACTACATGAATGCAAACATAATGAACCTAAACTAAACATGACAACATATGCAAATTAAACAAGTAAATAACATAAACTAAACATGCAACAAATAACTAAACTAAACTCCCCCAAACTTAGCAATTACAATGCCCTCATTGTAAAAATTTAACAGTAAGCACAAGAGGACTTCCCTGTAATCAGCTAAGCATGAGGTGATGGTGGCGACAGTGGCCGTGGCACAAACACTCGGCGCTCTTCTGTATCTGAATTTGAGGGTGGATATTGTGGCATAGGCTCTGACTGTTGATACTGAAATTGTGTGGAAGTAGCAGGATTTAGACTCTGTAAGGATGCGTTCAAAGAGGCAAAGGACGTGCTCATGGCGTTGAACATATGGTCCTGCCTCGCTGCCAGTCGGGACATCTTCCTATTCGCGTCTTTATCTCGTTTATCTATCTGTTGTTGAAGATTGCAAAATTGAGTGCTAAACATATACCTTCCCGTCCTTCTACTCCCCTCAGTCTCCTGCTCTCCGGCCATCTCGTTATCACGAACTCATCGTCCTCAGAGGTGTCCTCAACATGTTCTTCTTCCTCAGAAGCCTCTGCGAATATAAAACCAACACCTCTTAGATGAGACTCCCCCCCAGGCCAGACAGTGTATCGTGCAATCATTCGAGAGTTTAATAGCTGGAGAGGTTGCTGTAAAGGCTCATCTCCTGACCATCGAACCCCCGCCTACCTGCACAACCCAAAGATGAGGGATGGGTGTGGTAGTTCGCCGGAGAATGGCCCTCGTAGACAGTGACGAATAGAGAAGCTGATAATGGAGCCTATGCCGATGTTAAAATCTTTGACGATGGCATATAGCAGTAGCACTTTCTCTTTTGTCACCTCACTAGTATGTGTTGAAGGAAAAAGCTTCGCGAACAAAAATGCATACCAGATCTTGCCATAGCGACTCAAGTCCTTACTCAAGAAGATAGTGCCACCCTTCCTTCCTTTAACCCAGACAGTGCCCGACTTAGATATCTCAGTCAAAATCTGGTCGTAGTCGGGACTGCTATCACGCAGCTGAGTATACTGGCATGTGGCAAGGACTCGCAGGCTGTAGTACTCGTTGATGGCATCTGGACTAAACGACACCTGTTTACCCCTCATAAATGCCCTGTATGGTGCCCTGTCCTCAGCGTTTGCATAAAACTCCACCACATTTACAATTGCTGTGTCAGGATCAACAGTGAGCATCTCCTAGCCTTGCTCGTGTATTTGCCTACACATTTGCCCGTCGAAGGAATTCGGTGTCAAACCTCGCTCAGGAGTTAGTGCTTTAGGCACTAAATAATCGTATTTGTCGGCGGCGTTGACACTTGTGAACTTTCGTCTGTCAAAAGCTCACGTGGGTGGTGAAGAACCGGAACCTTCCCCCCTTTGTCGCTTTGATGGTGTTTTCTGTGCCATTAAATTAACCACAGTCACAAAATCCCCCAAACTGTTCTCTTGCACAATTTGTCGAGCACGTGGTATGCAACACCACCACAATGCCCAAACTTAAACAATTGAACCCAACTTTGATGAATAACTGAGAACAATAACTTACCCACCGATTTTCCTTTCAATTGAATGATATGTTTGTAGTAGGTGATGTTTGAATGAAGTTTTCCCCTTTTCTTTTCTTCTACAGAACCGAATGGTGGGAAGCCCTAGGTTTTGATGACTGAGCTTAGGAGAATTGGTGTGTAATGGTGTCGATTTAGGGGATTAGGGTTAAGATTTATAGAGGGTATGAGATATGCTCGAATTCAAAGGATATATGAGGTGGTAATGGGTGTTATCGTGGTAGAATTCGTGGGGTAAGGGTGTTATGGGGGTCGGCTAAGGAGAAGAGAAGTAGAGAAGACTGATTTTGCAGGCTTAAAAAAATTTAACTTTTCGTACCCCCACCGGGGCGGGGGGTAATTGAACTAAAAGAGCCCGTCGGGGCAGGTATGGACAGAGAGTCCTCCCGCAGGGGCGAGGGTACCAGACTTGTATTGGGCCCGCCGAGGCGGGGGTCTATTCTGTAGAGGACTTTGATTTTTCAATTTTTTTCTCCTCGTATGCATGTCCAATGGCATCCTAAGTACCAGAAACACATTGAAATCACAAACATGAGATAACATCATAAAGGTTGAGCAAGTAAGATAAAAAGTTACTAATAATCATTAATGAACTAACTACCTATTGTACCAAAATAAACTTCATAATACTAAATTATCAATTAAGCTACAATGTGAATAACATGGCATAAAAATACCATAAATTGATATAAAATTGAGTTGCCTCCCAATTAGCGCTTGTTTTTAAGTCTTTCAGCCTGACTACTCCCTGTTCATAGCGGATCGGCGAGTGTGATCGCAGTGGCTTCGTTGTCGATGTTGCTACCCCAGTAATGCTTTAACCGTCGACTTTAAATGGTTTGAGTGGATTTCTATTGTACAGTTCAACGGCACCATGTGGGAAAACATTTTTGATCGTGAATGGCCCCGACCATCGGGATTTGAGCTTTCCGGGAAACAACCTCAGTCTTTAATTAAACAGTAATATCGATTGTCTCGGTTCGAACTTCCTCTGCATAATCTTTTGGTCTTGCCATTTCTTGACTTTTTCTTTGTATAATTTTGAGTTCTCATACGCTTGCAGTCGAAATTCGTCAAGTTCGTTCAATTGGAGTAACCTCTTTTCTCCTACAACTGTTTGGTCAAAGTTGAGTTTGAATGGCCCAAAATGCCTTATGTTGTAATTTCACTGGGAGGTGACACGCTTTCCCATAGACCAAATGATACGAAGACATCCCAATTGGTGTCTTGTATACTGTTATGTAAGCCCATAATGCATCATCCAACTTTAGAGACCAATCTTTTCTGCTCGGATTCACTACCTTCTGTAAAATTTTCTTCACCTCTTTGTTGGAAACCTCAGCTTGACCACTCGTTTGGGGGTGATACGCTGTAGCAATCCTATGATTGACCCCGTACTTCGCCAAGAGAGCTGTAAATGATCTATTGCAGAAGTGACTTCCCTCATCACTTATGATTGCTCTTGGCATACCAAACCTTGTGAATATGTTCTTTTATAGAAATTTTAGAACCACCTTGGCATCATTCGTAGGGAGTGCTACAGCTTTAACCCACTTTGACACATAATCCACAGCTAGCAAGATGTACATGTTGTTGAATAAAGGAGGAAAAGGTCCTATGAAGTCTATCCCCCATACATCAAAAACCTCTACTTCCATGATCGTGTTGAGCAGCATCTCATTCCTTTTTGAGATATTACCCACCCTTTGGCATCTGTCACAGTTTTTCACGAACTGGTGGGCATCCTTGAACACTGTGACACCCCCAAATTTGGACCGCCACTTGGTCACTCGAATTCGGTTCATCACGTGCTCATGGTAATACAGTAATATCTAGAATTACACATCCACAGCGGAAAATCTAATTTAGAATAATATACAATGATTTATTATAATTATTCCCCCAAGTCTCGCAACCTCCAATAAGATAGATTACATAATAATATCGAATAAAGACTTATTACATAATCTTACTTAAGCTTAAACATAGTCTAAAAATAGTCTTAATACAACATAACACTTTTAAACATAAATGAACAAGCTAGTCGGTAGCCTTGCCCTTGCCCTTGTCTTTCTTAGAGACACTTTCCTGTTCCGCCTTAACTGAAAGGTTTTAAATAAGTAAGAATGAGCACAAGTTGCCTAGCAAGTAATATACAACAAGGGTAAAGAGTTTTATAACACGAGTTTGAAATATCGAAATATCATCTCTAAGATAGTTCACGGTTTTAGAATAATATCATGAATAATGAATAACAACAATTCTTGAATCAAATCCTTTAGAATATGAAACGATAATTCAATAAAAATCAACAAATATATATGAATTCAAAGGCTATCAACGTATCCAACTAGATAAATAATTTATACTGAGCAACCACTAAAAACTATTGAACATCTACTAGAATCATCAATATTAAAAGGATAACCCAAAAGAATTTAAGTACGATAGATGATCAGTCTACAATACTCTATGTTATGCATAACACCACAATAATATTCACGCGTGTGTTGGGGTTTCCAACAATATACACTCCCCTTACCATAAGGGTTGTTCGACTCAATTTTTAAGATTTCTGCACCAGTCAATTGGTTTGGACAGTTTTATAAACATGCATATAGTCTAGCCGAATCAAATGGCATAGACACTTTCACAATATTCAAGAACAATACCAAGTTCAACATGAATAATAGTTTTCTCAAGAGTTTAACATACTAGCTCAATTGAACAAGAAAGTAAGATAACTTGCATTCAAAGAGATAAGGTTTGCTTACGACATTCGTCGAATAAAGTAATACAAGGGTTTATGATACTTGCCTTAAGCGTTGATTACCACTTATAGCGTAAAATCACCTCAATGAACTATATTATCCTATTTATGTATGTGACAACCCGAGAATTTAGAAAATTATTAAAATCCTAAAATGATAGATTAAAGGTTATAAGATGAACCTAGACAAAAAATAAGTGTATGGAATTGACGTTTCTGTGAAGGAATTTTAAGGAGTTCAAAATTTTTAAGAAGAACCTATATGGTTTCTTAATTGAATGAGAATAAAGAAATATGGGTTACAAAATTCCAAAACCCTAGAAATGAATTGATATGTATTTGAATGAATATCAATAATAAGGTATTATGATACCTGTAAAATTTGATGTGAATTGAATAGTGTAAGAAATGTTATGCTAATACAGGTGAAATTTTATTAAGGAGATAAGATTTCACATGAAGAGATGTTATAAGGTTAAACGAAGATGAGTATATGTATAGAAATATATATACTTAGTAAGGTGCTATATATATTTTAGCAAGAGGAGTGATGAATTAAGTTAATGATATAAGGCTCAAGATAAAACTATGTTAGTAGTTAACATAGCTTGAACGTTGGCCTTGACTGGCAAATAAGAATTTGAATAAGTAGAAAGTCGTTAGTTATTACGATTAGCAATAAGAAGGGAGTAATTTAAAACTCAAAATTTGAGTTAGAGATAGAATTTTGAAGCATGGACTTCTCGGTTGCGTCCGGAACGTCAAGATTAGTCAGAGTAGACAGTAAACACAAAATGTGTAAAGGTTGACTTTTAGTCAAAGTCAACAGTTGACTTTTTATGAAGAAAAGTCAAAATTAGTGTGAGAAGTGAAATATGTTGCTTGAATAATGGTATAATATTTAATATTATACCAAATAAGGTAAAGCTAAAATATGAGATGAGATCCAATAAGTAGATATGAATATTGGTATCAAAGTAGTAAGTAAATTAAATTCATATTTGAATAAATGATTGAATATATTAAATTATATATTTAATATATAAATAAATTGTTTGAAAATAATTTATGGAGAGGAGGAGGAAGTTAAATTTAATTATACAATATAAATTGTATAACTTAAATAAGTTATTTAAATTAAGTATGATAATTAAATAACCTAAATGGTTATTATTATTTAGTGGTTCTAGTATTTAAATATATACTAGTGACCTAATCTAAGAGAATTGTGTAGCATGTCACAATTTATTTAATGATTATGTGAGTAAGTGAATACGAATATTATGTGATGACAAATAAAACAAACTAGTGTGATCCTAATTATATATTAGGAATGAAGAATTAAATAACTTAAGGGTTATGAGATGAGAGAATTATGACATTTAAAATATATACTAATTTTAAGAGATTTATTTTATACATCTCAGTTAATTTATTTTATAACCTAATTATAGCAAGTCTAACTGGGTTAAGAAGTTAAGGGCATGTAAGTAAGGAATTAAGTTATAATTGAGGAAATAAAAACCCTAATTAAATAATTAGGGAATGAGAATATTAAAAGTATTGGACCTAATTTATTTTTATGGCCCAAGAAATTAATTTAGAAGCCCAAATGAATTAAAAGTATAGGAGCCCAAACTTGGAGCCCAATTGAAGAAAGGGCACTTTGGACTTTATGTATACTAGATATTACATGAAAAAAAGAAGCAAGACTTGGTGAATTAAAGGCCACTTTGCCGGATTTGAAGGAGAGGAAAAGGAGAGGAGATGGTGGTTACACATCATCAATTATAAGCACCACAAATTTGCAAAAGATCTTCCACCAACATAGCCATGTGTCACTTTGTTTAAGAAGCCATATTACTTAATAATCTCCCATACATCTAAATGATGATTAGAGAGAGAGAAAGGGATAAGATGATGTTGGAGAAATATAATTACATATACATATTATATCTATCCATATATTCTTTTTACTAAAACAAAAATCTAGTTTTTATCTCTTTTATTTCTTTCATCTAACCAAGAAAAACTAAGAGAGAGAAATAGAGAGAAGCAAGAGAGAGATAAAATTCAGTGGGAAGAGAAAGAAGAAGGAGAGGAGTTCTACCATTAATGCTCCATAAGTTCATCTCCTACTTTGAAAGAATAAGGAAGGCTAGCAAAAGATTAAAGGTATAAACCCCTTTTGTTCATGTAATTTTTGATTATTATAAATCAAACCTTGAATCTATGTTTCTAAACTCAAAAACCATGTATATACATGTTAATGAGTGTTTCATGTTTAAATATACCCATATTGGGTGTTATTTTAGTTGGAAATCAAAAGTAAAGAAAAAGTGATTTTCTAGTTTATAAGCCCTAAAATTTATATGTACTTTGGATTTTCACCATTTGTGATCTACACCTTCTTTTTATGATCTGTCAAAGAGAGGTGCTAGATATGTAAGTTATCTACTAAACCCAAGTGGTAGCACTCAAAAATGTTAAGTACACAAGTCGTAGTAACTGTTTTAGTAAAAATAGTTTTGTGCATTTTGAGAAAAATGGACTGTTTATGAACAGTCAGGACCAGGGGTAATTTCGTCACTTTTCTGGCATCTAAAAATTCTGAAAAAATTTGGGAGGATAATATGATAAGTTTTCTAACATCTCCAAGTGGAATCACTGAAAAGGAGTTGTAGATTTCCGTATGGAATATTTTTAGCAAAGCACGAAAAACTGCAAAATGACATTTAGCTTCTGCCCAAAATTTTAAAAGGGCATTTTCGGCCACTTAATTTGTGAGAAAAATTCTGGCCTTTTTGGACATGAAAATATATGGTATTAAGTACCTCCTGTCCAAAAATGAGCTAATTCTGACTTAAAATGACCAAATTATGACCATTTCAATTTTTGTGATTTTCTGACGAAAATGGCTATAACCGGAGTTTTATAACTCCGATGGCCACAAAATTTAAACTGGAGTGTTACGTTAACACGTATAAGATTGTATCAAGAGATGAGAATTTTTGGAGTTAAGCATAAAGAAATGACTAAAAATAATTTTTGAAAAATACCAAAGGAAGTTGGAAAATTTTGAAAAAATATTTTTTGTGTATGAAATATGTGTATATATGTTTGGGAAAAAGATAGAAAAATAATAAGTTGATTTGGTATTTTCGTGAAAAAGATATGGAATCCAGCTTGCTGAATTAGAAAATCTGATGAATCCAACTTGCTGGATTGAAAAGAAGTTTACTGAATTAAAAATTTGTTGAATCCAGCTTGCTGGATTGCAATTTAGTTGCTGGATTTGTAATCCAGTTTGCTGGATTGCAGTTTGGCTTGCTGGATTGGAAATTTGTTGAATCCAGGTTGCTGGATTCTGTATCCAGTATGCTGGATTGGCAATTTGGTTGTTAAATTTAGAATGCAGGTTGTTGGATTAGTATTTGACTTATTAGAGTATAAAAAAGAACTTATAATGTATAAGATTAAGTGTTTAATCATAATGAATATGATACAGTGATTGATGAATTATCCAAGAATGATAATAATACTGATGTGTTAGGATGTTATCTAATATTTGATTAAGTGTTAGATAATCTATTGACAAAGTAATTGTATTATGATACAAAGTAGAATATGCTGATTGAAAGACCAATCTTATTATTAATGATATGTCTTATCAAAAGAAGTTAACTTAAACTGCATAGCAGTAGTCAACGAATCAGGCAAGTTTTTCCTAACTCAAACTTGAGTTGTATGTTCAAAGCATGTTAATGAATAATTGTTGTTAATTATTCACGTCTATATTGATTATTGATTCACACGTTGTGCATATTGTAAATGTTCATTAGGTATGAAAGGCTGATCACCTTCATTACCATTTGGTTCAGTTAATCTGTTCATGTTTATGCTTGACCATTCATTTTTATTGACTTGGTCGTTCAGCTAAGAAAATTTGTTCATGCTCTTTCACAATGTTTATATTGTTGAAAGTTAGCTAGCTTATTGTTCAATTCTTTCAATCATGATATATTCTCAAATAAATTTAACTTGCTGGGCAAATTTGATACTCGAATAAAGACAGAAGCAAAGTCAAAGTGCAAGAATAAATTATGTTGCAGTTAGATCTATTAAATTTTTCTGATGAAAATAGCATTGTAAACCTTTAAGATATTGAAGATATGTATTAAGTTAAGGTTGTAGACCTTGGGGATTATGTTGTAAAAGTTCATTGTATAAATAATTTATGTTTATATCTTTCGCAATAGTTGTAGAAATGATGTACCAGATCTGAGGTAAAAAGTACCCGGATTTGGGGATGCTACAATGTATGTATAGGTACTCATTAGTCACACACTTTGACATAAATCTCAACATACATTTATCACACATATATCTATCCATACACATTAAAACTCATAGATGTATAATCCACATTGTTCTTACTTTTGAAAACCTTAGAAACATTTTAGCAAATTTTAGTATCATATACTCATTTCATGTTTATATACGTGAAATATTACTTAAGTTACACATTCTAGATTAAGTCGCTCACACATACATGTTAAGGAACTTTTAAACTAAGTTTGATCTTCTTTATTTACTT
Organism: Panax notoginseng; assembly: GCA_016801055.1. NCBI lineage: Eukaryota > Viridiplantae > Streptophyta > Magnoliopsida > Apiales > Araliaceae > Panax > Panax notoginseng. Next base: position 116,543,348 of record CM029013.1, on the reverse strand, counting down.
TCAATAATTGTTAGTTTTACTAAAAAAATTTCTATTTCACAAGTTAAGAAAATTTATTGCATCAAAGATTAACCATAGCATTTATTAAACCACATAACAATGCTAAATAACTTTTTCAAAGCATGCTTACATATATTAGGTTTATTTGAACGTAGCTAGTATAACTCTCTGCTTAGAAATTCATTTTAGTTCATGCGTGGGTAGTTTATATCAAATTAATAATATTTATCAATTAATACAACCTTTTCCAAAGTCACGACGCTGTTTCCAAATCCGAAGACATCCCGCCACGTTTGAACTCGAAGACATCTTCCGAAGTTGAAGACATCACCTCTGAACCTGAAGACATCTCGTCACGTCTGAACCCGAAGACATCTTCCGAAGTTGAAGACATTATCTCCGAACTCGAAGACATGACGTTGTCTCTGATTCTGAAGACTTTAGAAACAACTTCAGTCAATACTTTATTTACTACAAATAAAATAACCTTCTATCATTTTACTTGTTTAATCAATTGTTCACTTTATTTTATTTATCCATGTCTCATTACATAAAAAAAGCATTCTTACTTTACTTAGTATTATTATTATTATATTTTATCTTGTTATTAATCCTATTTTATTTCATTTTATCTTAAAAAAACAAGCCTTGACCCGTTTGACCCGACCCGACCCGGACTGACCCAACACAGAAAATGGTCTAGCGCTTAGGCGCTTGAAATAAGCCTGGGTTGAGCGCCTAGGCGCTTCCCAGTAGAAACCAAAAAATTCGATTTGTCAACATTTTGAGTTTTGACCCTTTTTGATTCAATCTTTCATAACTTGCTTATTTTATATCCAAATGAGTTCATACCACTTCCATTATCTCATAATCTTACATATCTTCAATATTTGATACCTTGAGAAATTTTCCAAAATATTTATTTAATCAAATTATTTATTTTTCCAAGCTAGGGCTCTCATGTTAGATTGTCTTACCAATTATTTTGCTACGAGTTCGTTTTATGCCCGAATCCGATGATTCATCTTGGGTTATGATCGTATTTCATATATGCTTAATATAACCTTTTAGAATTATACATATATCTTAGACCTTTTAATCACAATTACCAAACTTTCAAGCATACTAAGCTAGGTTTCATGCTCACATGCTTTTACATGATTTATTTTAACTTTGATCACATACCAAGACATATAAATCACATATTCTCCTTCCAATACTCATCCTTATACTTTTAGATCCATCATGATCACACAACACACAAACTTCCCACAATCAAGCATGCATTCTTACTAATATCTACATATACTAACTTTGCTAGACAAAAATAAAGCTAGATTATGAACTTACTTCTTGAAGGCTTTCTTCCTCTTAGCTAGGAACCTTAAGTAGCTCCCCACCTTTGCTTCTCCTTGTTGAACTCCTCTTGAACCACCAAAGTGCAAGAGTTCCTCTAGGTTTCTTCTACTTCCCTCAATTTCTCTCTAGCTCCTACTATACTACTAATACTTATGAATTTTCAAGTAAGTGAAGTAATGAACTAGGAGGGGTTATATTTATAGGCAAGGTCCATGTATAAAATACATGTACTAATACTTGGTATAATACTTGTATTTATACACCCAACTAGTTAATAACCATTGGTAAAAGGTGATTATGTAAAAAAGAATTACCAACTACTTCACCAACTATGTCCTCCTTCATCATGAGCTCACATGGGATTACTTGTAAGTATTTTTTGTCAACAAAGATCAGCACTTAGGTTTAATAGGGCAAAGATTTCGGTTATGGGGGGTAGTATCCATATGTTGCACTTTCATTTTATCATTTGTACAATATGCTAGCTTATTTGTTACCTTTACACATCCATCACTATACCTATATATATACACTCCTATATATATAAGTATACTTTTCTTATATATACATGTATTCATATAATCCATGTACATTGGGTTTGTCCAAATTAATATTTGAATTGGGCTAGGTACAAACACTTATACACATTGGGCTAAACATTAGTCTACCAATTCAAATTCTTGGGCTAAACTCCCAACTTATGCAAATATGTTACATTATTAATGTTGGGCTTGGATATATCCTAGATCCAACACTTCATTAAGTTGTCCATCAATTAATCTCATTAAGAAATTAATTATGCCACAAAAGGCTTAACACTTAAGCTTAATTAATCATAACCAAGCTTATCAACATTATCAATATATTTTTTAATCCTTTCATACATGATTCAATTAAATTTTCATTCTCACATTTCATGACACACCAAAATATATATGTGTTCAAAATAAATATTCAAACACTTTTATTTCTAATTTATAAAAATCTCGGGTATTACAAACACCGTAGGCCAATAAAATCCTGCTTGAAGTATCTTGGCCACTGTCCGCTCACTACCATAGTGTCCCACATACGCAGATGAATGACATTCGTGCAAAATATTCTTCACTTCGCTGTATGGCACACATCTACGAATCATTTTGTCTGCACACTGTTTGAATAAATTGGGCTCATCCCACATGTACCACTTGACGTCATGTAGGAACTTCTTTTTCTGTTGACGTGTCAGATCAGGAGGAAGGATTTTGCTCACCAAAAAATTGGCAAAATCTGCATACCATGGAAACTCAGAGTTTACTCCAAAAAGCTGCTCATTCGGGAACGATTAATTAATTACACACTTATCTTCCCCATCCTTTTTTGAATTTTCCATTCTCGAAAGATGATCCGCCACTTGATTTTCTATCCCCTTCATATCCTTTATTTCCAAGTCGAATTCCTGAAGGAGTAGAATCCATCTGATTAGTCTAGGCTTAACATCCTTCTTTGAGATAAAAAAACAAATCGTCGAGTGATCCGTGTATACCACCACCTTTGTTCCTATCAAATAAGCTCTGAATTTGTCAAAGGCGTATACTACTGCAAGTAATTCCTTCTCGGTGGTTGTGTAATTTAATTGGGCATCAGTAAGAGTTTTACTTGCATAGTATATGGCATGGAATATCTTCTCTCGGCGTTGACCCAAAATAGCCCCTACTGCGTAGTCGCTAGCATCGCACATTAATTCAAAATGCATCGTCCAATCCGGTGCTACGATCACTGGAGTTGCAGTTAATTTCTTTTTTAACTGTTCAAACGCTGCTTTACACTTTTCATCAAAACTGAAAACTGCATCTTTCTCTAAGAGACTGCATAATGGTTTAGCAATCTTAGAGAAATCCTTTATAAACCTACGGTAGAATCCGGCGTGTCCAAGAAAACTGCAGATTCCCTTAACTGAATTTGGCAGTGGAGGATTTTCTATCGTGTCCAGCTTTGCCTTACCAACGTCTAAGCCCTTCGTAGAGACCTTGTGCCCCAAAATTATTCCTTCTTCAACCATAAAGTTGCACTTCTCCCAGTTTAGCACCAAGTTGGTTTCCACACATCTTTTTAGAACTATGACCAAATTCTCTAGACATATATCAAAAGTGTTTCCATAGATTGAGAAGTTGTCCATGAAAACTTCTACATTCTTCTCCACCATATTCGAGAAGATGGCCATCATACATATTTAAAAAGTAGTCGGTGCATTACACAACCCAAAGGACATCCTTCTGAATGCAAAGGTGCCGTATGGGCACGTGAAAGTGGTCTTTTCTTGATCCTCAGGAGATATGACTATTTGGTTGTACCCTGAATATCCATCCAATAAATAATAGTATTCATGCCCAGCTAATCGGTCCAACATCTGATCAATAAAGGGTAAAGGAAAGTGGTCCTTCCAGGTTGCCTTATTTAGCTTCCTGTAATACATGCAAACCCTCCATCCGGTCACTGTCCTCATAGGAATTAGTTCATTGTCGTCGTTCTTCACTATTGTCATTCTACCCTTTTTGGGACGCACTGAACTCGATTAACCCATGTATTGTCTGAAATTGGGTAAATAATTCCTGCATCCAACCACTTCAAAATTTCCTTTTTACCACTTCTTTCATGATCGGATTTAGTCGTCTTTACTATTCCACTGTTGGTTTTGCGTCCTCTTCCATAAGAATCTTGCGCATGTAGAAGGATGGACTTATCCCTTTTATATTCGTAATTATGCATCCTATAGCTGACTTGTATTCTCTAAGCACCCTCAACAACTTACTTTCTTGAAGTTCGTTAAGCGCAGATGCAATAATAACAGGTAAAGTATTTGAATTACCCAAATAAGCATACCTGAGGTGTTTAGGAAGAGGCTTAAGCTCAAGAGTGGGTGGCTCTTCCAATGAAGGTTTCATCCATGCTGAAGCTTTTTCTTCCGTTTGTAATGGCTCGAATGGTACCTTGAACCTGCTAACTCCAAGCAATGAATCCAGCATGTGCAAGTAATCTACGAACTCTGGATCATCCAAGTCCTTATCCCCCAGTAGAGTATTTTCCAGCAGATCTCTGACCAAACTTTTAACTAAGTCTTCATTAACTATCCTGTCGATCACATCCAACCGAAAACACTCCTCCTCATCTGTAGGGAACTTCATGCCCTTGAATACATTGAATTTGATTTCTTGGTCATGAACCCTCATGATTAATTCCCCTTTCTGAACATCGATGAGAGTCCTACCTGTAGCCAAAAATGGCCTCCCTAAGATGATTGGGCTATTTTATCCTCTTCATACTCCAAAATTATAAAATTTGCTGGAAAAATAAACTTATCCACTTTAACTAAGATGTCTTCCACAATTCCTATTGGATAAGTTACTGATCTATTTGCTAACTATAGAGATATGTATGTAGGCTTCGGAGCTGGCAAACCCAATTGAGTGTAAACAGACAAAGGCATAAGGTTCACACTTGCCCCCAAATCACACAAACACTTGTTGAAGGCCATGTTATCAATTGTGCAAGGGATGGTAAAGCTCCCTAAATCCTTCAACTTCGGAGGTAACTTTCTCTATAAAACTTTGCTGCATTCCTCCGTTAAAGCTACAGTCTCGTAATCCTCTAACTTTTTCTTCCTTGACAGGATACCCTTCATGAATTTGGCGTAACTTGGCATTTACTCCAGGGCTTCTGCAAAAGGAATGTTGATATGAAGTTTCTTAAAAACTTCCAAAAACTTTGAGAATTACTTATCCAATTTCTGTTTTTGGACCCTCAGCTGAAACGATGGTGGAGGATACACAACGGGCTCAAAATCCGTCTTACTCTTATCCTCTCGCTTTTCCTCACCCTGTTTGTTTTCAACCACTTTGTCTTCACCTTCTTTATCATCTTTATTCAATTTTTTGCATTTTGTCCCTTAAGGTGTTTTCCACTCCTCAAAGTGATTACTTGAAACTGTTCATGATTCCCGTTTGGATTTTTTTTCTGTGTCACTAGGTAGAGTCCCTTGAGGCCTGTTATTAAGTGTTAAAGCAAGTTGTCCCATCCGATTTTCTAAGTTTTTGATGGCCACTGCTTGTGATTTCATTACCGCCTCCTTACCAGATATGTACTTCAACAACAACTCCTCTAAATCTGCCTTTTTCTCTTGCTGCAGAGCTGCTTGTTGTTGCTAATTTTGAAACCCCAGGGGATAAGATGGTCGTGGAGCCTACTGATTTTGATTATTAGCCCATGAAAAATTAGGATGATTTCTATTCCCCGGATTGTACGCATTCTGATACATATTCTGCTGAATCTTGTTATAGCTGCCCATAAATTGTACTGCTGCTGGGTTAATGGCACATTGTTATATAGGATGTTCCCCCGCACACAATTTGCAAACATAAGCAACCTGCTGTGTTTGTGCACCTGTAAGAGCATCCATCTTCTTCGATAAAGCTGAAATTTGTGCCGCTAATGCTGTTACCCCATCTACCTCTAACATCCCAGCTGCCTTAGGATGTATCATTCTCGCTGTGGGCTACTGGTAGTTGTTAGTCGCCATCATTTCTATCAGATCCTACGCTTCCTCATAACTCTTAGCCATGAATGCTCCACCCGAAGCTGCATCAATATTGGTCCTGAGATTACCATTCAACCCATTGTAGAACGTATTCATCTGCATCCATTTAGGTAGTCCATGACGTGGACATTTCCTGAGTAGTTCCTTGTACCTTTCCCATGCCTCATACAATGATTCCCCATGCAGCTGCTCAAACATTGTAACCTCGTTTCTCATCTTCGCAGTTTTTGCTGGTAGGAAAAACTTGGCCAAGAACTTCTAAGCAAGGTCGTCCCATGTAGTAATTGATCCTGGCAGTAGAGAGTGTAACCAACTTTTCACCTTATCCCGCAGTGTGAACGAAAATAAGCAAAGTCTGACTGCATCATCTGACACCCCATTGTATCTAAAGGTGTCATAAATTTTTAGAAAACTGACTAAGTGCTCATTCGGATCGTCGTTGGCAAATCCCCCAAACTGTACCTAGTTCTGTATTATCTGTATGGTCCCAGGCTTGATCTCAAAATTATTTATAGCTATTGCAGGCCTAGTAATACTCGACAAAAGTTCAGTCACCCTGGGAGTAGCATAATCCCTTAGCGCTTACTGATCCTCTTCAACCATTGTTTCTTTCTTATCAAAGTTCTCCCTGTTATCCCTAATCCACTTACTGAGCCTTTGAAACCTTTTCTTGATATAGTCCTCCAAAGGAAGCAAGTCTGGCTTCTTAGAGCGAGTTTGCATGCACTAAGTCAGATAACCAGAAACAAGAAGAACAAAAAAAAAGAAAATTTGTTTAAGTAAAACTGAACTAATTAAACTGATATTGAAAAATACTAAAATCACAACTAATCCCCGGCAACGGCGCCAAAAATTTATTGGTCGAAATCTATATACGCTCTACACGCAAGTGCACGTGGTCAACAAGTAATATAATGATGAGAAAAGTATCGTTCCCACTGAGACTAGTATGAAATTAAATCTAACAATTACCAGTTTTATAGTAACCCAATTTTATTAAACTATTCAAATTAATGATTAAAATTTATAAAAACTAAGAAACTAAAAATCCAAATCAATCAACACACTAAGTAACCGTAAATTTCAAGTAAATAATGAAGAATTAGGCTTATAACTTCACTTTAACTCTCACTCCGATTATCACACCCTATTCTAGTTCAATTCACTATCTCAGTTTATTAATCAAGAACACTAAAGTAGAATTAGCCATCTCTCGATGCACTAACATCGTATTAACTTAAATCTACAAATTTGATCGAATTAAGCCAAACACCCTAATTAACTAATTCACTATATCTCTATGTGAATTAAAATCAAATAAAGTTTAAATCTCAAGTTCTTTACACAATTACATGCGATGTTAGGTTTATCTATATCCTAAACATTCATCAAGATTCTATTAAAACACAGAATTCGAGAACACATGCTATAGTGATTAAGTCTAGATTTATACATCATCTCTCGAATCCATATAAATCCACACAGAATTGGTGATCAAGCAATTCATAAATTAAAGTGCAAATAACAACAGATAAACTGAATTGATAGTTTATTAAACTATAATCAAGGCATAACAATCATTGTTCAATAATAAAGATCCATTGCAAGCCTAATTAAGAATTTAGTTCGTCCTCAACAAATTAAAAACTAAAATAAGTAGAGAATTCATCATCCCAATTACAAAATTTGAATTAAAGCAATAGAATAGTTACAAAACCTCCCTTGTTCACCTTTAATTCTGTTATCTTCGTGATCCTCACCTTCCTTGCTTTCCTCTAATGATCTCCTATGAAAATTAGGGCCCAAAGTTGAATTGATTGATTGGTGTAATTAATCTCTGTTGTTATGTATTGTCCCAACATAAATCATGTATAACAATGATAACATGACGCCCAACATAGTCCCAGTTTATGCCAAATTGTTCCATTCACGCGGTTGCAGAAGTCTAATCAAAACAAACCAGTTTCTCTCTCCCCATACCCCCGCCTTAGCGAGGGTTTTTGTATTGGATAGGCCCGCCCCGGCGAGGGGGGGGGGTGCTTCTATTCCTGACCTTGTACCCCCCGCCCCGGCGAGGGTTTTCTTCACATATATGCCTGCCCCAGCGGGGGGTACTTCTGCAGCTCTGATTTTTGCTTATCTTGTGCCGCTTTCTCGCCATAACGCCACCAATATGTCACGAATGCTATGTAATGCAACCTAAACATAAAAAAAATAAAAACAAGTAAAACTGTACTCAAATAGACAGGATTACACTGTTTAAGTCCAATTCAGAAGCCAATGCATAGGTATAAAACCCACTCATCAATAACAAGTTTTGCTATTATAGCCAACAGTTTTAAGATCAAATCAGGCACGATTCATATGATCCAGAACTCGGTACAGTTTGGAGGAGCACCGAATGATAACCCTAATGATCACATTATCATCTTTTTGGAAATTTTCAATACATTCAGATTTAATGGGGTGTCGGAAGATGCAGTAAGGCTAAGGCTATTTTCGTTCACGTTGAAAGATAAAACTAAGAGTTGGTTGCATTCATTACCACCATGGTCAATAAAAACATGGAATGACTTGGCGCAAAAGTTTCTCGCTAAGTTCTTCCCACTAGCAAAAACGGCAAGAATGCGAGACAAAATCTTATCATTTATGCAATTTAATTCCGAATCTTTATATGAGGCTTGGGAGAGATACAAGGATTTACTGCAAAAATATCCACATCATGGGTTACCACTATGGCTGTAAGTGCAAACCTTCTACAACAGTCTTAACAGTCAAATAAGGACAAGTATCGATGCCGCTATAGGTGGAGCTTTAAACGAAAAAAGTTGTGAAGAAGGGTATGAATTATTGGAAAATATGGCAGCCAATTAGTGGCTCACCAGCAGATTAACTCAACTTAAAGTGGCAGGGGTATTTGAATTGGATGCCGTAACAGCTTTATCAGCTCAAATATCAGCACATATTTTAGCCTTAATAAAGAAGATTGATGCTCTGGGGTGCAGTTCTCGAAGTTTTTGGAAATCTTCAAGAAGTTACAGATTAATATTCCATTCGAGGAAGTCCTATAACAGATTCTGAGCTATGCAAAGTTTATGAAGGGTATTTTGTTGAGGAAGAAGAAGTTAGAAGATTATGAGACTATTGCATTAACGGAGGAAATTAGTGCGGTATTACAGAGGAAGTTGTCTCCAAAGTTGAAGGATTCGGGGAGTTTCAACATTCCTTATGTTAGTTTCCAGTAGGCACACAATAGATCTAGAAGGGGAGGGGGGTTGAATAGATCCTTTTAATTTTAAATACTTTTCTCGTTTATTTGTATTGCTAATGATTTAGCATATGAAAAACGTAAGAATCTTTTCAAGTACAACGGAATAAGTAAAAATCCCCTTCATTGATATATTCATAATTATATATACATTATTCTTAGAGTTAGTTAAGTTGTAAGCAGTTAATACATGCATAACAGTTATAGTGACAATAAGTAAATGACACAAGGGATTTTAAGTGGTTCAGAGACTCAAGCTCCTAATCCACTCTTCTGCTTTCAACTAGTAGAATTTCCACTAAAGAAGGGAAACACCCTGAATCACTAAGATTCTTTCAAGGCCAGCAGCCTTGGAGCTTCAGTTCACTAAGAACTCTTTAAGCCCAGTAGGCTTGGAACTCCTCTAGTTCCTTAGGAACTCCTCTAGTTCCTTAGGAACTCTTCAAACCCATCAGGCTTGGAACTTCATTTAGTCCCCCCGGACAAGAACCCCTCAGGCCCTGGCTTCTTGTTGTTGTTGGTGTTGTTGTTGTTGGTACTTTGTTGCTAAGATATCTTTAAGCTTGAACATCTTTTGTACTTTGCAGCTTGGCGTGGTCCTCTTTGCATTCTGCTTTGAGTCTGGACCACATGTCCTTTGGTGCAGCTGATCTTCATTCTTTTCTGCTCATCTTCATCCGATGTTAGATGTGCACCATCACCACCTGGGTTTGTTAAGTCTCTAAGCTTTTGGTAGATTTCGTCGGGCACTTAGCAATCCCTGAACTCTTCTTGAATGTTTTGCAGACATGATTCTACATATGTTCTTTTTCATCTTTTGGTTCATGGTGATTCATAGAGTGGCTCTTCGAATCTTCTTTGTGCTCTGCCACTTTTTTGAATGCTATCTTCTTGGCCTTCTCGGCTCTCAGCTTAGCTGCCATCTTAAGTGGCATTCTCATCTTTGTTGAGTGAAGCTTTAGTCTGTTCGAGTCCTTCTTCAAGACTGCTTCACTTCCACCTTTGTAGTCTCACTATCGCTGAGACTTGTTCTTTTTTGCTCTGGTGGAACTCGTAGAGTCAACAATATAGCATTCCAACAAGTTAACGATCCTTCAACTCTTGATCTTTGAAGCTTTAACTGATATATACTCCTTCCCAATCTTCCCATTGGAATATAGCCATTAAAAGCTATTTGAATTTCTTCGTAGATCTCAAATTATTTGGTGCAGACTGCTTGATGTGACCTGGTAGCTCCTTTATGACTTTACTAACACAACAGTCCGATACCTTACCTACCGCCTTAGAGTTGTCACCTTTCATATCAGGCAGGTAGTCTTCTTTCTTTCTTCTTTCTAACTTCTCGATTAGAACATCAGAGATTGACCTTTTGCATCGATGCTCTCAACTAGCAATGTTTAAATATCATTCTTCAGATTGAACCGTTGCCAATGCTTCAATCTTCAGATGATCGAACTCTACGATTCTGATGCATATGTTGTTGGACATGATCGTAGTGTGTTTTGTTGAATGTTGCTCATTGATTGATTGAGACAACACTACGATCCTGAAGAGTGTTCATTGAATCTTCAATGTAGAACACCTCTTCCTTCATTTGTGCAATGCTTCAATACTTCTTGTTTGCCTCGACTAATCTCAGGAACTGATAGCTTGACTCCTTGTTCGGGTCTCTTCTGAATAGCAAGACACCTTAGATTTGTGGTATGTCCAGCTTGCTTTCTCCTTGTGATCACCCGTTCACTTATCATCTATGGACTGACCCAATGCTTAATCAATTTAGCCTTGTTCTTCATAAGCTGACCAGTATCTCTGTGTACACTTCATTAATTCCTGCTTTATTTGGCAAACACTACGATCCTGGTTTCTTCTAAGATCTTTGTCTTCTGTTCTCTTGACAACTACTGCACTTGCTGACTATGCTTAGTCAGTTACTTTGACTGAAGTCTTCTTCTGATCAACTTATGGAAGACTTCATCTAAAATGGCTTCATAACTCAATCTCGATGTTGATTAGGTTGGTGCTTAGATCTTCTGCTAGCTTGCATGCCATTCGTTGAGTGATCTCTGGTTTCCTTCAAGTGGGATGTATCTTTGCAGCTTAGACCAGAGGTTCCATACGATATTCTAGGAGTGCTCATCTGTTGAGAATCGTGTTTACTCTACGATTCTGCCTTGGCGTTGTGAGCACCTCTGTTGATGTCTTAGTTCTGCACTCTACGATTTAGCTTTGGTTGTGCAGACACTATGACTCCGAGATCAGATGTTAACACTCTATAATTTTTGTCCTTACGCTTGTTGTCTTCATCTGATCTGGCTCGACTACGATCTCTGCCTTTTATTTGATCAGTAGACTCTACGACTCTGAGTGTGGTCTACGATTCTTATCTTGGCTTCGGCAGATGCTCAGTCGGCTCGTAGACAGGCTGTCTCTACAATTCTGAACATGACATTCTCAGCAGACTATGGCTCCGAGGATGTTCTTCTCGACACACTACGATCCTTCCTCATCTCTCCTGGCAGTCTACGAACTCCGAGATCTACTATCTTTCAGATTACGATTTTACCTTGATAGCTCTCGAGTTTTTCTTGGCTCTCCTTGCAGACTACGATTTCTGGTGCAATGCTCGACGATCAGACAAGCATATCTATTACATTGTAAGATCAACCTAACAAGCTTGATCTTTTTATATTTATAGTCCTTGTACATTATTTCTTTTTAAGGACATTACAAAGCTGTTTTACTTATGTATGATCAACCTAACATATTTGATCAATTCATTCTAAGTCCTTGTACATATGTTCCTATTATCTATCAAAGGACTTTACAACTTTTCTTAATGCAAGCATACTTGCATATTCATTCATTTATATCATAATCAAATCATACATAAATAGGAATATCATTCATATGATTATTCCTAATAATCTCCCCATATTTGATTATGACAAAAATAATTAGTGCATATGCATGATATGAATGAATCTTTTATACAGTGAGCAACTGTATTTCTAAAATATATAATCATGAATGTCATTGATAATAATATGGAATTACATAAACTATACCACTTTACATCCTGGATTCAGAACATACCTAACTGATTAGATATGTACCTTTTTGGCTCCATATGTGTCTCCAGGATGTCTGTTGATTAGCTATTTATCTGCGTGATCTTTTTACTCCTGCTCCCCCTGGGATGGTGACTTCATTTCTTTTCTCGGCTCTCCCTCAGACTCATAATCTTCTTCTTTATTTGGCTCCCCCTCAAACTCTCTATTCATAGGATCACCATCCTCTAGCTCCACCTCAGATGATGATTCTGCTTCTGTAGCTGCTGTCTTCTTCTTTGCCTTTCTCTTGGCCTTCTTGTTTCTTTTCTTCTGCTCTCATTGCTCTTCCTTGAATGCCTCTTTCTATGCCTCTTTTTCTCCCCCTTTTTGTCATTAATCACTTGTGAAAGCTGCTCCATGTTGGACATTAGTTGCTCCATCAGATAAGATGAGTTACCAACCTCAATCTTGAGTTCTTATTGGCTCAGCTCAAGTTATAGAGAGAAAGACTGATTCAGATTGTCAATCTTATCAGAGAGGGCTTGGATTTGCTCTTCATTAGCCTTCTGTGCTCGTAGAGCTTCTGCCTTCTATTCATTTATAGCCTTCAGATAGATTTAATCTCTCTCTCTCTCTCTCTTTGATTTTGAGAGATATATCATACATAGTGGCTTAGAGTTTGTCTTGAACCGCATTATCTCCTGCTTCTGTCAACATCTTTGCCTCTTTAGTGATGATGGATATCTTCTCAACCAACTCATCAGAATTCTTCAGTAACTCCTGCTCCGTAGGAGTTTGGACATGTGGTTGGGCATGCTCTTGTTGAACACCAGGTTGAACTCTACGATTTTCATTTTTGGACAGTTTTTCAAAAGTAGTAAGAATTTGGTAAATTGTTGAGTGCCAATCACTGTTGGACGATGAAGGAATTTCAGATAATTGTGCTTGGAGAGAGGGAAGCTTTTCAAATTGAACTTGATCATCTTTAGTGGTAGGGTGAAGGGACTCTACGATCATCCACTTGGGCATAATCCTTCTGCCATCAGGACCCACTCTACAATCATATAGAATGTAGTGGTTACCAGCATGTCGGTAGACTTTGAAGTGAGACTGGTCTTTGATCATTTTAGTTGCAAACTTCTTTACCCTTGGGAAGTTTTGAGACATCAGTTCCAAGTTCAAAAACTGTGAGTAACACCAGCTGAAGTAAGTTTTATCCCTTTCAGTATATGCCTTTAACCAGGGCATCCATGGGAAGAACCATCTCATCAAAAGGTCATCAAGATTGTACAAAATTGTAGTGCGGTCTAACTCCATGTTGTTCCAGTTGTTAAACACATCGTCTGTAGTTATCCTTACAACATTGAGTTGTTCATTTCTATAACTTACCCATTTTTTAGTGGTGCATCTTGTGATTCATTAAGGACTTCCACCACTATTCTTCTGCGAACTCTCGCTGGAAAGAGAACAGGATACTCTGCTGATTCCTCTGATTCCTGATTCGTAGATCTAGAATCTCTTTCCATTTCTTCACCTTCTGACCTTGAATCAAGATGACTTCTTTCATCTAATTCATCAGTGAATCCTTCATGCTGATTCTCATCACTAGTACCTTCTTCAACATCTTCTCTCTTGGAATCAGACTCATCATCACTCAATTCAATGATTACAGTAAAAGAGTCTCCTTTCTTCTTTAGAACAGATTTGGCAAGCAATCTATTGCTCTTTCTTCTCTTTTGAGGTTCAACTATAGGAGTTTCAGTCTCTTCTTCTTCTTCAGAATCTAAAGCTTCTGTATCATCAGATGAGCTTCCTTGATGTTCAACAACAATGGGGATAGGTCCTTCTTCTTTGGACTCAACATCTTTTGATCCATCATATGAATTTGTTTGGACTTTAACAGTAGGAGATGCAGTTGTTTCACCTTTTAAACTTTCTTCAGCAGCAAAGTTGTTGCTGTAAGGGTTAGCCATTGGACTTGTACCTTCTTCTTTACCATCGAATTTAGCTATACCTTTCATAGATTCAACTTCTTCTTTACTGGTGGACTTGCTCTTTGAGGGTTCAATCTTGAGGCTTTCAGTTCCCTTCTCATCTTTTGACTCTACGTTCTCTTCCTTGGAAGATAGACTTTCTTGGAGAACTGGGGCTGACTTCTTCATCACCTTTGTTTTCTTGTTGGATGGCCCTTAGAGTAATCTGTTACTCCTTCTTCTTGTTGGGATTTCTGCAGTTGATGCTCGTTCTTCTCCTGCTCCATGTCTCTTGTTGTCAGTGGAGAGACTACTTGGTGGAGCCTCTGTATTCTTCACACTCTTAGACTTCTTCTTTGCTGGTGTGGCTGCTACAGATACAGAGTCATCAGAATGGGATGGCTTGCATTCCACCTCTTGTGACTTTCTCTTCTTCACCGAGACCTTGCTGCTACTGCCAGAAGTTATTTACCTCTTGTTTTCCTTAGGATTTTTCTTCCAGTTCTCAAACAGTTATGGGGACATCATTTTGTGGACATTCAGTGGTTCTCCCTCATCATCCTTTATCTTGCTTTTTAATTTCTTCTTCATTACAATGGTCAAGGGTCTTCCATGAAAAACCTTTGTGAGTGGTTTATCTGTAGACTTCTTTATCTCTGCCTTTTCCAACCATTTGGTCAACCAATCAATTAGAAGAGCTCTAAAATTTATCTGTTGCTTCATGACAATTGCAGTCATAACTCTTAGTTGCAAATCACTGACAGTATCATGTGCGGTGTCCTAGCACAATATGCATTTTCCTATAATCTCAGCCAGAAATTCAAACTCTTCAGGAAACTCCTTCTTCTTTATATCCTTTAGATTTATATTTCTCTTATAACGCAGTAACCTCTTGCCTTCTTCAATGTCAACTTCATCGAGGTTTATCAGACCCTGGTTGGGAAACCCTAGACATTGGTTGATGTCTAATGCCCTTATCTTTAGACTTGCTCCTTTGACCTTTGTGGATAGAAGTCCAGAATCTATCGATGCATTGGAGTAGAATTTCTTCACTTGCTCCATATAGATTGGAGTGTTGGCTTCCAAGCATTCAGAAAAACCAGCATCCTTTACAAGGTCAAGTATATCCTTGAACTTTTTTTCTGATCTTTCAAACTTCTTGAAGCCGAGTTGGATTCATGTTATAACACCCCATTCTTCCATTTTGAGGGTTCAAAACAAATGGGTATTTAGTTTCAGACTTCTTATGAGAGATGGTTGAATGCGATTTGGGCAAATCTAGAGGTTTAATGGATTCAGGCTTTGAAGAGAATTTTGGGGTTTGAAAAAGAGAGGGAGAGAGGTTTGATAGCTTCTGATAACTGTTGGAGATTTTGAATTTATCTTTATGATAGTTTCTTCTGACTCTGCATAAGCTGTGATGTGTCAGCTAGTCATTGGTTGCACGATGCCCAGTAAGAAATTATAAATCCCCATAAACTTTTCAGTTTGATATTTCTTTTAAGAAAATAGGCATTACTGACGTGGATTGACCGTTGACCTTTTCAGTATGTAGAGTAGCTTGGTGAGGTAGCTATGGACTCTACGATTTTCTTTGTCGACTCAACAATCGTCTTCTGAGAGATGCTTCAGTAGATGATTTGACACTAATCTTCACCTTGAAGTTGCATTGCTTAACCACTGATGTACACTGAGATAGTTTGAGCACTAAAATTTTGAGGTGAGTTTGTCGAGCATCTTTTAACACTGTATTCGAACTTATCTCCACATGATCTGAATAGTTGGGCAAGTGCCTAATTCTTCCGAGCTCCTCATGAGATAGTATATCCTTTGGGAAGACTACGATTGTCGAGTCTATTCTACGATCGTTGAGGTTATACTACGATCGTCGAGTTCACTTCAGAATCTACTCTGCGATCGTTGTCTGACTTGGTCTTTGAGATGAAATTGACTAGGCATTCCTTATGGGTTAAGGTAGCTTAGGAAGGGCGACCCTCTTAGAGTGAACTAAGGGTTAGGTTTGTCCTTGAGGCGCTTTCCAGATGAAAAACTTTAGAAGTGATTTGCACTGATCTCTCATTTGACCTTTTCTGCTTGGGAGTTCCTCTACTAACTTTAGACATTTAGCTGTAATCATGGTGTCCTCCTGCTCTTACACTACGATCAGATGTTTAATCGTAGGCGCTCCACGATTTTGAGTTGGGTGGTTGACAAGGTTATCAGTAGTACGCTTTGAGACATTCCTACTGACTATGGATCTTCATTTGGTTCATCGGCCACAAAGTTTTGGGACTTTGTAACTGGTATATTGCTTCATAGTGTATTTCTGATACTTTCAGTGCTGCTGTTCCTTAACAAATCACTGCTCCCCCATGGTAGATACTGTCTTCTCAAAGAGGTGTGAGTTCTTCTTCTTCATGTGCATCAGAAGGAAGCCTTGCATATCTCTTTCTGACTAAAGTCATCATTATCAATTAAATCTTCTTGCATCATAGAAATGGATATCTTAAGGACTGTTCACTCTACGATCATTTGACAGTACTACGAACGTAGTCTTCCTTTGACAGTTTATGCTTGCAGAGTTCTACTTCTATGATGAGTTCCTTGAGGGTTCTTCTCAGTTGATATGCTTTGGATGATTGAGCATATAAGACCCTTTTTATCTTAGGGTGAATGGTCTGCTTCCATATGGAGATCAATAACCATGTGAGCTTCATTCATGTTAGCTCAGCAATCTTTAAGGACAAGCTTTGACAAATAAGGATTTTGTCATAAACATTTCTGAAATGTCTTAAGCCTTCTGTTGTTTGAATCCTCTTGACTGAAGTCTTCTGCCTTCAACATTCCTTATTCTGGTCAGATAGACCAAGTACCTACAGGTTAGATAAATTTCTATTTTTGGTACCCATGGTTAAATGGGTCCTGCTAGGTTAGCCTTCAAAATCCCTGTTCCTCATATGTTTGAATCTTCATTATATTGATCACCACCAATCATATTCATGCATGCATCTAATTTAGATATTACATTTTAAGATGCATGATGATGAGTGTGTATAAGATTAACCATTTTAACAAGACACTCTTTTTCTTTGATGGTTTTATCATTTGCTTGGTTATGTTCACAGAGTTTAAATGTTCACAGAGTGAGAATCAATTCTAACACTTATTTGTATCTCGTTGTTTTATGGAGGTGATCAGTTTCTACGAATCTTCAAGATACTCTTGTAGAACTGATCATACTCTATGTGTAATCAAAAACTTAGAACATAGGTTTGTACATACATACTAACCCATCAGCAAAGATTTATCCACTTAAAATTAATAAACCTTGATGTTCTTATGACCTATTTCAGATTTCGTTCAAGGTGTTATCTTCAACCTAAAACTTGGATGGAGAGAAAGTTTATAAGTATTTGAGTTTCCATCCTCAGTGTACTTTCTCTCTTCCTCTTTTTAGGTAGAGTATGGTCTCTTGATAGAATATTGCTATAGTGCATAAGGTGATGCAACATGATGTACACATTTATATTAATAAGGAACCGTACCTTTCCATTCTCAGTTTCTTGTCAGTCATTTATCTTGATATATTGTGGTTAGGCATTGATGTGCATATTTTTCATTCATTTCTGACAGCTTGTTGCTCCAGTTGTCCTTCATTCAATCAGTCATAGTCTTGAAGATGTAGGCTAAGAAAATCTCGGTATCCTTAGTTCTTTGATAACCTTGAACGTCGAGGTTCACATCCAGCTGTTGGGTAGCCAAATACATATTTGAGAAATTCTTATTTCTCCTCTGAATAAGTATTTCTTAGTATATATGGCCTTTTCATCATTCGGACTGGTGGATGCTTGACTCTTTGCTATTGATGCCTCTCGAGCTTCCTCGTCTGGTCTTCAGACTACAAGATTTACCATAGGCAAGGATTGGTCTTGTTGTTATGGCATTTAAGAACATGGACCAATCTGAGCAGCTTCAGGTGTATAAACACATTTACCTGTACACAATATTTCCAACATGTGAGCTCATCTATATTTACAAGTGACTTACTACTAAACTAAGTTTAGAACAATGTTTGTGCCTAGGATTAGACTTAAAGCGATTAGCTTTTGAATATAGCATGAGAACCTGCTCTGATACCAATTGTAAGTTTCCAGCAAGCACACAATAGATCTAGAAGGGGGGGGGGGTTGAATAGATCCTTTTAATTTCAAATGCTTTTCTTGTTTATTTGTATTCCTAATGATTTAGCATATGACAAATGTAAGAATCTTTTCAAGCATAGCGGAATAAGTAAAAGATCTCCTTTATTTATATATTCATAATCATACATACATTGTTCTTAGAGTTAGTTAAGTTGTAAGCAGTTAATACATACATAATAGTTATAGCAGTTAAGTACACAAAGTAAATGACAATAAGTAAATAACACAAGGAATTTTAAGTAGTTCACAGACTCAAGCTCCTAATCCACTCTTTTGTTTTCAACTAGCAGGATTTCCACTAAGGAAGGGCCGCACCCTGAACCACTAAGATTCCTTCAAGGCCACCAGCCTTAGAACTTCAGTTCACTAAGAACTCTTCAAGCCCAGAAGGCTTGGAACTCCTCTAGTTCCCTAGGAACTCTTCAAGCCCAGCAGGCTTGGAACTTCATTTAGTCCCTCCGGACAAGGACCACTCAGGCCTTGGCTTCTTGTTGTTGTTGTTGGTTTTGTTGTTGTTGTTGTTGTTGTTGTTGGTGCTTTGCTGCTAAGATGTCTTTAAGCTTGAACATCTTTTGTACTTAGCAGCTTGGCGTGGTCCTCTTTGCATTCTGCTTCGAGTCTGGACCACATGTCCTTCGGTGCAGCTGATCTTCATTCTTTTCTGCTTATCTTCATCCGATGTCAGCTGTGCACCATCACCACCTGGGTTTGCTAAGTCTATGAGCTTTTGGTAGATTTCGTCTAGCACTTAGCAATCCCTGAACCCTTCTTGAATGTTTTACAGACATGATTCTACATATGTTCTTTTTCAGTTTTTGGTTCATGGTGATTCATAGAGTGGCCCTCCGGATCTTCTTTGTGCTCTGCCACTTTTTTGAATGCTATCTTCTTGGCCTTCTCGGCTCTCAGCTTAGCTACCATCTTCAGTGGCATTCTCATCTTTGTTGAGTGAAGCTTTAGTCTGTTCGAGTCCTTCTTCAAGGCTGCTTCACTTCCACCTTTGTAGTCTCACTGTCACTGAGACTTGTTCTTTTTTGCTCTGGTGGAACTCGTAGAGTCAACAATATAGCATTCCAACAACTCAACGATCCTTCAACTCTTTTCAACTCTTGATCTTTGAAACTCTGGCTAATATATACTCCTTCCCAATCTTCCCATTGGAATATAGCCATTGAAAGCTATTTAAATTACTTCGTAGATCTCAAATTATTTGGTACAGACTGCTTGATGTGATGTGACAGCTCCTTTATGACTTTAATGACACAGTAGTCTGCTACCTTACCTACTGCCTTAGAGTTCTTACCTTTCCATGTCAGGCAAGTAGTCTTCTTTATTTCTTCTTTCTGACTTCTCGATTAGAACATCAGAGATTATCCTTTTGCATCGATGCTCTCAACTAGCAATGTTCAAATATCAGTCTTCAGATTGAACTGTTGCCAATGCTTCAATCTTCAGATGATCGAACTCTACGATTCTGATGCATATGTTTTTGGACATGATCGTGGTTGGTTTTGTTGAATGTTGGTCATTGACTGATTGAGACAACACTATGATCCTGAAGAGTGTTCATTGAATCTTCAATGTAGAACACCTCTTCCTTCATTTGTGCAATGCTTCAATACTTCTATTTGTTTCGACTAATCTCAGGAACTAATAGCTTGACTCCTTGTTTTGGTCTCTTCTGAATAGCAAGACACCTCAGATTTGTGGCATGTCCAGCTCGCTTTCTCCTTGTGATCTCCCGTTCACTAATCATCAATGGACTGACCCAATGCTTAATCACTTTAACCTTGTTCTTCATAAGCTGACCAGTATCTCTGTGTACACTTCATCAATTCCTGCTTTGTTTGACAAACACTATGATCCTGGTTTCTTCCAAGATCTTTGTCTTCTGTTCTCTTGACAACTACTGCACTTGCTGACTATCCTTAGTCAATTACTTTGACTGAAGTATTTTTTGGATCAACTTGTGGAAGACTTCATCTAAAATGCCTTTACAACTCAATCTCGATGTTGATTGGGTTGGTGCTTAGATCTTCTGCTAGCTTACATTCCATTCGTTGAGTGATCTCTAGTTTCCTTCAGGTGGGATGTATCTTTGTAGCTTAGACCAGAGGTTTCATACTTTGGATATTCTGGGAGTGCTCATCTATTGAGAATCGTGTTTACTCTATAATTCTGCCTTGGCATTGTGAGCACCTCTGTTGAAGCCTTAGTTATGTACTCTACGATTTAGCCTTGGTTGTGCAGACACTACGACTCCGAGATCAGATGTGAACGCTCTACGATTTCTGTCCTTACGCTTGTTGTCTTCATCTGATCTGGCTCGACTACGATCTCTGCCTCTTATTTGATCAATAGACTCTACGATTCCAAGTGTGGTCTACGTTTCTTGTCTTGGCTTCGGCAGATGCTCGGTCGGCTCGTAGACAGGCTATTGATGAGTGGGATTTATACCAGCGAATCGGATACTTTATGACTTAAGTAATTGCCTGAATTCGTAGTTTTTATGTTGTTTTATATAAATATAGTGTTATTGTGCTTAACTGATGTATTGAAGAGCTTTACAGTGCTATTCCAGCTTAAAGGGGCAAAACGGGCATTTTCCTCACACTCGCGCCGCGGCGCCAACTCCAGGCTTAATTGTCGCGCCGCAGCGCCACCGCATGGTCCTTGCTGACATCACCTTCACACCACGGTGCCGTTGAAGCTTATTAAGCTCGCGCTGCAGCGCGAGCTCCGTGTCCTTCATAATAATATGGCGCTGCAGCGCCAACTGCAACTTAGTGGCCCGCGCCGCGGCGCCACCTCCGGTGCCCAGGCAGAGACCAAGTGATTTTGACCTAGCAAAAGGAAGGAGGAGTATATAACATGGAGCAGCTTTGCATTTCTCGAGATACCAGACATTATACATCATATAGCTTAGCTTAGATTAGTTTTTTCTCTTTTCTTTTGTACTTTCTCTCTTTAGTTCTTAGTTGATGTCTGTAAATATAGATTAGGTAGATTAGGGAGAAGTTTGTGATTTCTTTGGAGCACAAGAGCAATGAGCGACACGGATTGGAAAGCTTGATTTGAGCAGAATTCGTGGGAGTTGAAGGGGCTTTGTTAGAGTTTCTTCTATCCATTTATTTTCTCTAATTTTGTATTCTATAAATGTTGTCTAATTTGCTACTTGTATTTGGTTTATTAAATATGAACTGAATATTTGCTCTAAGGTTATAATGGATCCCTTTGTTATTTAAATTGACTGTCTTTATCTCTTTGGTTGGCACCATATGATTTGGTTTAATGTATTTGTGCTTTATGATTCTCGCTAAGACATTAGTGATGATTTTGGTAATCTGCATGATATCGACAGAAGAATTGTAGATTTACACCTAAATATATTAGCATGTGATTGTGGGTTTTGACTGCATAAGTTGTGCGTAGAATAGACATATCTCTGTGCGCCACGTGCGACCTAATAAAGAACTTAGGCTTAAATCCTTGTTATGATTGATTCGCATAGACATATGTAGGATTGTATCTAGCTTGGACGTTCTTTTCTGTTCTATTCCCTTTGGGGTGGATCTGGAGAGGATATGTTTGTGCATACCTCGACAGAGGTGCATAGGCACCTGTGCGTTCTCGGTCGACAAATTATCGTGACCATTAAGACCAAAGAGAGAAAGGGTAGCTAGTTTGATGAAACATAACACGCCAGGTGTTCGACAGAATGCCTGTGTGGGGGTGAAGCTGTGAGCTTAGCTTGTAATTCCTTAGATTCTCATTCGTTATCTATTTACTTGCTTTGTTAATTAGCATAATTAGATTAATCACCCTTCTATTTACTGCTATTCGAATAAGATTTTGGCGATAAACAATCGGTACTTGGTAAATATTAGTCATAGTTCCTCGTGGGTACGACACACTTCTTATCACTATATTACTTGTTAGACCGCGTATACTTGCGCGTGTTTAGTGCTCGGTATTACGACCAACAACTGTCTCTATGATTCTGAACATGACATCCTCAGCAGACTATGGCTCCGAGGATGTTCTTCTTGACTCACTACGATCCTTCCTCATCTCTCCTGGCAGTCTACGAACTCCGAGATCTACTATCTTTCAGACTAAGATTATGCCTTGATAGCTCTCGAGTTTTTCTTAACTCTCCTGGCAGACCACGATTTCTAGTGCAGTGCTCGACGATCAGACAAGCCTATCTATTACATTATAAGATCAACCTAAGAAGCTTGATCTTTCTATATTTATAGTACTTGTACATCATTTCTTTTTAAGGACTTTACAAAGCTATTTTGCTTATGTAAGATTAACCTAACATATTTGATCAATTCATTCTAAGTCCTTGTACATATGTTTTTATTATCTATCAAAGGACTTTACAAATTTTCTTAATGCAAGCATACTTGCATATTCATTCATTTATATCATAATCAAATCATACATAAATAGGAATATCCTTCACATGCTTATTCCTAACACCTTGCACAATTAGGAACATGACCTTTAACAAATGTTTATGTGATTTGGGTGCGAGTGTGAATTTCATGCCATTATCTGTGTATACTCAGTTGGGTTTGTCGGCACTAAAATCTACAAACATCTCACTACAGTTGGCGGATAGATCAGTTACTTATCCGAGAGGGATTGTTGAAGATGTTCTAGTAAAGGTGGATAAGTTTATCTTCCTAGTGGATTTCATCATCCTGGATTATGAAGAAGATAAGAAAATCCCAATTATCTTAGGGTGGCCATTCTTGGCTATTGGAAGGACTCTCATTGATGTTCAGAAAGGGGAATTAACGATGAGAGTACAAGACCAAGAGCTAAAGTTTAATGTGTTCAAAGCCATGAGATTCCCTACAGATGAGGAAGAGTGTTTTAGAATGGATGTGATCAAAAAGATGGTTAATGAAGATTTGAGTAGAGGTTTGGATAGGGATCCGTTGGAAAACACTTTGATGGGGGATGCCGACTTAGATGATCTAGAATTTATGGACTATTTGCATATGTTGGATGCATTGCCTAGAGTGAGTTGATTCAAGGTGCCATTCGAGCCACTACATACGGAAGAGAAATCATCAGTACGAATGAAACCCTCACTTAAAGAGCCACCCACTCTTGAGCTAAAACCTCTTCCTAAACACCTCATGTATGCGTTTTTTGGTAATTCTAATACTTTACATGTTATTATTACATCTGCGCTTAACGAATTGCAGGAAAGTAAGTTGCTTAGGGTTCTTCGGGAGTACAAGTCTGCAATAGGATGGACAATTGCTGACATCAAGGGAATAAACCCTTCATTCTGTATGCACAAGATACTTGTAAGACCCCAACTTTTATGAATAAAGATTAATTTTTCTCGAAATATATATTTTTTTAATATTTTGGTGTGGATTTGGATATAATGTTATAGTTGTGACTAATATTTATAAATTTTGCAAAGTAAGCAAGTTGTTATAAACTAATTGATTGGTCGGGGAATATTCGTTTTAACAGAGAATATTCGTACGACGGAACAATCATTGGTGGACCCAACAACGGAATTATTGTCGGAATTAGAAAACAACAAAAATATCTTTTTATAAAAATAACAGTGAAAGTTTTACCGTTAATTGTTGAAATACCCGGTGATAAAAGTACAGTAATACGCGTGGTTGCAAAGTAGCACACGGTATTTGATGCTTACGTGAGAAGTCACTCAGTTATACTCAATTATTGCTACAGTAATTGCTGTATAGTATCTGATATTATTGATTCTATTATTGTCACAGTATCATCTACACAATATTTTATATTATTAAATCAATAATTGAGACGACAAAGGTATTCATATTATTATTTGTATTATTGACAATGTCTAAAAAGTTCTGTCGAGGAAAGGGGTTTGGTCACCTAATTGCGCGCCAATAGGAAGAAATCCTTATTGGAAAGCCCCCTCTTTCCTGTGAATGATCTGATTGTTAATATTGTAATTTATATTATTGATGAATAAATGTTGAACATATTTAGGGGATTTTTATGAATTATTTGTTGTAAATTTGGCGTATTATTTGGGCCCCCACTTACTCATTTTTTAAAATAATCGGTAGGAGGTTATAAATGATATATATATATATATATATATATATATATATATATATATATATATATATATATATTATAAGTTTTGTTTTTTTATGAAAAATAGAATATATTATATTTTATTATGCATAGTGTTTGCATAGTAAAATCATGTGATTTCAGAAAATCATACGTGAACTTACTGTGCTGTCCGTTATTTTTTCCATTACTGTGCATCCAAATAGTATCCTTCCATTCTTCTATAAATAGGATGCTTAGTTTAGAATTGAAAATCATACCAGAATCAGATAATTCTTCTTCTATAATATTGAGCATATTTCTTTCGAGTTTTAGAAAGCTTTGAGTGTAGAAAACAGTACAAGTTTTCTTCAAGAATATCCCCGCCCTACCAGTCAGAAGTACTTTCTTTTTAAGGTAATGGGTATTATTTATTTCATATTCGTTTATGATATTATTTTTCGTATTCGTAAAGAATTTTATTTTTGTTCAATATTCGTAAGGAATATTATTTTCGTTCAATATTCGTAAGGAATATTATCTTCGTTCAATATTCGTAAGGAATATTATCTTCGTTCAATATTCGTAAGGAATATTAATTTCGTTCAACAGTAATAAGGGATATTATTTTTGTTCAATATTCGTAAGAAATAATATTTTCTTCCATACTTTGTAGTATTTAAGTAATATTATTTCGTTTCAGATTCCGAATTCTACACTCATTTTATTAAGTATTGCTTTTATACTCCTTGAAATTAGTAGAATATCCTTGAAATTTACACTTCATCTAGTATCATTTCATAAGGATATTTTTCTGAACATTCTTGTTAAAGTTTAATTTTTTTATGCTGGAGTACTACTCACGGGATACTATTCACCCGAGATACTATTCATGATAAAAATTAATTTTTTTTCTGTCCAAATTATTTTTGATACAATATTATTCTTAAATTTTACTCCACAAAGCAGTATCATGTTGACAATTTGGACAATTATTGAATTCTGGATAAATTAAATTATAAATCTTTAAAATTTATCCTTGTTCTTATTTAATTGAATTCTTATATCATTGTCATCATCTTATGCTTATATTGTGATGAAAGTCATCTTTGGCCCGTAGTGCATAGATGGATTGTTGATTGGTATGATTATGACAAGGGATTATTCGGTATAATCATGACCTCTAATATTACAAATGATGTGGTAAAAGTTCTCATTGGCCCGTAATGCATTGATGGACAGTTATTGGCATGATCATGACCATTGGTGATAACACGAATATCCTTGGCCCGTAGTTATGGATAATTCAGTGATGTGGATTATTTATTGAGCTGAGTCTCAGCGATAAAATTGATGATAACTTTTTAAATCATAGAAGATAGTAGATATCATGCTATACTTGACTCTTCTAATGGATTACTTTTTCCGCTGCAGTTAAACTTGTTGTTTATTATATTCTATAAGTTTAACACTATTGAAGGATACCGATAATTTATTCTGCATTATCTTAGTCATAATATTTTTTACTGGGCTAGTTGAGCTCACTCTTTTGCTTTCATTGTTCTCTTCAGGAAATGAGAACGTAGCCGGGACTAGTCGGGGAATGGAGTGACGGTTCGAGATGGTGGCTGTAGTAGTCCTCACTATTTGAAAAAATAGTGTAATAATAATTGTAATGAGGACTTTATTTGAGTTTAGATACTGTCTACGAGACAATATCAGTGTTAAAAACTCTCAGCTACATTTTGTCGTATTGTATAAATGAAGTTTGTATTTAAGTTATGTATCATGTATTTCTCAATTCAGAATGGGTGATGTATACCTATTTTGAGGGCGTCACAGTTGGTATCAAAGCTTAGGGATATGATCCCTAGCTGAGATTTGAGGCTGGAACTAGGAGGGGAGAGATGGGTAAATCTTTCGCTAGTATGACCTACCTAAGCTTTTTTGTTATTTAATTGGTCAGTCAGAATATAGGGATAATATGTGGTATCTCAATTAACCCTTGTCTTGCAGAAGTGTTTGAAAATGGCATTTGAAAATGTTGAGATAAGCAATGGAGCACAAGAGACCGTTGAGTCACCACAGATCAATAACCAGGATAATGTGCATCAGGAAGGCAACAATCCTCATGTAAACAACAATACCGACCAAATGATGAATGACAAAATATTCAGAGGCTTTCATGCAACATCAGGCGAGAGAGACTCCTGTGCAAAATACAGGTGGAAACATTGGCAACTAACGGATGGTCACTGCAAAGCAGTTCAAGGAGCTGGGACCACCGGAGTTTTTGGGAAAGACAGAACCACTTAAGGCAGAGACATGAATAAAGCATATCACCAAGATATTTGATATCTTGGGATGCTTCGAGGAGCAAATGGTTCCCTTTGCCACCTTCATGTTGCGGGAGAGGCAGATTACTGGTGGGAATCTATAAAACGTACTCAATCTGCATCATTGAAGATGTCTTGGGAGAAGTTCATAGAACTGTTCAACGACAGCTCTCGAAAGTATTCGTCATATGAAGGAGGTGGAGTTCATCAAGCTGGAGCAAAACAATATAACCATATCGCAGTACAAGGCTAAATTTGTGGAGTTATCCTGGTTTGCATCCCATTTGGTAGATAATGAGGAGAGAATGACACGAATATTTCTGCGAGGTTTGAAAACCGAAATACGTCAATACCTTATTTCTCACAAACTTTGCTTGTATTCAAATGTTGTGAATAGGGCTCAGTTATTAGAGCGCGATAATGAGTCAACCCAACTAAGAGAGAGCAGTCGGCAAATCGATAATACTAGTGGTAGCAGTCATCGAAGCGGTGACAACAAACGCGGAGGGAATCAACATGCCAGAAATGGTAACCACTTCGGTGGTAATCATGGCCAAGACGATAGAAGTGGAAATTTCAAGAAGAGAAGGTTCAACAATAATGGAAAGACAGCAGCACCAACACTCGCTTTCAAGGAAGGAGAATGACCACCGATCGTATGCTTCAAGTGTGGAGGGGAGGGACACATCAGTCCAAACTGCACGATGTAGTTCAAAGCATGTTATAATTACGGAAGAGAAGGTCACTTAGCTCGATTTTATCGTGCAGTGAGGTCAAGTCCAGCTGGGATGGATGCACCAAAGGCCGTCCCAGACAGGTCAAAGTCGGTAGTTCAAGGGAGAGCATTTGTCGTAACCTCCCAAATAGCGAGGAACACGAACGAGTTTATTATGGGTAAGCTAATCATAAACTCTTGCGAAGTCTATACCTTATTTGATACCGGTTCTACCCATTCTTTTATTTCTCCTACTTGCGCTCAACGTTTAAATTTAACTCCGGAGAAATTAGACTTTGACTTATCTGTTGAAACTCCGTTGGGAGAAACCTTCATTACATCCACTGTTTATAAGTCTTATTTGATTCAAATCGGCACCCGCACATTACCTGTCGATCTCATCTCTTTGAAAATACTTGCATTTGATGTGAATTTAGGGATTAATTGGTTAACTACTCATCATGCTAAAATTGATTATTTTAGTAAGGTTGTTAGATTTCATACTCCTAACCAACCTATTATGCGAATTCAAATAACCAAACCACTAAAGTCAATCATTGTCATATCAAGCTATAAAGCTACTCATTTATTGAAAAACGGATGTCAAGCTTTCTTAGCCCATGTCATGAATTTAAATAAAAATACGTCAGATTTTAATGATTTTCTATTGTTAATAAATTTCTTGACGTATTCCCTGAAGAACTTCCTGGCCTACCCCCAGAGCGTGAAATCAAATTTTGTATCAACCTTGAACCCGGTACAAAACCCATTTCCAAAGCCCCATATCGAATGGCTCCTATTGAACTTCAGGAGTTAAAAACTCAACTACAGGAATTGTTAGACATCGGTTTCATTCGTCCTAGTACGTCTCATTGGGGTGCTCCTGTTCTATTCGTAAAGAAGAAAGATGGAAGTATGCGACTTTGTATTAATTATCGGGAGTTAAATCATGTTACTATCAAAAATAGATGCCCATTGCCTCGCATTGATGACCTGTTTGACCAGTTGCAAGGCGCTAAATTCTTTTCAAAGATCGATCTTCGTTCTGGATATCATCAGTTGAAGATTAAAACTGATGACATTCCAAAGATTGCTTTCAGAACTTACGGGCATTACGAATTCCTAGTCATGTCTTTTGGATTGACTAATGCTCCTGCTGCTTTTATGGATATTATGAACTGAGTATTCAAGGAATATTTGGATCATTTTGTGGTCGTCTTTATTGATGACATCCTCATATACTCCAAAAGCCGTGAAGATCATGAGCAACACTTGAGGCTGATACTCCAAAAGCTTCGTGAAAATAAGTTATATGCCAAGTTGAAGAAATGCAAGTTCTAGCTTGAGGAAGTAGTATTCCTTGGGCACGTAATATCAAATCATGGAATATCTGTTGACCCAACGAAGATTAAAGAAGTTCAAAGCTGGGAGCAACCTAAGTCAGTGACCAAAGTACGTAGCTTTCTGGGCTTAGCTGGTTATTATTGGAGATTCGTGGAAGGATTTTCTCGAATCTCTACTCCATTAACTCAGCTGACTCGAAAAAATACAAAATTCGGTTAGACCGAGAAATATGAGAAGTGTTTTTTAGAACTCAAGAGAAGACTCATTTCAGCACTTGTTCTGACAATACCATCTGGTTTGGAGGGATTTGACATTTACATCAATGCTTCAGGTAGAGGGTTAGGATGTGTTCTCATGCAATATGGGAAATTCATAGCCTATGCCTCACGACAACTCAAAGAATATGAGAGGAATTATCCTACTCATGATCTAGAGTTGGCAGCAGCCGTTTTTGCGCTTAAAATCTGGAGGAATTACCTGTATGGGGAGAAGGTGGAGATTTATACCGATCATAAAAGCCTCAAATATTTTTTCACCCAAAAGAAACTCAATATGTGACAAAGACATTGGCTCGAGCTGTTGAAAGATTATGATCATACCATTCAATACCATCCTGGAAAAACGAACATGGTAGCTGACGCATTGAGTAGAAGATCATATGCGGGTATGAGTGCGATAGTGTTAACGTAAAGGCCCATTTGGTATGATTTATAAAGGATGTAGATAGAGATAAAGACTCTTGAGACCCACGTGATGATGTCAAATATACGAGTAGAACCAACTTTAATCGATAAAGTTAAAGCTGCTCAAGCTACGGACCTGGAGCTGATGCGTATGAGGAAGAAAGTACAATAAGGTGCTATTCCAGAAGCAGGAATCAATGAAGAAGGAATACTTCGAGTCAACTTCAGACTTTGTGTTCCTAACGACCCTGATTTAAAGTATAAAATCTTGATGGAGGCACACAACACACCATTTTCAATCCATCCCGGGAGTACCAAAATGTATCGTGAACTTCGACATACATTTTGGTGGAGCAATATGAAAAGAGATATCGCGAAGTTTATCTCAAGGTATCTAACTTGTTAACATGTCAAGGCGGAGCATTAAGTGACAAAAGGTCCATTGCAACCACTTGAAATTCCACAAAGTAAGTGGGAGCACATTACCATAGATTTTGTTACTGGTCTTCTCAAGGTTTCTCAAGGGATAGATGCAATTTGGGTCATTATCGATAGATTAACCAAGTCTGCTCATTTCTTACCTATACGAGAAAATTGTTCACTTGAACGTCTTGCTCGTATATACATAAATGAGATTATAAGACTGCAAGGTATGCCAGTATCCATAGTTTCTGATCGAGACCCAAGATCCACTTCACGATTTTGGATTAGTTTGTAAAAAGCTATGGGCACAAATTTACGATTTAGTTCGGCATATCATCCTCAAATGGACGGGCAGTCAGAGAGGACTATTCAAACTCTTGAAGATCTATTAAGACTCTATGTCTTTGACTTCAAAGGAAGTTGGGACAAGTTCTTACCATTGGTGGAATTCTCCTATAACAACATTTATTAAGCAAGTATTGGCATGGCTCTATTCGAGGCGTTATATGGACGCAAGTGTCATTCTCCAGTATATTGAGATGTGGTGAGTGAAGCAACGTTGTTGGGATCGAAATTGGTACGCATGACAACATAAAAGATTCAAATGATCCGGAAACGAATAAAAACCTCACAAGATCGACAAAAGAGTTATGTTAATCTTCATCGAAGGGACGTAGAATTCAATGTTGGTGATCATGTGTTGTTAGCTGTTGCTCCATGGAAAGGAGTTACACGATTTGAAAAGAGAGAAAAGCTCAATTCTCGATTCATTGGGCCATTCGAAATCTTCGATCGAGTAGGAACTGTGGCCTATAGACTCGTCTTACCGCCAAGTATGTTTCGTGTTCATTACATTTTTCACATATATATGTTACGTAAACATGTGGAAGACCCGAACCATATTATTAATTTAGAACCGGACGAGATAGCGGAAGATTTAACATATGAAGAGGTACCTGTTAAAATCTTGTATAAGAAGGAACATATTCTATGCTCCAAGATTATACCTCAAGTCAAAGTTTTATGGAGAAACCACCATGTTGAGGAAATGACCTGGGAGTTAGAATTTGAAATGAAATCAAGTTATCCTCACCTCTTCGACATACCAAGTATGTACCCCAATTTTGAGGATAAAATTTCATAAGAAGGGGAGGCTGTAAGACCCTAACTTTTATAAATAAAGGTTAATTTTTCTCGAAATATATTTTTTTTAATATTATAGTGTGGATTTGATATAATGTTATAGTTATGGTTAATATTTATAAATTTTGCAAAGTAAGTAAGTTGTCATAAAATATTCGATTGGTCGAGGAATATTCGTTTTAACAGGAAATATTCGTACGACGACAAAATCATTAGTGAACCCCACAACGGAATTATTGTCAGAGTTAGAAAACGACAAAAATATCTTTTTATAAAAATAACGGCGAAAGTTTTACTGTTAACTGTTGAAATACCCGGTGATAAAAGTATAGTAATACGGGTGTTGTATAGTAGCACACGGTATTTGATGCTTACGTGAGAAGTCACTTAGTTATACTCAATTACTGCTACAGTAATTGCTGCATAGTATCTCACATTATTGATTCTATTATTGTCACAATATCATCTGCACAATATTTTATATTATTCAATCAATAATTGAGATGACAAAGTTATTCATATTATTATTTGCATTATTAAAAATGTCTAGAAAGTTCTGTCGAGGAAAGAGGTTTGGTCACCTAATTGTTCGCTAATAGGGAGAAAACCTTATCGAAAACCCCTATCT
This sequence comes from Panax notoginseng, assembly GCA_016801055.1. Lineage (NCBI taxonomy): Eukaryota > Viridiplantae > Streptophyta > Magnoliopsida > Apiales > Araliaceae > Panax > Panax notoginseng. The sequence goes on along the minus strand of CM029013.1, from coordinate 116,511,564 downwards.
TTCCTGGGAATGATCTGGTTGTTAATATTGCAAATTATATTTTTGATGAATAAATGTTGTTAAAAATATTGAAGAGTTTTTTATGAAGTATTTGTTGTAAATTTGACGTATTATTTGGAACCCCACTTACTCATTTTTTAAAATAATTGGTAGGAGGTTATAAAGTATATATATAAAGTATATATATATATATATATATATATATATATATATATATATATATATATATATATATATATATATATAAGTTTTATTTTTTTATAAAAAATAGAATATATTATATTTTATTATGCATAGTATCTGTATAGTGTTTGCATAGTAAAATCATGTGATTTCAAAAAATCATACGTGAACTTACTGTGCAGTCCGTGATTTCTTCCTTTACTGTGCATCAAAATAGTATCCTTCTATTCTCCTATAAATATGATGCTTAGTTTAGAATTGAAAATCACACCAGGACCAGATAATTCTTCTTCTATAATATTGAGCATATTTCTTTCGAGTTCTAGGAAGCTTTGAGTGTAGAAAACAGTACAAGTTTTCTTCAAGAATATCCCCGCCCTACCAGTAAGAAGTATTTTTTTTAAGGTAAGGGGTATTATTTATTTCATATTCGTTTACGATATTATTTTTTGTATTCGTAAGGAATTTTATTTTCGTTCAATATTCGTAAGGAATATTATTTTCATTCAATATTCGTAAGGAATATTATCTTCGTTCAATATTTGTAAGAAATATTATTTTCATTCAACAGTAGTAAGGGATATTATTTTTGTTCAATATTCGTAATAAATAATATTTTCTTCCATTACTCTATAGTATGTAAGTGATATTATATCGTTTCAGATTCCAAATTCTACACTTATTTTATTAAGTATTTCTTTTATACTCCTTGAAATTAGTAGAATATCCTTGAAATTTGCGCTTCATCTAGTATCGTTTCACAAGGATATTTTTTTGAACATTCTTGTTAAAGTTTAATTTTTTTATGCCGGAGTACTATTCATGAAGTACTATTCACGGGGGATACTATTCATGATAAAAATTAATTTCTTTTCTGTCTAAATTATTTTTGATACAATATTATTCTTGAATTTTACTCCACAAAGTAGTATCATGTTGACAATTTGGGCAATTATTGAATTCTAGATAAATTAAATTATAAATCTTTAAAATTTATCCTTGTTCTTATTTAATTGAATTCTTATATCATTATCATCATCCTTATGCTTATATTGTGATGAAAGTCATCTTTGGCCCGTAGTGCATAGATGGATTGTTGATTGGTATGATCATGACCTGTAATGTTACAAATGATGTGGTAAAAGTCCTCATTGGCCCGTAATGCATTGATGGACAGTTATTGGCATGATCATGACCATTGATGATAACACGAATATCCTTGGCCCGTAGTGCATGGATAATTCAGTGATGTGGATTATTTATTGAGCTGAGTCTCAGCGATAAAATTAATGATAACTTTTTAAATCATAGAAGATAGTAGATATCATGGTCTACTTGACCCTTCTAATGGATTATTTTTTCCGCTGCAGTTAAACTTGTTGTTTATTGTATTCAATAAGTTTAACACTATTGAAGGAAACGATAATTTATTATGCATTATCTTAGTCATAATATTTTTTACTGGGCTAGTTGAGCTCACCCTTTTGCTTTCATTGTTCTCTTCAGGAAATGAGAACATAGACGGGACTAGTCGGGGAATGGAGTGACGGTTCGAGATGGTGGCTGTAGTAGTCCTCACTATTTTAAAAAATAGCGTAATAATAATTACAATGAGGACTTTATTTGAGTTTGGATACTGTCTACGCGACAATATCCGTGTTAAAAACTCTCAGCTACATTTTGTCATATTGTATAAATGAAGTTTGTATTTAAGTTATGTACCATGTATTTGGCGACTCAGAATGGGTGATGTATACCTATTTTGGGGGTGTCACAGTTGGTATCAAAGCTTAGGGATATGATCCCTAGCTGAGATTTGAGGCTAAAATTAGGAGGGGAGAGATGAGTAAATCTTTTGCTAGTATTACCTACCTAAGCTTATTTATTATTTAATTGGTCAGTCAGATTATAGGGATAATATGTGGTATCTCAATTAACCCTTGTCTTGTAGAAGTGTTTGAAAATGGCATTTGAAAATGTTGAGATAAGCAATGGAGCATAAGAGACCGTTGAGTCACCATAGATCAATAACCAGGATAATGTGCATCAGGAAGGCAACAATCCTCATGTAAACTACAATACTGACCAAATGATGAATGACAACATATTCACAGGCTTTCATGCAACATCAGGCGAGAGAGACTCCAGTGCAAAATACAGGTGGAAACACTAGCAACTGACGGATGGTCACTGCTAAGCAGTTCAAGGAGCTAGGACCACCGGAGTTTTTGGGAAAGCCAGAACCACTTAAGGCAAAGACGTGGATAAAGCATATCACCAAGATATTTGATGTCTTGGGATGCTTCGAGGAGCAAATGGTTCCCTTTGCCACCTTCATGTTGCGGGAGAGGCAGATTACTGGTGGGAATCTGTAAAACGTACTCAACCTGCATCATTGAAGATGTCTTGGGAGAAGTTCCAAGAACTGTTCAACGACAAGTACTTTCTCGAAAGTATTTGTCATATGAAGGAGGTGGAGTTCATCAAGCTGGAGCAGAATAATATGACCATATCGCAATACAAGGCTAAATTTATGGAGTTATCCCGATTTGCATCCCATTTGGTAGATAATGAGGAGAGAATGACAATGTTTCTGCGAGGTTTGAAACTCGAAATACGTCAATACCTCATTTCTCACAAACTTTGCTTGTATTCAGATGTTGTGAATAGGGCTCAGTTATTGGAGCGCGATAATGAGTCAACCCAACCAAGAGAGAACTGTTGGCAAATCGATAATACTAGTGGTAGCAGTCATCGAAGCGGTGACAACAAACGTGAAGGGAATCAACATGCCAGAAATGGTAACCACTTCGATGGTAATCATGGCCAAGACAATAGAAGTGGAAATTTCAAGAAGAGAAGGTTCAATAATAATGGAAAGACAGCAGCACCAGTACCCGTTTTCAAGGAAGGAGAATGACCACCGATCATATGGTTCAAGTGTGGAGGGGAGGGACACATCAGTCCAAACTGCACGATGTAGTCCAAAGCATATTATAATTGCAAAAGAGAAGGTCACCTAGCTCGATTTTATCATGCAGTGAAGTCAAGTCCAGCTGGGATGGATGCACCAAAGGTCGTCCCAGATAGGTCAAAGCCGATAGTTCAAGGGAGAGCGTTTGTCATAACCTCCCAAAAAGCGAGGAACACGAACGAGGTTATTACGGGTAAGCTAATCATAAACTCTTGCAAAGTCTATACCTTATTTGATACCGGTTCTACCCATTCTTTTATTTCTCCTACTTGCGCTCAACGTTTAAATTTAACTCTGGAGAAATTAGACTTTGACTTATCTGTTGAAACTCCGTTGGTAGAAACCTTCATTACATCCACTGTTTATAAGTCTTATTTGATTCAAATCAGCACCCGCACATTACCTATTGATCTCATCTCTTTGAAAATACTTGCATTTGATGTGATTTTAGGGATTAATTGGTTAACTACTCATCATGCTAAAATTGATTATTTTCGTAAGGTTGTTAACTTTTATATTCCTAACCAACCTATTATGCGAATTCAAGCAACCAAACCACTAAAGTCAATCATTGTCATATCAAGCTATAAAGATACTCGTTTATTGAAAAACGGATGTTAAGCTTTCTTAGCCCATGTCACGAATTTAAATAAAAATACGTCAGATTTGAAAGATTTTCTATTGCTAATAAATTTTCTGACGTATTCCCTGAAGAACTTCCTGGCCTACCCCCAGAGCATGAAATTAAATTTTGTATCGACCTTGAACCCGGTACAAAACCCATATCTAAAGCCCCATATCGAATGGCTCCTATTGAACTTCAGGAGTTAAAAACCCAACTACAGGAATTATTAGACATCGGTTTCATTCGTCCTAGTACGTCTCCTTGGGGTGCTCCTGTTCTATTCGTAAAGAAGAAAGATGGAAGTATGCGACTTTGTATTTATTATCGGGAGTTGAATCATGTCCCTATCAAAAATAGATGTCCATTGCCTTCCATTGATGACCTGTTTGACCAGTTGCAAGGCGCTAAATTCTTTTCAAAGATCAATCTTCGTTCCGAATATCATCAGTTGAAGATTAAAACTGATGACATTCCAAAGATTGCTTTCAGAACTCGGTACGGGCATTACGAAATTCTAGTCATGTCTTTTGGATTGACCAATGCTCCTGCTGCTTTTATGGATATTATGAACCGAGTATTCAAGGAATATTTGGATCATTTTGTAGTCATCATTATTGATAACATACTCATATACTCAAAAAGCCGTGAAGATCATGAGCAACACTTGAGGCTGATACTCCAAAAGCTTCGTGAAAATAAGTTATATGCCAAGTTGAAGAGATGCAAGTTCTGGCTTGAGAAAGTAGTATTCCTTGGGCACGTAATATCAAATCATAGAATATCTGTTGACCCAGCGAAGATTAAAGCAGTTCAAAGCTGGGAGCAACCTAAGTCAGTGACCAAAGTACGTAGCTTTCTGGGCTTAGCTGGTTATTATTGGAGATTCGTGGAATGATTTTTTCGAATCGCTACTCCATTAACTCAGTTGACTCGTAAAGATACAAAATTTGGTTAGACCGAGGAATGTGAGAAGAGTTTTCTAGAACTGAAGAGAAGAATCATTTCAGCACCTGTTTTGACAATACCATCTGGTTTGAAGGGATTTGTCATCTACATCAATACTACAAGCAGAGGGTTAGGATGTGTTCTCATGCAACATGGAAAAGTCATAGCCTATGCCTCACGACAACTCAAAGAATATGAGAGGAATTATCGTACTCATGATCTAGAGTTGGCAGCAATCATTTTTCCGCTTCTGGAGGAATTACCTGTATGGGAAGAAGGTGGAGATCTATACCGATCATAAAATCCTCAAATATTTTTTCACCCAAAAGGAACTCAACATGCGACAATGACGTTGGCTCGAGCTGTTGAAAGATTATGATCATACCATTCAATACCATCTTGGAAAAGCGAACATGGTAGCTGACGCATTGAGTAGAAGATCATATGCGGGTACGAGTGCGATAGTGTCAACGTAAAGGCCCATTTGGTATGATTTAAAAAGGATGGAGATAGAGATAAAGACTCTTGATGTAAGACCCCGAATTTTATGAAATAAAAGTATTCAATTTTTCTTATAATTACTATTCAGTAAATGGTTAAATTGATAAATGTTAAAGTTAAGGGTGATATATGAATTTTTTTTTTTCAAAATACACAAGTGGTTATAAAATATTCATTGTTGTCGGGGAATATTCGTTTGGTCGTGGAATATTCTTTCTGTCGGAGAATATTCGTACGACGGCGCAGCCATTTGTGGGCCCCATAACAGAATAACTGTCAGGTGAAGAAAACGATAAATTTGAGTTTTTACAAATAACGGCGTAGTTGTTACCGTTAACACTGTTGGAATACCTGGTGGTTAAAATACAGTAATACGCGTTATTACACAGTAGCACACGATATTGCATAGTATTTTTGGAATTATTGATTCTTACGTAAGAAGTCACTACTCAATAATTGTTACAGTAATTACTGTTCAATATTTTATTTCATTGATTCAATAATTGCTACGTTAAAATTTTATATTATTGTTGTTCAATAATTGTCACTGCACAGTATTTCCCATTATCAGATCAATAATTCATATTATTTGAATAATATTATTAGATAACATTATTAGCAATGTCTAGAAAGTTCTGTCTAAGGAGAGGTTTGGTCACCTAATTGCGCGCCAGTAAGGAGAAATTCTTATTGGAAAGCCCCCTCTTTCCTGTGAACGGCCTGGTTGTCATAAATATGATTCTGTAATACTATTTGTGAATAATTAATTATTGATTCATATGATAAGAAAATATTTATTTTATGTGGATATAAATGAGGGATATATTTTTGTGGTTAAAAATGAAGGAGTTAATGTTGAAGTTTTTATCAGTTTTTTTGTCGAAATGGAGGTATTAAAAATCAAGGTTTTTAATATACTTTGCGAGGGTTATACTTTTTAATCCGACCGTTGGATCGTGGTAATATTTAGATATGTTATACATATATAAGTTGAGTATATATCCACAAATTTTGAACCGTTAAAAATGAACGTATGATTTGTTATGAATTTTACGAGATGACTGGTTCAGAAATTGTTGAATTTTCGGAATTAATCATTTTGGTAGAAAATTCTAGAATTGGTGGGCTCCACTCTTGGTTGGTGAAGAAATGTGCTGAGATTTTTATTCAAATGTGGTGGATGGGAATAGTAGCAGGTAAAGCCATCAGGTTGCAGGTTAAGTGTGCTTCGACGTGCTAACATTTTCCTATAAATAGAGGGCTAAGTTAGAATTGCAAATCACACCAGAATTCATAAGTTTTCTCTCTTTCTCTCTCTAGATTATTGAGTGTATTTTGTAAGTATTTAGATACTCTGTGAGTTTCTATTCATCAGTGCAAGTTTCCTTCAGCCTTATACCGATCAGAAGTACTGCTCTTTTGAGGTAAGGGATAGTAAGGGATTTTAAGGGTTGTTATGTTTTTCAGTTTCGTAATTCTTCTGATCTTCAGAAAATTCTGGAAAAATTTGAAATGATATTTTGATGAGTTTTATTGATTGTGTCCAAAAATGGTGATTTTTGGATGTATAGATTAAGAGTTATGAATTTTATGAGAAAAGACTATTTTAAAAGTAACCGCTTATAACTCATTGTGGTTAACTCCAAAATTGATAAAATTTTTATTGGAAGTATATCTATATAATATCAGTGTACTCTGTGAATTTCGGAATTTTTGGATAAAAGTACAATTTATGATAAATGTCTAAATATTCGGCGGTTTTGGCCATATGAAAAATAGTAAATGAATTTTAAAAATTCTGAGAAAAATATATGTTCAATATGGGACTATATTCTACTAAATCTCAGAAAAGAAATATTTTTGGAACTGATTTGGTATTTTTCATGAAAATAAACTAGTTATGAGTAAATAAATTAAATATGTTATGTGAAGTAAGAAAATTAAAAAATAGGATTTTATGACTTGAGAATCCTATATGAGGTATATGCAGATTTTTTTATGAGGGTTTTGGTTATTGGTGATGAAACCTTATGAGTTTAGAATTTTAGGATGATTAAATGCATTATTTAGTAAAGTGTAAATAATTAAAATAAATTGTTTATAAGTTTAAGAAATGTTATTTCAATATCATTATACCGAAATATTGGTATAAATTTTATTGTAGAAAATCTACCTTTTTGTGTCGAGTTTACTATTCATGAGTTACTATTCACGAGTTACTATTCATGAGTTACTATTCACGAAGTTACTATTCATGAGTTACTATTCATGACAAAATTGGTTTCTTTTTCTCACCAAATTATAGTTGATTTACGAATATTACTCTTGAGATTAAAACTATATGTTGATCATATTATTTTTATTATTATGTATAACATTTTTATAACCCTAATGATGATATTTCTCTTTGACTTGAGTGTAAAGATTGGTAGATTTTTGGTATGATCATGACTATGGGTTCTCTTTGGCCAGTAGTGTAAAGTTGAATTGTTGATTGGTATGATCATGACCATTGAATTTATAAGTGAATATCTTTAGCTTAAGTGCAAAGGTGAATTGATCAACATGATTATAATTATTGTTTATATAAATTCTGAAATGATTATATATTTCTATGAGATATTAATATATTTGGCCTGTAGTGCAAATATGAACTGTTGATGAATATATTTGGCCGTAGTGCAAATATGAACTGTTGAGGAATATCTTTGGCCTGTAGTGCAAAGATAAATTATTGATGAATATCTTTGGCATGTAGTTCAAAGATGAATTGTTGATGAATATCTTTGGCCCGTAGTGCAAAGATGACATGTTGTTGAATATCTTTGGCCAGTAGTGCAAAGATGAACAGATGTTGAGATGAACATAACCAACTGGTGATACAAATGAATATCTTTGGCCGTAGTGCAAAGATGAAGTTATTAGTATGATTATGAACAGGGAATGTGATTTGGTGTAACCATGATCTTTGATGTTTCAGGTAAAGATAGGTGATGAAAATTATCTTCGTCCTGGATGAGAAGAGGAATTTAGAACTACAGTTATGATTATGAGTTATTCATATGATTGTGAACCAGAATTGTTGATTGATGTTACAGGGATAAAACATTGTTGGTGGATTTTTAACATGGAGAAGATAATAGACTTTATAGTCTATTTGACTCTTCTAATGGATTGCTCGTTCCGCTGCAACTATGGTTGAAATTTTTATCATTTACCATATGTTCTAAATCTCTGATTTATTATTGATGAAGGCTATTGATAATTTAATTATCTTTAGTCATGATATTCTTTACTGAGCTAGTTGTGCTCACCCTTTTGCTTCACAATTCCTTTCAGGTAATAAGAGTGTAGCTGGGTCGAGCGAGGGTAACGGGAAAATAGAACGGTGGTCTCTAGCTGTGGATATTCTCCCGAAGCAGTATAGAAAAGTTCATTTAGTAGTTTTATTTGGTGAATCCAATAGGGTAAGGTGTACCCAACGTTGGAAGGGTGTTTTGCCACTATCATACAAGATGTCTAACGACATACAACCTCGTGTCATCATAAAATAGGGATGTGCTCATCCACTTGCTGAGTATATATACGAGCACTACCTATATAATCTTGGTGTTTGTTTTAAGTATAATTCTCAATTAGAGACAGTAGATATAATGATATGTCAAGAGAAGACTCACCATTGGGAAGAATATGATAGTAATCTTCTCATTTTTCTTTGGGGTCTATTGGGTCAACCAAGGATAATTCTGTGGCCATATGATATCTATCATAACCTAGACGCATGGCCTCCCATGTACGAAGGTTTCCTTGAGCACTTCCCAAAGATTCTAATTTCTAAAACAGTTTTTGACTATACCTTTATGTAAGGTGTCATTGTGAGGTGATGTCCACGGTTGGAACATGAGTCACACTTGGTATATATTTGTACCCAAACTCACAGCATATGTGTTGTTGTATTTTGCACGACAGTTGTTGTAATAAAGTTGTAGTTATTTTCTGTACCATGTATTTGGCGACTCAGAATAGGTTGGATGGAATGGACCTATTTTGGGGTTGTCACATTTGGTATCAGAGCTTAGGGATATGATCTCTGGCGGAGATCGGAGAATACAACTAGGAGGGGATAGATGAGTAAATCTTTCGCTAGTGTGTCCTACCTAAGCTTATTTGTTGGTCAGTCATAATATCGGGATATTATGTGATATGTTAATTTGTTTAATTAACCCTTGTTTTATGGCAGTATTTGAGAATGGCAGCTGAGAATGCTAACAATGGAGTGAATGAGACTGTGGTGATACCTCTAATCACTAACCGTGATAATGTGATGTCAGACGAAGAAGGAATTAGAGATATCCATGTGGTGAGTGAAGAAGTGATAGTTGCACCCGAGATAGTCGCAGAGGTAACAGCTGAGACTGAAGAAGAAGATGAAGAAGAAGTACCTGAGGAGAGTTTATTAGAGGTATTATATGATCAAAATGTAGAATTTCAAAATCGTATTCATGAGTTAGAAGAGCAGGCAGAAGAACGACAGGCGGTCGTGGAACAAAAGGATGCAACAATTCAAGCTTGGGTTACCCGATATGTGATGCTTGAACAGAAGCATTCTTTGGCAGAGTATAAGATGATAAAAATGGAATTTGAGCTGAAAGAAGAAAAAACTGAACGAGTGAGAATAAGTGATGCATGGGCAAAAGCCGCACGACACGTGGATATTGTGGAAAGAGATGTTCGATCTAAGAAGGCTAAAATAGATTATATGAATTTCTCTTTTTGGAAAGCAATTGGGAGAACCCAACATCGAGTTTTGAATTACCCTGTACATAGCGGTCAACCTGAATCCGATATGGATCGAAGATTGATGATTCAGATCATGAATGAGGAGTACGAAGAGGCAGTTGAGGGAGGAATATGTCCTATAGAAAAGTATATTCCAACGGTAATGATGACGCCAAATGCTGCTCCAGATAAGTCAAAGCCGAGTAGTTCGAGGGATGGCGGTTGTCATGACTTCCCAACAAATGAGGAACCCAAATGAAGTTATCATGGGAGATGAGCAATGGAGAAATCATGATGATCTGAGAGATAGAATCTTAAATGGAAGCAAGGTATTCTTAACTCTTCGAAATACCAGGTACGTAAATTTCGGGGACGAAATTTCATAAGGAGGGGAGATTGTAAGACCCCGAATTTTATGAAATAAAAGTATTCAATTTTTCTTATAATTACTATTCAGTAAATGGTTAAATTGATAAATGTTAAAGTTAAGGGTGATATATGAATTTTTTTTTTCAAAATACACAAGTGGTTATAAAATATTCATTTTTGTCGGGGAATATTCGTTTGGTCGTGGAATATTCTTTCTGTCGGAGAATATTCGTACGACGGCGCAGCCATTTGTGGGCCCCATAACTGAATAATTGTCGGGTGAAAAAAACGATAAATTTGAGTTTTTACAAATAACGGCGTAGTTGTTACCGTTAACACTGTTGGAATACCCGGTGGTTAAAATACAGTAATACGCGTTATTACACAGTAGCACATGATATTACATAGTATTTTTGAAATTATTGATTCTTACGTAAGAAGGCACTACTCAATAATTGTTACAGTAATTACTGTTCAATATTTTATTTTATTGATTCAATAATTGCTACGTTAAAATTTTATATTATTGTTGTTCAATAATTGTCGCTGCACAGTATTTCCCATTATCAGATCAATAATTCATATTATTTGAATAATATTATTAGATAACATTATTGGCAATGTCTAGAAAGTTCTGTCTAAGGAGAGGTTTGGTCACCTAATTGCGCGCCAGTAAGGAGAAATTCTTATTGGAAAGCCCCCTCTTTCCTGTGAACGGCCTGGTTGTCATAAATGTGATTCTGTAATATTATTTGTGAATAATTAATTATTGATTCATATGATAAGAAAATATTTATTTTATGTGGATATAAATGAGGGATATATTTTTGTGGTTAAAAATGAAGGAGTTAATGTTGAGGTTTTTATCAGTATTTTTGTCGGAATGGAGGTATTAAAAATCAGGGTTTTTAATATATTTTGCGAGTGTTATAATTTTTAATCCGACCGTTGGATCGTGGTAATATTTAGATATGTTATACATATATAAGTTGAGTATATATCCACAAATTTTGAACCGTTAAAAATGAACGTATGATTTGTTATGAATTTTACGAGATGACTGGTTCAGAAATTGTTGAATTTTCGGAATTAATCATTTTGGTAGAAAATTCTAGAATTGGTGGGCTCCACTCTTGGTTGGTGAAGAAATGTGCTGAGATTTTTATTCAAATGTGGTGGATGGGAATAGTAGCAGGTAAAGCCATCAGGTTGCAGGTTAAGTGTGCTTCGGCGTGCTAACATTTTCCTATAAATAGAGGGCTAAGTTAGAATTGCAAATCACACCAGAATTCATAAGTTTTCTCTCTTTCTCTCTCTAGATTATTGAGTGTATTTTGTAAGTATTTAGATACTCTGTGAGTTTCTATTCATCAGTGCAAGTTTCCTTCAGCCTTATACCGATCAGAAGTACTGCTCTTTTGAGGTAAGGGATAGTAAGGGATTTTAAGGGTTGTTATGTTTTTCAGTTTCGTAATTCTTCTGATCTTCAGAAAATTCTGGAAAAATTTGAAATGATATTTTGACGAGTTTTATTGATTGTGTCCAAAAATGGTGATTTTTGGATGTATAGATTAAGAGTTATGAATTTTATGAGAAAAGACTATTTTAAAAGTAACCGCTTATAACTCATTGTGGTTAACTCCAAAATTGATAAAATTTTTATTGGAAGTATATCTATATAATATCAGTGTACTCTGTGAATTTCGGAATTTTTGGATAAAAGTACAATTTATGATAAATGTCTAAATATTCGGCGGTTTTGGCCATATGAAAAATAGTAAATGAATTTTAAAAATTCTGAGAAAAATATATGTTCAATATGGGACTATATTCTACTAAATCTCAGAAAAGAAATATTTTTGGAACTGATTTGGTATTTTTCATGAAAATAAACTAGTTATGAGTAAATAAATTAAATATGTTATGTGAAGTAAGAAAATTAAAAAATAGGATTTTATGACTTGAGAATCCTATATGAGGTATATGCAGATTTTTTTTATGAGGGTTTTGGTTATTGGTGATGAAACCTTATGAGTTTAGAATTTTAGGATGATTAAATGCATTATTTAGTAAAGTGTAAATAATTAAAATAAATTGTTTATAAGTTTAAGAAATGTTATTTCAATATCATTATACCGAAATATTGGTATAAATTTTATTGTAGAAAATCTACCTTTTTATGTCGAGTTTACTATTCATGAGTTACTATTCACGAGTTACTATTCATGAGTTACTATTCACGAAGTTACTATTCATGAGTTACTATTCATGACAAAATTGATTTCTTTTTCTCACCAAATTATAGTTGATTTACGAATATTACTCTTGAGATTAAAACTATATGTTGATTATTATTTTTATTATTATATATAACATTTTTATAACCCTAATGATGATATTTCTCTTTGACTTGAGTGTAAAGATGGGTAGATTTTTGGTATGATCATGACTATGGTTATCTTTGGCCAGTAGTGCAAAGTTGAATTGTTGATTGGTATGATCACGACCATTGAATTTATAAGTGAATATCTTTAGCTTAAGTGCAAAGGTGAATTGATCAACATGGTTATAATTATTGTTTATATAAATTCTGAAATGATTATATATTTCTATGAGATATTAATATATTTGGCCTGTAGTGCAAATATGAACTGTTGATGAATATATTTGGCCGTAGTGCAAATATGAACTGTTGAGAAATATCTTTGGCCTGTAGTGCAAAGATGAATTATTGATGAATATCTTTGGCATGTAGTGCAAAGATGAATTATTGATGAATATCTTTGGCCCGTAGTGCAAAGATGACATGTTGTTGAATATCTTTGGCCAGTAGTGCAAAGATGAACAGATGTTGAGATGAACATAACCAACTGGTGATACAAATGAATATCTTTGGCCGTAGTGCAAAGATGAAGTTATTAGTATGATTATGAACAGGAAATGTGATTTGGTGTAACCATGATATTTGATGTTTCAGGTAAAGATAGGTGATGAAAATTATCTTCGTCCTGGATGAGAAGAGGAATTTAGAACTACAGTTATGATTATGAGTTATTCATATGATTGTGAACCAGAATTGTTGATTGATGTTACAGGGATAAAACATTGTTGGTGGATTTTTAACATGGAGAAGATAATAGACTTTATAGTCTATTTGACTCTTCTAATGGATTGCTCGTTCCGCTGCAACTATGGTTGAAATTTTTATCATTTACCATATGTTCTAAATCTCTGATTTATTATTGATGAATGCTATTGATAATTTAAATATCTTTAGTCATGATATTCTTTACTGAGATAGTTGTGCTCACCCTTTTGCTTCACAATTCCTTTCAGGTAATAAGAGTGTAGCTGGGTCGAGCGAGGGTAACGGGAAAATAGAACGGTGGTCTCTAGCTGTGGATATTCTCCCGAAGCAGTATAGAAAAGTTCATTTAGTAGTTTTATTTGGTGAATCCAATAGGGTAAGGTGTACCCAACGTTGGAAGGGTGTTTTGCCACTATCATACAAGATGTCTAACGACATACAACTTCGTGTCATCATAAGACAGGGATGTGCTCATCCACTTGCTGAGTATATATACGAGCACTACCTATATAATCTTGATGTTTGTTTGAAGTATAATTCTCAATTAGAGACAGTAGATATAATGATATGTCAAGAGAAGACTCACCATTGGGAAGAATATGATAGTAATCTTCTCATTTTTCTTTGGGGTCTATTGGGTCAACCAAGGATAATTCTGTGGCCATATGATATCTATCATAACCTAGACGCATGGCCTCCCATGTACGAAGGTTTCCTTGAGCACTTCCCAAAGATTCTAATTTCTAAAACAGTTTTTGACTATACCTTTATGTAAGGTGTCATTGTGAGGTGATGTCCACGGTTGGAACATGAGTCACACTTGGTATATATTTGTACCCAAACTCACAGCATATGTGTTGTTGTATTTTGCACGACAGTTGTTGTAATAAAGTTGTAGTTATTTTCTGTACCATGTATTTGGCGACTCAGAATAGGTTGGATGGAATGGACCTATTTTGGGGTTGTCACACTTGAGACCCACGTGATGATGTCAAATATACGAGTAGAACCAACTTTAATCGATAAAGTTAAATCTGCTCAAGCTACGGACCTGGAGCTGATGCGTATGAGGAAGAAAGTACAATAAGGTGCTATTCCAGAAGCAGGAATCAATGAAGAAGGAATACTTCGAGTCAACTCCAGACTTTGTGTTCCTAACGACCCTTATTTAAAGTATAAAATCATGATGGAGGCACACAACACACCATTTTCAATCCATCCCGGGAGTACCAAAATGTATCGTGATCTTCGACATACATTTTCGTGGAGCAATATAAAAAGAGATATCGCGAAGTTTATCTCAAGGTGTCTAACTTGTCAACATGTCAAGGCGGAGCATTAAGTGACAAAAGGTCCATTTATCAATTTAACCATTTACTGAATAGTAATTATAAGAAAAATTGAATACTTTTATTTCATAAAATTCGGGGTCTTACAATCTCCCCTCCTTATGAAATTTTGTCCTCGAAATTTACGTACCTGATATTTCAAAGAGTTGAGAATACCTTGCTTTCATTTCAGATTCCATCTTTCCTGTCATCATAATTTCTTCATTGCTCATCTCCTGTATTTCAGATATCATTCTAGAATACAGCTTCAAAACAAAGGTTAATTGAACAAATTAACATATCACATAATATCCCGATATTATGACTGACCAACAAATAAGCTTAGGTAGGACACACTAGCGAAGGATTTACTCGTCTCTCCCCTCCTAGTCCTATTCCCCGATCTCCGCCAGAGATCATATCCCTAAGCTCTGATACCAAATGTAACGCCCTCAAAATAGGTCCAATCCACAACCCATTCTGAGTCGCCAAAATACATGGTACAGAAACAACTATAACTTTATTATTACAATTGTCGTGCAAAATACGACAACACATATACTGTAAGTTTAAATACAAATATTATCATCTAGACAGTATTCATACTCAATTAAGTCCCCATTATACTTATTGATATACTATTTTACAAAATAGTGAGGACTACTAAAACAACTGTCTTGAACCATCATTCCACACCCCGACTAGTACTCGCTACATTCTCGCCTCCTGAGAAGAAAAATGGAACAACAAGGAAAAGGGTGAACTCAACTAGCCCAGTAAAGAATATTATGACTAAGATAATATACAACAAATTATCCTTAGTCTTCAACAGAATTAAATCAGAGATTTAGAACATATGGTAGATGAAAAAAAATTCAACCATAGTTGCAGCGGAACGAGCAATCCATTAGAAGAGTCAAATAGACTATAAAGTCTATTATCTTCTCTATGTTAAAAGTCCACCAACAATGTTTTATCCCTGTAACATCAATCAACAATTCCTGTCCACAATCACATGTATAACTTATAATCATAATTGTAGTTCTAAATTCCTCTTCTAATCCAGAACAAAGATAATTTTCATCACTTGTCTTTACCTGAAACATCAAAGATCATGGTTATACCAAATCATAGTTTCTGTTCATAATCATACTAATAAATTCATCTTTGCACTAAGGGCAAAAGATATTCATCAACAGTTCATCTTTGCACTACATGCCAAAGATATTCATCAATAATTCTTCTCTGCACTACGGGCCAAAGATATTCATATCTCAAAGAAATATATAATAATTTCAGAATTTATATAAACAATAATTATAACCATGTTGATCAATTCACATTTGCACTTAGCTAAAGATTGAATAAATTCAATGGTCATGATCATACCAGTCACAATTCAACTTTTTACTACTGGAGAAAGAGAACCCTAGTCATGATCATACCAATAATCTACCCATCTTTACACTCCAGTGAAAGAGAATTTCAACATCATGGTTATAAAAATGTTATATATGATAATAAAATCAATATAATCAATACATAGTTTTAATCTCCAGAGTAATATTCATAAATCAACGATAATTTGGTTAGAAAAAGAAAACCAATTTTGTCATGAATAGTAACTCGTGAATAGTAACCCATAAATAGTAACTCGTGAATAGTAACTCGTGAATAGTAACTCGTGAATAGTAATCCCGACATGAAAAGATAAGAATTTTATAAGAAAAATCCTACCAATATTCCGGTATAATGATATTGAAAGAAATAATATCATTGATAAAAAATAACATCCCTTACGACAATATCCCTTACAGGTACAACAAATAATATCCCTTACCTCAAAAGAGCAGTACTCCTGACTGGAATAACGCTGAACGAACTTGCACCGTATAGCAACACTCAAGATATCAAAATACTCACAAGAATACACTCGATAATATAGAGAGAGAAATAGAGAGAAAACTTCGGTTTCTGGTGTTATTTGCAATTCTAACCTAAGCACCCTATTTATAGGAAATTGCTTAGAACACCAAAGTAGAAAATTTAATATAATATTCATATATATAATCAAATTTCCTACGCCCACCATCAATAACTCAATTCAGCTGATTTCAACAACCAATGGGGCTCACCAAACATATCAAAAATGTTTTTCTAACTATAAATATTTTAAACTTCCAAAAATCAATTATTCTGGAATTTTGGAACTTCGATAATTCATAATAAATAACCCTTTTATCAGAAAATTCAAATCTCGCGAGTTTTTATAGGAAATTCAATTCTCTACAACTTTGTTGAAGAAAGTGTTTCCAAATTCCAAACATAAATTGACCGAAATCTACAAACAGGCGATTTTACAGGCTATAATCAATTTTCGGTCAAGAATTGTGTCCACCAACACACAAAACATGTGTTAAACATTTAATCCAACAAAAATACTATTCCTCCTCATTTATTCATATATCCCACGTTCATTGTAAAAATATCAACATTAATATATTATTAAAATAATATATTTAAAAGAATTATTTTATCAGAAAAAATAAAATATTAATTTTTAACAATTGTCACATTAAAATTTTTCTCCATCTATATCCACATAAAATTAATATTTTCCTCATCATATAAATTAATAATTAATTAATCACAAATAATATTACAGAATCAGATTACTGACAACCAGGCAGTTCCCAAGAAAGAGGGGGCTTTCCAGTAAGGATTTCTCCTTACTGGCGTGCAATTAGATGACCAAACCCCTCCTTAGACAGAACTTTCTAGACATTGCCAATAATGTTATCTAATAATATTATTCAGATAATATGAATTATTACTCCGATAATAGAAAATACTGCGTAGTGACAATTATAAAATATCAACGTAGCAATTATTTAATCAATAAAATAAAATACTTAACAGTAATTACTGTAACAATTATTGAGTAATGTCTTCTTACGTAAAAATCAATAATTGGTGCAATACCGTGTGCTACTGTGCAACAACGCGTATTATTGTGTTTTAACCACCGGGTATTCTAACAGTGTTAACGGTAACAACTACGCTGTTATTTATAAACAACTTACTCTTGTCGTTTTTTTCATCCAATCGCTTTCCGCTATGGGGCCCATAAAAGGTTGCGCCGTCGTATGAATATTCTTCGACGGTAAGAATATTCCACGATCAAACGAATATTCCCCGACAACAATGAATATTTTATAACCACTTGTGTATTTCGAAAAAAATTTCATCTATCACCCTTAACTTTAACATTTATCAATTTAACCATTTACTGAATAGTAATTATAAGAAAAATTGAATACTTTTATTTCATAAAATTTGGGGTCTTACAATCTCCCCTCCTTATGAAATTTCGTCCTCGAAATTTACGTACCTGGTATTTCAAAGAGTTGAGAATACCTTGCTTTCATTTCAGATTCCATCTTTCCTGTCATCATAATTTCTTCATTGCTCATCTCCTGTATTTCAGATATCATTCTAGAATACAGCTTCAAAACAAAGGTTAATTGAACAAATTAACATATCACATAATATCCCGATATTATGACTGACTAACAAATAAGCTTAGGTAGGACACACTAGCGAAGGATTTACTCGTCTCTCCCCTCCTAGTCCTATTCCCCGATCTCCGCCAGAGATCATATCCCTAAGCTCTGATACCAAATGTAACGCCCCCAAAATAAGTCCAATCCACAACCCATTCTGAGTCGCCAAAATACATGGTACAGAAACAACTACAACTTTATTATTACAATTGTCGTGCAAAATACGACAACACATATACTGTAAGTTTAAATACAAATATTGTCATCTAGACAGTATTCATACTCAATTAAGTCCCCATTATACTTATTGATACACTATTTTACAAAATAGTGAGGACTACTAAAACAACTGTCTTGAACCATCATTCCACACCCCGACTAGTACTCGCTACATTCTCGCCTCCTGAGAAGAAAAATGGAACAACAAGGAAAAGGGTGAGCTCAACTAGCCCAGTAAAGAATATTATGACTAAGATAATATACAACAAATTATCCTTAGTCTTCAACAGAATTAAATCAGAGATTTAGAACATATGGTATATGAAAAAAAATTCAACCATAGTTGCAGCGGAACGCGCAATCCATTAGAAGAGTCAAATAGACTATAAAGTCTATTATCTTCTCTATGTTAAAAGTCCACCAACAATGTTTTATCCCTGTAACATCAATCAACAATTCCTGTCCACAATCACATGTATAACTCATAATCATAATTGTAGTTCTAAATTCCTCTTCTAATCCAGAACAAAGATAATTTTCATCACTTGTCTTTACCTGAAACATCAAAGATCATGGTTATACCAAATCACAGTTTCTGTTCATAATCATACTAATAAATTCATCTTTGCACTAAGGGCCAAAGATATTCATCAACAGTTCATCTTTGCACTACATGCCAAAGATATTCATCAATAATTCTTCTTTGCGCTACGGGCCAAAGATATTCATATCTCAAAGAAATATATAATAATTTCAGAATTTATATAAACAATAATTATAACCATATTGATCAATTCACCTTTGCACTTAGCTAAAGATATTCAATTATAAATTCAATGGATCATATCAGTCACAATTCAACTTTTCACTACTGGACAAAGAGAACCCTAGTCATGATCATACCAATAATCTACCCATCTTCACACTCCAGTGAAAGAGAATTTCAACATCATGGTTATAAAAATGTTATATATGATAATAAAATCAATATAATCAATACATAGTTTTAATCTCCAGAGTAATATTCATAAATCAACGATAATTTGGTTAGAAAAAGAAACCAATTTTGTCATGAATAGTAACTCGTGAATAGTAACCCATGAATAGTAACTCATGAATAATAACTCGTGAATAGTAACTCGTGAATAGTAACTCGTGAATAATAACTCGTGAATAGTAACCCCGACATGAAAAGATAAGAATTTTACAAGAAAAATCCTACCAATATCCCGGTATAATGATATTGAAAGAAATAATATCATTGATAAAAAATAACATCCCTTACGACAATATCCCTTACAGGTACAACAAATAATATCCCTTACCTCAAAAGAGCAGTACTCCTGACTGGAATAACGCTGAACGAACTTGCACCGTATAGCAACACTCAAGATATCAAAATACTCACAAGAATACACTCGATAATATAGAGAGAGAAATAGAGAGAAAACTTCGGTTTCTGGTGTTATTTGCAATTCTAACCTAAGCACCCTATTTATAGGAAATTGCTTAGAACACCAAAGTAGAAAATTTAATATAATATTCATATATATAATCAAATTTTCTACGCCCACCATCAATAACTCAATTCAGCTGATTTCAACAACCAATGGGGCTCACCAAACATATCAAAAACGTTTTTCTAACTATAAATATTTTAAACTTCCAAATATCAATTATTCTAGAATTTTGGAACTTCGATAATTCATAATAAATAACCCTTTTATCAGAAAATTCAAATCTTGCGAGTTTTTATAGGAAATTCAATTCTCTACAACTTTGTTGAAGAAAGTGTTTCCAAATTCCAAACATAAATTGACCGAAATCTACAAACATGCGATTTTACAGGTTATAATCAATTTTCGGTCAAGAATTGTGTCCACCAACACACAAAACATGTGTTAAACATTTAATCCAACAAAAATACTATTCCTCCTCATTTATTCATATATCCCACGTTCATTGTAAAAATATCACCATTAATATATTATTAAAATAATATATTTAAACGAATTATTTTATCAGAAAAAATAAAATATTAATTTTTAACAATTGTCACATTAAAATTTTTCTCCATCTATATCCACATAAAATCAATATTTTCCTCATCATATAAATTAATAATTAATTAATCACAAATAATATTACAGAATCAGATTACTGATAACCAGGCAGTTTCCAAGAAAGAGGGGGCTTTCCAGTAAGGATTTCTCCTTACTGGCGCGCAATTAGATGACCAAACCCCTCCTTAGACAGAACTTTCTAGACATTGCCAATAATGTTATCTAATAATATTATTCAGATAATATGAATTATTACTCCGATAATAGAAAATATTGCGTAGTGACAATTATAAAATATCAACGTAGCAATTATTTAATCAATAAAATAAAATACTTAACAGTAATTATTGTAACAATTATTGAGTAATGTCTTCTTACGTAAAAATTAATAATTGGTGCAATACTGTGTGCTACTGTGCAACAACGCGTATTACTGTGTTTTAACCATCGGGTATTCCAACAGTGTTAACGGTAACAACTACGCTGTTATTTATAAACAATTTACTCTTGACGTTTTCTTCATCCAATCGCTTTCCGTTATGGGGCCCATAAAAGGCTGCGCCGTCGTATGAATATTCTTCGACAGTAAGAATATTTCACGATCAAACGAATATTCCCCGACAACAATGAATATTTTATAACCACTTGTGTATTTCAAAAAAAAGTCATATATCACCCTTAACTTTAACATTTATCAATTTAACCATTTACTGAATAGTAATTATAAGAAAAATTGAATACTTTTATTTCATTAAATTCGGGGTCTTACACTATGGGCACAGATTTACGATTTAGTTCTGCATATCATCCTCAAATAGACGGGCAGTCAGAGAGGACTATTCAAACTCTTGAAGATCTATTAAGACTCTGTGTCCTTGACTTCAAAGGAAGTTGGGACAAGTTCTTACCATTGGTGGAATTCTCCTACAACAACATTTATTAAGTAAGTATTGGCATGGCTCTATTCGAGGCGTTGTATGGACGCAAGTGTCGTTCTCCAGTATGTTGGGATGAGGTGAGTGAAGCAACGTTGTTGGGACCGAAATTGGTACGCATGATAACATAAAAGATTCAAATGATCCGGCAACGAATAAAAACCTCACAAGATCGAGAAAAGAGTTATGTTAATCTTCATCGAAGGGACGTAGAATTCAATGTTGGTGATCATGTGTTGTTACCTGTTGCTCCATGGAAAGGAGTTACACGATTTAGAAAGAGAGAAAAGCTCAATTTTCGATTTATTGGGCCATTCGAAATCCTCGATCGAGTAGGAACTGTGGCCTATAGACTCGTCTTACTGCCAAGTATGTTTCGTGTTCATAACATTTTCACATATCTATGTTACGTAAATATGTGAAAGACCCGAACCACATTATTGATTTAGAACCGGACGAGATAGCGGAAGATTTAACATATGAAGAGGTACCTGTTAAAATATTGGATAAGAAGGAACACATTCTATGCTCTAAGATTTTACCTCAAGTCAAAGTTTTGTGGAGAAACCACGATGTTGAAGAAATGACTTGGGAGTTAGAATTTGAAATGAAATCAAGTTATCCTCACCTCTTCAACATACCAGGTATGTACCCCAATTTCGAGGATGAAATTTCATAAGAAGGGGAGGCTGTAAGACCCCAACTTTTATAAATAAAGATTAATTTTTCTCGAAATATATATTTTTTAATATTATGGTATGGATTTGATATAATGTTATAGTTGTGGCTAATATTTATAAATTTTGTAAAGTAAGCAAGTTGTCATAAAATATTCGATTGGTCGGGGAATATTCGTTTTAACAGGAAATATTCGTACGACGGCACAATCATTGGTGGACCCCATAACGGAATTATTGCCGGAGTTAGAAAATGACAAAAATATCTTTTTATAAAAATAACGGCGAAAGTTTTATCGTTAACTGTTGAAATATCCGGTGATACGCGTGGTTGTATAGTAGCACACGGTATTTGATGCTTACGTGAGAAGTCACTCAGTTATACTTAATTATTGCTACAGTAATTGCTGCATAGTATCTCACATTATTGATTCTATTATTGTCACAATATCATCTGCACAATATTTTATATTCTTAAATCAATAATTGAGACGACAAAGCTATTCAAATTATTATTTACATTATTGAAAATGTCTAGAAAGTTCTGTCGAGAAAAAATGTTTGGTCACCTAATTGCACGCCAATAGGGAGAAATTCTTATCGGAAAGCCTCATATTTCCTGGGAATGATATGGTTGTTAATATTGCAAGTTATATTATTTATAAATAAATGTTGTTAAAAATATTGAAGGATTTTTTATGAAGTATTTGTTATAAGTTTGGCGTAATATTTGGAACCCCACTACTCATTTTTTAAAATAATCGGTAGGAGGTTATAAAGTATATATATATATATATATATATATATATATATATATATATATATAGGGAGAGGATCAAGAGTAGAACTCTTAAGTAATAGAACTCCCTTAAATAATAGAATTGTATCAAAACGACGTAGTTTTGATAAGACGCGGTGGCATTTTTGTAAATACGCGGTGGCATGGTATTTACAAAAATGCCACCGCGTCTTATCAAAACTACGTCGTTTTGATACAATTCTATTATTTAGGGGAGTTCTACTACTTAAGAGTTCCACTCTTGATCCTTTCTGTATATATATATATATATATATATATATATATATATATATATATATATATATATATATATATATATATATAGTTTTATTTTTTTATGAAAAATAAAATATATTATATTTTATTATGCATAGTGTCTGCATAGTAAAATCATGTGATTTCAAAAAATCATACGTGAACTTACTGTGCAGTCCGTGATTTTTTCCTTTACTGTGCATCAAAATAGTATTCTTCCATTCTCCTATAAATAGGATGCTTAGTTTAGAATTGAAAATCACACCAGAATCAGAGAATTCTTCTTCTATAATATTGAACGTATTTCTTTCGAGTTCATGAAAGATTTGAGTGTAGAAAACAGTACAAATTTTCTTGAAGAATATCCCCGCCCTATTAGTAAGAAGTACTCTCTTTTTAAGGTAAGGGGTATTATTTATATCATATTCGTTTACGATATTATTTTTCGTATTCGTAAGGAATTTTATTTTCGTTCAATATTTGTAAGGAATATTATTTTCGTTCAATATTCGTAAGGAATATTATCTTCGTTCAATATTCGTAAAGAATATTATTTTCGTTCAACAGTAGTAAGGGATATTATTTTTGTTCAATATTCGTAAGAAATAATATTTTCTTCCATACTTTGTAGTATTTAAGTAATATTATTTCGCTTCAGATTCCGAATTCTACACTCATTTTATTAAGTATTGCTTTTGCACTCCTTGAAATTAGTAGAATATCTTTAAAATTTGCACTTCATCTAGTATCATTTTACAAGGATATTTTTTTGAACATTCTTGTTAATGTTTAATTTTTTTATGCCAGAGTACTATTCACGGGGTACTATTCACTCGTGTACTATTCACCGGGGTACTATTCATGACAAAAATTGATTTCTTTTCTATCCAAATTATTTTTGATACAATATTATTCTTGAATTTTACTCCACAAAGCAGTATCATGTTGACAATTTGGATAATTATTGAATTTTGGATAAATTAAATTATAAATCATTAAAATTTATCCTTGATCTCATTTAATTGAATGCTTATATCATTGTTATCATCCTCATGCTTATATTGTGATGAAAGTCATCTTTGTCCCGTAGTGCATAGATGGACTGTTAATTGGTTTGATTATGACAAGGGATTATTCGGTATAATCATGACCTGTAATGTTACAAATGATGTGATAAAAGACCTCATTGGCCCGTAGTGCATTGATGGATAGTTATTGGCATGATCATGACCATTGGTGATAACACGAATATCTTTGGCCCGTGGTGTATAGATAATTCAGTGATGTGGATTATTTATTGAGCTGAGTCTCAGCGATAAAATTGATGATAACTTTTTAAATCATAGAATATAGTAGATATCATGCTCTAATTGACTCTTCTAATGGATTGCTTGTTCCGCTGCAGTTAAACTTGTTATTTTTTGTATTCTATAAGTTTAACACTGTTGAAGGCTAACGATAATTTATTCTGTATTATCTTAGTCATAATATTTCTTACTGGGCTAGTTGAGCTCACCCTTTTGCTTTCATTGTTCTCTTCAAAAAATAAGAACGTAGCTGGAACTAGTCGGGGAATGGAGTGACGGTCCGAGATGGTGGCTGTAGTAGTCCTCACTATTTTATAAAATAGTGTAATAATAATTATAATGGGGACTTTATTTGAGTTTGGATACTGTCTATGGGACAATATCCGTGTTAAAAACTCTCAGCTACGTTTTGTCGTATTGTATAAATGAAGTTTGTATTTAAGTTATGTACCATATATTTGGCGACTCAGAATGGGTGATGTATACCTATTTTGGGGGCGTCACAATACTCTTGGAAGAGGATGCAAAACCGATATTGGAATAACAAAGAAGGTTCAATCCAATCATAAAAGAGGTTGTGAAGAAAGAGATTCTGAAATGGTTGAATGCTGGTATAATCTACCCTATCTCAGAC
Source organism: Panax notoginseng (assembly GCA_016801055.1). Classification (NCBI taxonomy): domain Eukaryota; kingdom Viridiplantae; phylum Streptophyta; class Magnoliopsida; order Apiales; family Araliaceae; genus Panax; species Panax notoginseng. Next base: position 116,486,320 of record CM029013.1, on the reverse strand, counting down.
AGTTCATGGGTGAGCCCAGTTTAGTGTGTCCCGAAGAAAGTAGGAATGACGGATGTGACTAATAACGAGAATAAATTGATACCGACAAGGACAGTCACCGGCTGGAGGGTATGTATGGATTACAGGAAACTTAACAAGGCAACCCGGAAGGACCACTTTTCGAGTATCAGATGTTGGACCGTTTGACCGGACATGAGTATTATTGCCTATTGGACGGGTATTTGGGGAATAACCATATCGTCATTGCTCTTGATGCGTAATGTTGAAGTTTTCATGGACGACTTTTCAATTTATGGGAATACCTTTGATAGTTGTCTTGAGAATCTGGTTGTGGTATTGAAACGCTGCGTGAAAACCAATCTTATGCTAAATTGGGAAAAGTGCCATTTTATGGTCGAAGAGGGAATTATTCTTGGGCATAAGGTCTCTGCGAAAGGGTTGGAAGTTGACCGGGAAAGTTGGACACTATTGAAAATCTTCCACCTTTGACCTCAATTAAAGGAATTCGTAGTTTCCTCGGGCATGCCGGATTCTACCGCCAGTTTATCAAAGATTTCTCAAAGATTGCAAAACTACTATGCAGTCTATTAGAGAAAGAGGCAATTTTCAGATTTGATGAAGAATGTTTGACAGCATTTGAACAGTTGAAGAAGAAGTTGACAACAGCTCCCGTGATTATAGCACTGGATTGGACGATGCCGTTTGAGTTGATGTGTGATGCTAGCGATTACGTGGTAGGGGCTGTTTTAGGACAACGTCGAGACAAGATCATTCATGCCATATACTATGCAAGTAAAACCCTCACGAATGCTCAATTGAACTACATAACTACCGAGAAGGAGTTACTTGTAGTCGTGTATGCCTTTGACAAATTTCGCTCATACTTGATAGGAACTAAGGTTGTGGTTTACACGGATCACTCGGCGATTCAGTATCTAATTTCTAAGAAAGATGCAAATTCTAGGCTTATTTGATAGATTCTACTCTTCTAAGAGTTTGATTTGGAAATCAAGGATAGGAAGGGGACAAAAAATTAAGTAGTTGATCATCTTTCGAGGTTAGAAAATTCGGATAAGGACAAGGCAGATAATTATTTGATCAATGAGTCGTTTCCGGATGAACAGTTATTTGCAGTAAATTCTAAATTTCTATGGTATGCGGATTTTGCTAATTACTTGGTGAGTAAGATCCTTCCTCCAGACTTAACACGTCAGCAGAAAAAGAAGTTCCTACATGATGTCAAGTGGTACATATGGGATGAGCCTTACCTCTTAAGATAATGTGTAGACAAGATGATTCATAGATGTGTTCCCCACAATGAAGTTAAAAACATTTTGCACGCATGCCACACATATGCATATGGGGGACACTATGGAAGTGAGCGAACAGCGGCAAAGGTGCTTCAGGCAGGATTTTTTTGGCCAACTATATTCAAGGATGCCCACCAGTTTGTAAAAAGTTGTGATATATGTCAAAGGGTGGGTAATATTTCAAAAAGGAATGAGATGCAGCTCAACACAATCTTGGAAGTTAAAATTTTTGATGTATGGGGGATCGACTTTATGGGACCTTTTTCGCCTTCATACAATAATATATATATTTTGTTAGCGGTGGACTATGTATCGAAGTGGTTTGAAGCCGCAACACTCCCTACGAATGATGCCAAATTGGTTTTGAAATTCATATAGAAAAATATCTTCACAAGATTTGGCACGCCGAGAGAAATTATAAGTAACGAGGGAAGTCACTTCTATAATAATTTCTTTACAGCTCTTTTGGTAAAATGTGGAGTTAATCACAGGGTTGCAACGACTTATCATTCCCAAAAGAGTGGCCAAGCTGAAGTTTCAAATAGAGAATTGAAACGAATTTTAGAGAAAGTGGTGAATCCGAACAGAAAGGACTGGTTTCTGAAGTTAGACGACGCTTTATGGGCTTATTGAACAACATACAAGACACCAATTGGGATGTCTCCGCATCAACTTGTCTATAAGAAAGCGTGTCATCTACCAGTTAAACTCCAACATAAAGCAAATTGGGCCATTCAGAAATTGAATTTTGATCAAAAAGCTGCAGGCGAGAAAAGACTGCTGCAATTTAATGAACTGGATGAGTTTCGTCAGCAAGCCTACGAAAACTCTAAACTGTATAAGGAAAAGGTCAAGAAGTGGCATTATCAGAAGATTTTGCAGCGAAAGTTTGAACCGGGCCAAGCTGTGTTATTGTATAACTCTCGATTGAGATTATTTCTCGGGAAACTCAAATCACGATGGTCGGGGCCATTCACCATCAAGACAATATACCCACATGGCACCGTTAAACTTTATAGCAAAAATTAACTTAAAACGTTCAAAGTCAACAGGCAACGTCTAAAGCATTACTGGGGCGGTGACATCGACAATCAAGCCACCGTGATCACTCTTGCCGATGCGGCATGACACATGGAGTAGTCAGGCTGAAAGACTCAAAAACAAGCGCTCATTGGGAGGTAACCCAATTTTCTTGTCAAATACAGTATTTTAGTTTCATGTTGCTTAATTCGTAGTTTAGTTAATAATTTTAGTATTACATAGTTCAATTATGTGCAATTCTTAGGTAATTAGTTAGTCATTATAGTAATTTCCAACATTCTTGCTCAAAATCCATATGTTTAACTTAAAATGTTGGTTTTATTGGATTTCAGGAAATGAGGATGAAGTTGTGCACGCACGCGGGCCAAAACAGTTGAAAATTAGAAGGCCTACAACAAGCACATGCCCACCCCGGCGGGTCTATTTGCCACCTAACATGCCCGCCCCCATTGGGGGGCCCTCTATATCTACCCACCCCGGTGGGCCTTCTAAGGAAAAATACCCCCCGCCCCGGCGGGGGTACGAAAAATCAGTTTTAAAAACCTTCTACAGAATCGTGCCTGCTCCACTTTTATCTCTTCTAACCGAATCCAACGCCTCTCTCTAGCCACGAACTCCCTCTTTAACACACATTCTCCATCAAATTTAATCACTACTTCCATTCTATATAAACCTAACTCACATTACATCCATTGCACATAACATACACACCGATTATACACCAAATCCTCTGATTTTGATATTCAAAACCTAGGGTTTCATTAATTTTTGGGTTGAAAGGAAGGAAGGAAGGGGGAAACTCAGATATTGGTCAGCCAACATTGCAAGTTTATTACACAGTACATAAATCAATGTGGGCAAGCAACTCTTATCAGTTTTTCCACATATTTGGATTTCATTCTTCAATTTTGGGTATTGTGAATTGTTTAGCACACCAAGTGTTTGAGATATTGCCCAAGAGCAAGTTTGGGGAATTTGTTACTGAATTAGTATAGAATAGCACCGAAAACGCCTATTAAATGCCAACGGGGCGAAGGGTCATCGCCACCAACACGTAGCTTCGACAAACAAAAATTTGTCAGTGCCTATGCGGCTAACAAATACGATTATTTCACACCAAAGGCACTGACACTGGAGAGAGGCTTGAGGCCAGATTCATTTGATGGACAAATACGACAACAGATCAATGAACAGTGTTGGGATACATTTACTAATCAGTCAGACCCTACAGTGGTGACAGTAGTGAAATAGTTTTATGCCAACGCCGATGATAAAGCACCGTTTGCGGCATTTGTGTGTGGAAAACTAAAAGTAGTATGCACACAAGCCAATCATGTTTGATGATAAAGCATATACTTTATAACAATCTTATTCATTTATTAATAAAAAGTATTAATTTATTAAAGGCTTTTAATTATCTACATGATGCTATTTTATAATATGTGATAAACCCATAGTTTTAAGCAATGTTTTTAGAATACTGATGGTGATCATTCTAATGAGATCTAAATTCTTAGAAAGCTTAAAACTAAAATAGTTTCCAATCGTTGGATTACTAAATTGGGGATTAGTGAATCCAGATAGATTGGTACATACATTGCTTGCTCATTGGATGAGGATGATTGATCTCATGATCATTTGTATGGAGACACTAAAGCAAGTATATAGGTGCTTATTAGAAAATAAGTTCACTGAATGTGGCTCGCTAAGGAATACCTAATGGAGTTTTACTTGCCTGTCAATAGAAATTTCTGTAGTGATAGTAGTACAAGTGATCCTTGGACTTGAGATCATCATAGTATCTTGTGTATGATGAGTTATACTTTGACTTATTCCTTAAGACCCTTAGGGGGTATATCAAAGGGTATGCTTGGGTATAATAAATTGTACATGGAGATAATGTATGATCAATAAAGAATCTACCACTTCTAGTAAAAGAAGAGAAATGTCCTATGTGATTCGATAAATGACAACCCAGTAGTCCTTGGCCAAGGCAGAATGAAATTAGAAAAGAGTTTCTAATTTGTATTATTTGGAGTTGTGCATTTAAGAGTCAAAATACATATAATTAAATAAAATAAAACTTGACAGTAATTCCATGTCTTATATTTAATTGGGACATTGTATGGTGGAAGGATTGAATTGTACGGTAACTATTTACTCAAAGGTTCTTTTATGATTAATGTTGAAATCTATATTATTTGGAAAGTCGTTGATCGCTAGAGAGGCTTATCCCTATTGTAGAATAAATATTATTTATTGAAATAAATTAATATTTTAATTTATTTATTTAAATAAGATTATAATTGTTCTAATTGATTTATTCACAACCGGTTTAATATGGAGAACCTAAAGGGTCACACCATAACAGGAAGAACAATTATTCCCAATAAGATTGGGCGCCTAATTAATTAAAGGAGTTTAATTAATTAAAATAAAGCCCAATTCCTTAATTGTTAAGGAGGGTTGCCTACATCTATAAATAAGAGGAGTCTTATTATGGGTGCAGAGTTGTTGTTGACTTTTTCACAACAGACATAATTCCAATAATTGGAGAGTACGCTCCTTTTCTATGAGAGATAGAAAAATCAGGGTTTTGCTAAACACCCATCTTCTTGAATCTTTATTCTTTCTTGGTGGATCACCTCTAGAGGCCAAACACTTGGGTGGCTAACGTTGATCAAAGGAAGGAACCAAACCCGGTGGATTCAAGTTGAACGCAAAAAGGATTTGGAGGTGAACTTGTACCTGAGGAAGCTCGAATCTTCAAGGGTATGATTCTTATTTTTTATCTTTTCATTTAATTAATAATTGTGCATAAAGGATGATCCGGGTATATGGTTTGTAAAATTTTAAACTCTGATTTTTCCACGTTTCCACTTATTTTATGCAATATGATTGCGTTCATGAATATTACAAACCTAACAGTGGCATCAGAGCCAATTCTTTATGCGAATTATTAATTGTTAAATTTGATATGTATGTTGATATGTGTTTAGAACAATTTAATTGGGCATAATTTGTTGTATAAAATTTAATATAAAAAAATCGCGAAAACGGGATATATCATGTTTTCGGTGATTTCGTGAATTGCAATCGGTGATTGATTTTATTCACATCTCCCCACGTGGTCGGTTATACAGTTAGGCCACAAGATTCTGTATGATTATATTTATATATATTTTCATGTCCATGGGTCTTGGATTGAAATAACCACTTTTGGTATATATATATATATATATATATATATATATATATATATATATATATATATATATATATATATATATATATATATTCCGTTTATATATATTGTTGCACATGTTTTTGGAATTCCATGAGCCACGGTTAATGTGAATCTTCAGGTAATATATGATTACTAATATTATATCATATATATAATATTCTTAATTATTTTAATCTTAAAATAAAAAGTTTATTTTAATCTTAAAATAAAAAATTTTATTTTTAATTTTAAAATTGAATTTCATGCTAACTAATTAGAGTTGGAATTAGATTCCATGATAACTAATTGGAGTTGAAATTGGATTCCATGTTTCCTTAAATAAAGGAGTTTATTTAGATATGAAATAAGATTTCATATTATTCAAAAATAAAGGAGTTTATTTCTGAATAGGAAAGAAAATCCGCGTTTCCTTAAATAAAAAAATTTATTTAGATATGAAATAAGATTTCATATTATTAAAAATAAAAGAGTTTATTTGTGAATAGGAAAGAGAATTTGTGTTTCTTTTAATAAAAGTTTTTTTTTACTTGGAATTGGATTCCATAATTAATTAAAATAAAAGAAGTTTATTTTAATTAAAGATTTTGATTAAAATAAAATAGTTTATTTTATTCAAAATAGGATAAATTAAAATAAAAGAGGTTTATTTTGATTTAAATTTGGATTAAAATAAAGGAGTTTATTTTGATTCAAAATTAGATTTTATGCTAACTAAATTTGCCCATTAAATGATACCATTATATATATTGAATGTTTATAATTCATGAGATGAATGTTATTTATTGATGCATATGTAGATGTGTATGATAATAAATGGGATTGATTATGGATAATTGACCAATGTGATTTGATTTTATTTTAGTTGAATGCAGAATGTATGAGTTTTATTAAATGGGGTCTGCGTACCTCGTCTGCTCTAATTTTTTTTTAATGTAAATTCTATCTTCCTCCAATGTACTTTTCCTTGACTGCTGATCAAAGTTTCTATTTATTTTAAATAGTTTTGTAATAGGAATTGTTAGAATTATTTTGAAGAACTAGAGATCAAGGATCAAGGAGCACTTGAAAACCTATTTATAATGAAGCCCGGGTTTAAATGTAATAGTTATATTTAAATATTAATTCTTGCACCCCTAGGGTTTGACCTTTTGGTTCACTTGGTGGCTCTAGTGAACCAAACTAGAATAAAAGTCCATAATCAATTCAGTTAGAATATAGTATTCTATATGTGCATGCTTATACTATATATATTATATATTATGCAAACATGCTTCATATGTCTATTAATATGATGCGTATTTTATATATATGTGTGCATGCGCGCTAAACAAGATGAGACAAATTAATAACAAACCCCTCAAATTTTTTATATTAAGTTGTAACGTTCAAAGATATTTGGAATATCGAACGTCGCCTTCTACCATGATAAAAATAATAGAGTATCAATTAATTATTATAAGTTTGTTGTGTCACCACAAGGCTTATCTTAATTCTTTGAGATGTTGATTTTATCAAATTTGATGCTTATAAAGAAAATTGATCAATATTATTTTGTTGTGTCACCACAAGGACAATATTTTTCTTTTTTGAATATATAGAGTGCTAGGTTGGACTTAACTTATAATTTTGATTCGGATGTGCCACCAGTTGATCAAAATAATCTAAGAGGCAAAATACAAGGAATTGCATAGTTGATATAATTGACAAGAGTTGTATACCTATTTATTTGTATATAGTTTGTTGTGTCACCACAAGGCTATATATATTTGAAACGGGATCCTTATTCTCATTAGCATATCTTTAATTAGATTTTGTCGAACTATATAAGTGAGGGTAATATAGTTTGATAAAAATAGTGGGAGATACCAATTTAAAACAAGACCTAAATTATTTTGGTAATTAATAGAAGAATGTATATTAAAATGTTGTTAATTACAAATTCATTTGCAGATTTTTACAATGTCTAAAATTACTATCACTGCGTAGCATATTAGATGCTAAATTAACCGGACTGAATTAAACGGATTGGTTAAGGAAATTGAGAATAGTTCTCACGGCTGAAAAGCTATCTTATGTCCTTAATATGCCTATCCCTGCAATAGTTGCAGATAATACCTCTGAGGAAGAGATTTCTACTTTTAAAAAGTGGTAAGATGATGCATAGTTGGCTCAATACATCATGCTCGCATCCATGAGTAACGAGCTTCAGCGTCAGTATAAAACTATGGATGCTCTTACTATATTCCTACACATCAAGTAGTTGATGGTGAGGAAAGTAGGACTGAAAGATATCAGATATCTAAGGAGCTCTTCCGATCTAGAATGACTGATGACACTACAGTACAGACACATGTCCTAAAGATGATCAATTTGATTGAATAGTTAGGATAACTGATTTTGTAATGGCTGGAGAGTTGAGCCAAGATTTGATCTTGCACTCACTCCCGGACTCCTTTCACAATTGTTGTGAATTTTTCATATGAATAAGCTAGATACCAGCCTCGCTGATTTGCTTAACATGTTGAAAAATGTTGAGAGTCACTTTTCAACAAAGAAAGACCATGCCTTACTGGTAGGGGCCAAATGATCTTCTAAAAAGAAGAACGATTCTAAGAAGGTAAATAGGAAAAAGGCAAAAATAAAGGATAATAAGAACAAAACTGATACGGATAGCAAATGAGTTTGCTTCCACTGCAATAAGCTTGGACACTGGAAAGGAAACTACAAGAAACATCTTGTAGAGGCTAACCAAAGAAGCTTAGTGAAGTTTCGGTTACATATACAATTTTGTTCATGATTGAAATAAATTTTTCTTTAAGTCAAGGTTCTACTTGGGTATTAGATACCGGCTTCGGTTATCGTAAATATAGTTTATGAAGGGACCAAGCAGAAGTAGAAAGCTAAACAAAGATAAGTAGTCCTATGTGTGGAAAATGAAGCAAAAGTTGGTACATTAGCCATAAGAATTTATAGTTTAGCACAGCCTACGGGCAAATCTATTAAGTCAATAAGTTGTTATTGTATTCTAGTTATTGTTAGAAACATTATTTCCATTTTGTTGTTGGACAATGAAATCTTTGGTATTATAATTAAGAACAATTATTGTTCTATTTACAATAATAATATTTTGTATAGAACTGAAATATTACTTAATAGATTTTGTGTACTTGACTTACGTAAAAAATTATTTTAGAAAATGAAAAAACTAGTATAAAAAAAAGGAGATGATCATTCAAATAGTTGAATGTGTGTATTTGCTGAAATACAATTGTGAATTATTTGAAAGGTTCGAAGAATTCATAAATGAAACTAATTTGAAAAGTATTAAGATTCTTTGATTAGATCAGGGAATAAATACTTGTGCAATGAGTTTCTAGATCATCTCAAATGGTTTTCTCACAATGGACGCCTCCTGATATGCAATAATTGATTGATGTATCTGAAAGGAAAAATCGTACCTTGTTGGACATGGTGCGGTCCATAATGATTTTACTGACATTCCAGTATCCCTCTGGGATCATGTCCTAGAAATGGCTGCATATCTATGAAAAGGTAACCTCAAAATTTGGCCCCAAGACTCCATAAAGTTATGGACCGGGAGGATTCCTTATCTTAAATATGTTAAGATAAGGGGTGTCCAACTTATGTGAAAATATTTCAAAAGGATAAACTTGGGACAAGATTTGACAAGTATGGATTTGTGGGACATCCTAAAGTAATTTTAGGGTATATGTTCTATAATCCTATTTAGCAAAAGGTGTTTGTTGCAAAATACGCTACCTTCTAAGATAAAGGTGTTTATCATTGAAGAGGCTAGTGGGAGGATAATAGAATAAGAGGAACTTGTAGATAAACCTATTGTACCACAACCGAATCGTAAATCTAGAATAGTACCGAAGATACCTAGGAGGTATGGATTCATCATAGATGATGATGATGAGGTACACATCATAGAAGATGATGATCCAGTTACATACGATGAAGAAAGAGTTGTACATACTCAGAGAAATAGATTGAAGCAAGCTTCTCAAATATGGAACATTCTCAGAGAGTACGCTCCTTTTCTATGAGAGATAGAAAAACTAGGGTTTTGCCAAATACCCATCTTCTTGAATCTTTATTCTTTCTTGGTAGATCGCCTATAGAGGCCAAACATTTAGGTGGCTAACGTTGATCAAAGGAAGGAACCAAATCCGGTGGATTCAAGTTGAACGCAAAAAGGATTTGGAGGTGAACTTGTACCTGAGGAAGCTCGAATCTTCAAGGGTATGATTCTTGTTCTTTATCTTTTCGTTTAATTAATAATTGTGCATAAAGGATGATCCGGGTATATGGTTTGTAAAATTTTAAACTCTGATTTTTCCACGTTTCCGCTTATTTTGTGCAATATGACTGTGTTCATGAATATTACAAACCTAACAAAAACAAGTGCCTTTCAGTCCGGAAACGATCAATGAGTTTTACAACTTGCGAGCCCCATTAGTCTGTCAGTATGTCCAGCTTCGAGATAGCAACCCAAACTATGATCAGATTCTCACAGAAATATCAAAACCATGCACTTCATGGGCGAAAGGGAAAAAAAGGAGGAACCCTTTTCACGAGAAAAGATCTGAGTTTATATGGCAAGATCTGGTATGCTTTCCTTTGTGCATAGCTATTTCCATCGACACATACCTGTGAAGTAACTAAAGAAAAGGTTCTACTCCTGTATGCCATAGTGAAGGATTTTGATATTGACATCGGTGCCATCATCAGCTTCTCGATCAGGCGTTGCTTGCGCGGGCCATTCTCAGTAGGATTGCCACACCCCTCACTTATTTGCGGATTGTGTCGACAGTTCGGGGTTCGATGGTTGGCAGATGAGCCCGTGCAACAGCCATTCCAGCTACTCGATTCGTGTATGATTGCTAGATATTCTGTGACGTCCCCATAATAGGTCCACACGAACTATTCTGAGTTGCCAAGTACACGGTACGGAATTCAAATACAAACTTCATTTATATAACTATTAAACTGTCGTGCAAAATACGACAACACATAATCTGTGAGTTTCAATACAAATAACAGTACTCACACTCCAAACCAATGATACTCTACATGTGACGAACGAGATTTTTATAAATTAATTTTTAATATTTATTGAATTAAATAAATATTTTTCGATGATTTAATTATTGGATTAAATAATTATTTGATGCAATTGTGATAGATTAATTTAATTATATGTGTTACATTTATTAAATTAATATGGAAAATTTTATTATCGAAGTATGTGATTTTGTGAGCTTATTTTATTAAAAGAAGTATTTAATAAGCCTAATGTTATATTAATTAATTTATTTATTAATTAGAGATTTAATATTTATATAATTAATTAATGAGAAAATTAATTATATGACCATGTGAATTTATGAGAAATTATTATATTTTATTTATATTAAATTAAATAAGATATTTGAATTGGGTGTGACATGATTTAAACTATATTGTAAAGGCTTTATTAAATTAAATGATTTTGTAATCTATTAATCTAGCCAAACATGGCCTTAGGGCGAGTTATGGGCAGTTAACCCATGATGGGTAACTGACCATAGTGCGCGTCAGTCGATTCTTATTATGCGTATTCTCTCTTCTCTTCTTCATTATTTTACGAAGTCTGATAAAACATCACAGAGAGAAAATCAGAGAGAGTTTGTCAGAGAGAAATTGTGAGTCTGTGAAAGAGAATTGAGAGTGAGGAATCTAAGCCTACTAAATTATACTCTTCAGGGTAATCTCCTCCTTCCCAAATTCTATTTTTTACATTATTTGAGTTTTATGAAAATGACTTTCTTTCATACTATAAAACCTCTATAATTGGGATAGGAGTAATGATTATGGATTATATATGTGTTATGTCATATCAAATCGTATTTGATTATATATTTGTTATGTAGACCATATCATCAGTATCATAAAACATGTCGCTATACGATGGCTTGTTATTTCAAAATTTACAGAGTTTGGGTTATGGCCATATGGCCTTATACGTGATTTTAGTATGTCAAACATAAACGTTTTCGTAAAATTTACACTCTTATTTTATTATGCATGTTATTACGAAGAGACCAAAGTTTAAATGGTTGGATTTGGCCTTATAACGAATCCGTAGTATTAATTTTCATGGTTTTTGTTCAAAACCTTCAAGAACACAAAGAACAGTGAAATTTATATATTTTAATTCTGTGATTATATGTTCTAATGGGTTAAAATCATTCTGTAATTGTTGGATAATGATTATATATGAATTATAACATGTGGGTACGTGTAATTTGGTGAAATTAGTGTTTATGAAGTGTTGATTTTGCTGAATTCTGTGTTCTTCGCGAACTGGAAATTCAGAGTCTAGAGTTTCGTGCCGCGGCGCCAACTCCCAGTTCATTTCTCAGGTCGCAGCGCCACCGCGCCGTAGCGCCAAGTACCAGGCCGCAGCACCACGGCGCCGTAGAGCCAAAACTCAGTACAAAAGTGGCACCGTAGCGCCACTTAGCAGAATGTCCAGAAAATGTTTTTTTAAATGTTCAAGTCTAGCAATGTGTTAGTAACTTATAGTAATGAACATAGAAACTTGTTAGACATATAATGAGGTGTTAAAATAAATTCTTAACACGTCCGTAACATAATTACGTGTAAATTAAATGATCGAATGCATTGTTAGCTTATTGTTCGTGAAATCTAATTTTTGACAATAAGTGTAGTAATTGACTAAGTATAGTCATAAATTCGAGATTTGACAAAGAATAACTTATGATGTTTAGTACGTTGACTGGTATTGTGAACGTAATTGATATGTAGAATTTAAATCAAAGAACGAGTTTAGTTAAAGTGTAATCTACGCACTAGGCAAGTTTCCTAACCCTACTTGTTATCGTTATATAAGTTGATTAATTCACCTTTCTACGTTGAGCAAGTTCTCATTATTATTGATCAAGTCTATTTTGTATATTAAAGTTTATTAATCTTTTAAGCATGGTGCTGTTATACAATACTTATTCTATTGTATACCTTTTGAGATTCTGTTTAAGTTAAATATTCATTTACTGTTAAACCTTGTTAGACTAGCGAACCCTTTTTGATTCGACTAGTCCATAGTTGATGAGCGTTCTAAATTTCAGAACCCTTGATGAATTATCCAAACCAAACTTTCTTTGGTGCGGACTCCGATGTCAAACTAAGATGAACAACCCTGTTTAGGGGATTATTTACGCTTTAGCGTTAAGATATTGTGCACAGTATGGTACTAAGGGCTGATCCCCCTAAGTACGAGATGAAAGGCCCATAGTCTTATGACTGTTAAAGGTTTCAAGTATAACCCTTGAAAACCTAGGACATAGTTCAAGGTCTTATGACCCTCAGAAATTTCTTTTTATTCTTATTATCCATTCTTGATCCAAAAGTTGAGCTTTTATATTCGAAGTTATTATTTTTTTCTCGCATGTTATTATTCATTGTTATATTGTTATACTTGTGGACAATCGTGCTCACTCTTACGTAATAATAACATTGCAGTTAAGAACGAAAGAGCAGACGAACCTTCCACTAGTAAAAGCAAGGGCAAGCTTAGCAAGTAATGAAGATTGTTTATTTATGTGGTTATGTAATGATAATTAGAATTGATGTTACTTAAGACTTATTTATTTATGTTTTCGCACAGATGATTTAAGGTTAGAGTAACCTGAGATTTATTTATTATGCTGTTGATGTAACCCCATAAGGGGAGATTTATTATTATTTCTATCTATTGCATGGTTTGTATTTATTTATGGGTAGATAGATGGATGATGTTTGTACAGTGAACACAAAATCTTGTGGAAATGGAAGTACCAAATTTGGGGGTGTCATAGGTTGGTATCAGAGCTGTAGGTTATGAATCTTAGGTGGGGGAACAACCTTAGGTAATAGCCTTATAGGAAGAACATAGTGAAGGAAAACTCTTATCGAGTTCTAAGAAATGAATTACTAAATTTATTGAAGATAATAAAAGACTTTATGTGCTTATGTGTTTAAGTATGTGCTCACTAGTACGACTTAGTAACTAAAACTTAAAACTATGTTGTCAGGATGTCAGATGTTGGAGGAGCTAGTCGAGCTGGGGAGGAGGAACCCTGAGTGCCTACTGAGGAGGAGCCCCGAGACATTCATGTTGTCAGGGAGCAGTTGATTTAAAGAGAGCCGTCTCCATTGATCACTGTTGTTGGTCAGGAGCATGAGCCTGAGACTGATCCAGAGGAGGATCCTGAGGAGGAAGAGGAAGCAGAGGAGCTCCCACCGAACTCCATCGATGCTGAGATGTACGACGCGTTATATGACCATAACGTAAAATTACGAGATACTGTTCAAGATTTGACTGAGCGGGCGATTAGTCAGCAGATTACTCTCGAGAAGAAGGAGAGGGAGGTTAAGACTCTTTACACACGACTGGAAAATGTAGAATGAGATTTGGTCCACGAGAAGGGTCAAAATGAGGAGAAGTCTGAAGAAATAGAGAAGTTAAAGAAGAAACTGAAGGAAAGCTCAGAGAGGCTTGCCATAGCAGAGGAGGGCTGGGTACGAGAGTCACGTCGTGCTGATCTTGTAGAAGACGATCGCCGTGCGAAGAAGGCTAAACTTGAGGAGACATACTCTACACTTAATAATGCAATGGATGAAGCCCAGGATCGAGTTTTGCGGTACCCAATCCAGTTTGAAGGTCTACCATCGTACATGCTGGATCGCAGAACGATGTCTCGTATCATGGAAGAGGAACGTAGCAAGGCTATTCGGAGCCTTAACAGACAGTGATAGTATTAGTTTAATTATGTGAAAACTATTTGGTAGTTAATGATGTAAATTTCGATGTGTTTATAAACAAAGGAATATTTTGATGTTTTAAGTCTTGTAGATTCTTTATCTCGGGATAGTTGATGTAAATAGCAGTGATGCTATCGTTTGATGTTAAAACTTTTGATTTGAATAAATATATCAAGTTGTTTGAGATAATGTGTTAAGTGATTATGTTAAATTGTTCTAGTTAAGCCTTAACTATGTATTGAATTTAATAAAGACCTAATAAGCGTATATTCTTAACAGAAATATGCCGCCGAGAAGAAGACAAAACCGTCAACCAGCTCAGGAAGAGTCAACGAATAATAACAATAACGCCAATGCTAATCCCGTCCAACAATTAGTGAACCTTCGAGCTGGAGCAATGAATAATCAACCTCAAGCTCCACTGAATACTTCATTTAAGAATTTCAAGGCGGTGGGACCGCCAGAGTTTAAAGGATCCATGAACCCGATCGAAGCTCAGACTTGGGTTATGGAGATGGAGAAGGTTTTTGAGGTCGCAAGAGTCAGAGAGGACTAGAAGACCACTTTTGCAACGTTTATGCTGAAATCTGAAGCCAGTTTTTGGTGGCAAGCAAACAAGGTTCATGGAGGAGAAGGTATGACAACCTGGGAGAGGTTCAAGGAGATGTTTTTCGAGATGTATTTTCCAACTACCTCACAGAACCAATTGGAGGTTCAATTTCTAAAATTGAAGCAAGGGAATATGTCTGTATCAGATTATGCGGCTAGATTCAATGAGTTAGCAAGGTTCGCCACGTATCAAGTGCACACGGATGAGAGAAAAGCAAGAGGATTCGAAGAAGGACTGAAGCCGTGGTTATATAGTAAGGTGTCGATATTTCAGTTGAAGACATTCGCCCGGGGTACTAGAGAAAGCTATGCTCGCTGAAGGTGGAAGCGATGCAGTAACAAAGTATAATCAGGAGCAAAAGAAGAAGAAGAGTGAGAATGAAGGTAATAACAAGACTGGTGGGAGTAGCACTGGGGATGGCCATAATCAGAAGAGGAAGTGGACGGATAACTCGTCTGCTGGAAGTCAACAAGGAGGGCAGAAGAAGAAGATCGAAGCGTGCCCAACCTGCAAAAAAGTTCATTTAGGAGTTTGTATGAAAGGGAAGCGAGTGTGCTACAACTGTGGTCAGGAAGGCCACATAGCACCAAACTGTCTGAACCCAATGAAGGGTGCCTGTTTCACTTGTGGCTCAAAGGATCATCTGGCAAGGGACTGTCCCAAGAAGGGATCTGGAGGGACGAGTTCAGGAGGAAATAGAGAAAATACCAGTGGAAGCACTCTGACTATCGCAACACCAACCGCAACCAATCAACCAACTGCCAGGACATTCAACATGACAGTGCAGGACGCAGTGCAGTCTCGCGATGTGGTGTCAGGTATCATTCCGATCAATAGAGTTAATGCTTACGTATTATTTGATTTGGGTGCTACTTTTTCATTTATATTTGATGACTTTGCTAAGAATTTAGAATTGCCTAAGGATGAGTTAGAATACCCCATGAACATAGAAATTGTGAATAGAGAAACAATCCCTGTTAAGTACGTGCATAAGAACTGTAGAGTGGATATTAAGGGCAATATCTCGAACGTAGATCTTATCCCTATTCGACTTGGGGAATTGGACGTTATTTTGGGTATGGACTGGTTATCCAATTATGGGGCGGTAATTGACTGCCAGAAGAAGCGTATTAACCTTATGACTCCGTCAAAGGTTGTGTTTTATGGTAGTAAGTCGCCTAGACAAGCAAGTTGTCTGACGATGATGCAGGCCAGAAGGTTGTTAAGACAAGGCTGTGTAGGATATCTAGCTTAAATAGTCGATAATCGTAAAGAGAATCCAAAAATAGATGAGATACCAGTAGTGAGAGATTTCGCAGACGTATTTCCAGACGATTTGCCGGAACTTCCTCCAGATAGAGCAGTTGAATTCGTGATCGATTTGGCTCCAGGAACGGCTCCAATATCGAAGGCACCATACCGAATGGCACCAGTAGAGATGAAAGAATTGATGGTACAACTACAAGAATTATTGGACAAGAAGTATATACAACCAAGCATATCGCCGTGGGGAGCGCCGCTGTTGTTTGTGAAGAAGAAGGATGGAACGATGCGGCTCTGGATCGATTATAGAGAACTGAATAAGGTTACGATTAAGAATAGATATCCATTACCGAGGATCGATGATCTGTTTGATCAATT
Organism: Panax notoginseng; assembly: GCA_016801055.1. NCBI lineage: Eukaryota > Viridiplantae > Streptophyta > Magnoliopsida > Apiales > Araliaceae > Panax > Panax notoginseng. The sequence continues at coordinate 116,469,642 of CM029013.1, read as the reverse complement.
GAAGGGAGCAAGATACTTTTCAAAGATAGACTTGAGGAGTGGTTATCATCAACTGAAGGTGAGACCAGAGGATGTACCGAAGACAGCGTTCAGAACACGATATGGTCACTACAAATTTTTAGTAATGTCGTTTGGTTTAACGAATGCTCTTGCAACATTTATGGGACTAATGAATGGTGTGTTCAAGCCGTTTTTGGACAAGTTCGTAGTGGTATTTATAGATGATATTTTGGTATATTCAAAAACCAAGGAAGAATATGAAGAGCATTTGAGATTAATGTTGGAAGTGTTGAGAAAAGAGAAGTTGTATGCTAAGTTTTCGAAATGTGAATTCTGGATTGAAAGAGTACAATTTCTTGGACATATGATCGATAGGGACAGAATTTCAGTGGATCCCTCCAAGGTTGAAGCTGTGATTAATTGGGATCAGCCGAAGACGCCGTCGAAAGTAAGAAGTTTTCTTGGATTGGCACGTTATTACAGAAGGTTCATTCAAGATTTTTCCAAGATCGTAACTTCGTTGACAAATTTGACTAGGAAATCGGTGAAATTTGTTTGAACGGAGAAGTGTGAGGAAAACTTTCAAGAATTGAAGAAGAGGTTGAGTACATCACCTGTGTTAACTCTTCCGGACGATACAGGAAATTTTGTGGTATATAGTGATGCGTCGCATAAGGGACTTGGTTTTGTGCTTATGCAGAACGGTAGAGTCATTGCGTATGCGTCACGACAACTGAAAGATTACGAGAAGGGGTATCCGACCCACGACTTGGAGTTAGCTGCAGTGGTTTTCGTTTTGAAAATTTGGAGGCACTATCTCTACAGGGAGAAGTGTGAAATATATACAGACCAAAAGAGTTTGAAATATATTTTTACACAGAAAGAATTGAATATGCGCCAAAGAAGGTGGTTGGAGTTAATTAAGGACTACGACTGTGAGATTTTATACCATCTGGGTAAGGCAAACGTGGTTGCCGATGCTTTAAGTAGAAAAGGTCCGGAGAAACTGATGTTGTTGACTGCTCAGAAGGAATTGATTTCAGAAATGGAGAAACTAGAGTTGGAAGTGAAGTATCCTATGGAGATTGATGAGAAGCTATTTCAGATGCAATCTGGTACAACCTTACTGGATAAAGTTAAGGAGGCTCAACTTCAGGACGATGAATGCAAAAAAGGTGATAAGGAAGATATCTGAAGGAACCGAACCGAGATTTAAGATGGATAAGGAAGGAATACTGAGATTCGAGAACAGAATTTGGATACCGCCAGTAACAGACATTAAGGAAGATATTTTGAGCGAGGCTCATAACTCACGATATTCGATTCACCCTGGTAGTACCAAGATGTACCAAGATCTTCGACAACATTTCTGGTGGCCTAATTTGAAACGTGATGTTGCAGAATGTATTGCCAAGTGTCTGACCTGTCAGAAAGTTAAAGCAGAACATCAGAGACCAAGTGGATTGCTTCAACCTTTGGAAATCCCAGAATGGAAATGGGAGCATATTACAATGGACTTCGTGGTTGGCCTTCCGACGACTCAGAAAGGCTACGACGCAGTATGGGTTATCGTTGACCGACTAACGGAATCCGCACACTTCCTTCCGATCAAAATCAGATTCAACTTAGATCGGTTGGCAAAGTTATATGTAAAAGAGATTGTTTTGAGGCACGGAGTGCCAGTGTCAATCGTTTCTGATAGGGATCCGCACTTTACGTCGAACTTCTAGAGACGTCTACAAGAATGTATGGGTACACAGTTGCGAATGAGTACGACATATCACCCTCAGACAGATGGACAGAGTGAAAGAACAATTCAGACATTGGAAGATATGTTAAGAGCTTGTATAATGGACTTTAAAGGAAATTGGGATGATCATCTACCGCTCGTAGAGCTCAGTTACAACAATAGTTACCACGCTAGTATTGGAATGCCACCTTATGAAGCGTTATACGGCAGAAAGTGCAGAACTCCGCTATAATGGGATGAAGTTGGCGAAAGACAGTTGCTAGGGCCAGAATTGGTACAACAAACAGCAGAAATAGTTAAAGTAATCCGAACACAATTGGTAGCAGCTCAAGATAGGCAGAAGAAATACGCCGATTCACACCGTGAGAATGTTGAGTTTGAACCGGGTAGTTATGTGTTCTTAAAGGTATCTCCCTGGAAGGGAAAAATTAGATTCGGGAAGAAGGGAAATTAAGCCCAAGATTCATTGGACCCTTTGAAGTACTACGAAGAATCAGAGAAGTCGCGTATGAGGTAGCCTTACCTCCAGCTTTAGAGAATGTCCACAACGTTTTCCATGTCTCCGTCCTACGACCCTACAAACCCGATTACAAGCATGTAATTGAATACGAACCCCTACTTTTTGAAAAAGACTTGCCTTACGAAGAAATCCCTGTTAAAATTGTCGACCGAAAAGAATAAGTTCTGAGAAATAAAGTAATACCTTCTGTTAAGGTAATTTGGAGGAACCACAATGCTGAAAAAGCTACGTGAGAACTCGAAGAGAATATGATAAAAAATTACCCTCATTTATTTACTTAAATTATGTGTAAGCGATTCTGGGAACAGAATCTTTGTAAGGGGAAGAGAATGTAACGGGTTGAATTTATTGAGTCGTGATTCTGGGGACAGAATCCTTTTAAGGAGGGAAAGATGTGACGAACGAGATTTTTATAAATTAATTTTTAATATTTATTGAATTAAATAAATATTTTTCGATGATTTAATTATTGGATTAAATAATTATTTGATGCAATTGTGGTAGATTAATTTAATTATATGTGTTACATTTATTAAATTAATGTGGAAAATTTTATTATCGAAGTATGTGATTTTGTGAGCTTATTGTATTAAAAGAAATATTTAATAAGCCTAATGTTATATTAATTAATTTATTTATTAATTAGAGATTTAATATTTATATAATTAATTAATGAGAAAATTAATTATATGACCATGTGAATTTATGAGAAATTATTATATTTTATTTATATTAAATTAAATAAGATATTTGAATTGGGTGTGACATGATTTAAACTATATTGTAAAGGCTTTATTAAATTAAATGATTTTGTAATCTATTAATCTAGCCAAACATGGCCTTAGGGCGAGTTATGGGCAGTTAACCCATGATGGGTAACTGACCATAGTGCGCGTTAGTCGATTCTTATTATGCGTATTCTCTCTTCTCTTCTTCATTATTTTACGAAGTCTGATAAAACATCACAGAGAGAAAATCAGAGAGAGTTTGTCAGAGAGAAATCGTGAGTCTGTGAAAGAGAATTGAGAGTGAGGAATCTAAGCCTACTAAATTATACTCTTCAGGGTAATCTCCTCCTTCCCAAATTCTATTTTTTTACGTTATTTGAGTTTTATGAAAATGACTTTCTTTCATACTGTAAAACCTCTATAATTGGGATAGGAGTAATGATTATGGATTGTATATGTGTTATGTCATATCAAATCGTATTTGATTATATATTTGTTATGTAGACCATATCATCAGTATCATAAAACATGTCGTTATACGATGGCTTGTTATTTCAAAATTTACAGAGTTTGGGTTATGGCCATATGGCCTTATACGTGATTTTAGTATGTCAAACATAAACGTTTTCGTAAAATTTACACTCTTATTTTATTATGCATGTTATTACGAAGAGACCAAAGTTTAAATGGTTGGATTTGGCCTTATAACGAATCCGTAGTATTAATTTTCATGGTTTTTGTTCAAAACCTTCAAGAACACAAAGAACAGTGAAATTTATATATTTTAATTCTGTGATTATATGTTCTAATGGGTTAAAATCATTCTTTAATTGTTGGGTAATGATTATATATGAATTATAACATGTGGGTACGTGTAATTTGGTGAAATTAGTGTTTATGAAGTGTTGATTTTGCTGAATTCTGTGTTATTCGCGAACTGGAAATTCAGAGTCTGGAGTTTCGTGCCGCGGCGCCAACTCCCAGTTCATTTCTCGCGCCGCAGCGCCAAGTACCAGGCCGCAGCACCATGGCGCTGTAGAGCCAAGACTCAGTACAAAAGTGGCACCGCAGCGCCACTTAGCAGAATGTCCAGAAAATGTTTTTTTAAATGTTCAAGTCTAGCAATGTGTTAGTAACTTATAGTAATGAACATAGAAACTTGTTAGACATATAATGAGGTGTTAAAATAAATTCTTAACACGTCCATAACACAATTACGTGTAAATTAAATGATCGAATGCATAGTTAACTTATTGTTCGTGAAATCTAATTTTTGACAATAAGTGTAGTAATTGACTAAGTATAGTCATAAATTCGAGATTTGACAAAGAATAACTTATGATGTTTAGTACGTTGACTGGTATTGTGAACGTAATTGATATGTAGGATTTAAATCAAAGAACGAGTTTAGTTAAAGTGTAATCTACGCACTAGGCAAGTTTCCTAACCCTACTTGTTATCGTTATATAAGTTGATTAATTCACCTTTCTACGTTGAGCAAGTTCTCATTATTATTGATCAAGTCTATTTTGTATATTAAACCTTGTTAGACTAGCGAACCCTTTTTGATTCGACTAGTCCATAGTTGATGAGCGTTCTAAATTTCAGAACCCTTGATGAATTATCCAAACCAAACTTCCTTTGGTGCGGACTTCGATGTAAAACTGAGATGAACAACCCTGTATAGGGGATTATTTACGCTTTAGCGTTAAGATATTGTGCACAGTATGGTACTAAGAGCTGATCCCCCTAAGTACGAGAAGAAAGGTCCATAGTCTTATGACTGTTAAAGGTTTCAAGTATAACCCTTGACAACCTAGGACATAGTTCAAGGTCTTATGACCCTCAGAAATTTCTTTTGATTCTTGTTATCCATTCTTGATCCAAAAGTTGAGCTTTTATATTCGAAGTTATTTTTTTCTCGCATGTTATTATTCATTGTTATATTGTTATACTTGTGGGCAATCGTGCTCACTCTTGCTTAATAATAACATTGTAGTTAAGAACGAAAGAGCAGACGAACTTTCCACTAGTAAAGGCAAGGGCAAGCTTAGCAAGTAATGAAGATTGTTTATTTATGTGGTTATGTAATGATAATTAGAATTGATGTTACTTAAGACTTATTTATTTATGTTTCCGCACAGATGATTTAAGGTTAGAGTAACCTGGGATTTATTTATTATGCTGTTGATGTAACCGCATAAGGGGAGATTTATTATTATTTCTATCTATTGCATGGTTAGCATTTATTTATGGGTAGATAGATGGATGATGTTTGTACAGTGAACACCAAATCCTGTGGAAATGGAAGTACCGGATTTGGGGGTGTCACACTACTACATAAAGGTACAGTCGATAACTGTTTTAGGAATTAAAATCTTTGGAATATGCTCAAGAAATCATTCATACATGGGAGGCCATGCATCTAAGTTATAATAGATATCATAGGACTTAAGCATTAACCTTGGTTGACCCAATAGACCCCAAAGAAGAACGAGAAGATACTATCCTATTCATTCCAATGGTGTGTATTTTTGACGCTATCAAAGTCGGGTTCTCATCACCCTATTGTTGTTCACCAAAATCAATTATTAAGTGACGTATAAAATACGACACACACATCTTAAGTTCTCAATACAATTATATATTGTTATACTCTTTTATAATGTATTGAGAAACCTTCACAGTCTCGGACCATCACACTATTCCCTTGTTATCTCCGCTCGACCCAGCTACACTCTTACTACCTGAAAGGAATTGTGAAGCAAAAGGGTGAGCTCAAGTAGCCCAGTAAAGAATATTATGACAAAGATAATGTAGAACAAACTATACTTAGTCCTCAACAGGGAAAAATCTGATAGAATACAATAGATAACAAGTTTTAGATCAACAACTGCAGCGAAAACAACAATCAATTCGAAGAGTCAAGTAGAACATAATTTTTACTATCTCCTCCAAATTAAAAGTCCATCATTAATATTTTATCCGTGTAATACCCATCAACAGTTCTTGGTTGTACCCAAGATAAAGAGAACTTTCATCACTTGTCTTCACCTGAACCACTAAAGATTATAGTTAAATTCACAGTTCATGAAAATCAACAATCCATCTTTGCACTGCGAGCCAAAGACATAAAACTATAAAACCAATAATCAATAGTCCAACTTTGTACTACGGGCCAAAGACATACAACTGTAAAATGAATAATCAACAATTTCTCCTTGCCACAAAGGCTTAATAGAATTTTCACTTAATGTCCTTTCCACAACGGCTTAATAGAACTTTCACTCAATATCCTTTCCCCAAAGGCTAAAGACATTCAAATGTAATGACAATGATCATACCAATCAATTGTCTATCTTTTCACTACGGGCCAAAGATATTTAATCATAAAACCAATGGTCATGATCATTCCAATCAATTGTTTGTTAGTGCACTACGGCCAAAGACATTCAACTGTAAAACCAATGGTCATTATCATTCCAATCAACAGTCCATCTATGAACTACGGGCTAAAGATGACTTTTACCACATTATTTGTCTGTAACATTATAGGTCATGATCATGTCATACACCTGTCCATCTTTATACTACGGGCCAAAGATATAATACTGTAAAATCAATAATCAACAGTCCATCTTTGCACTTCAGGCCAAAGATGACTTTCACTATAATATAAGTATGAGAATGATAACAATGATATAAAGAATCAATCAAGTGAGAACAAAGATAAATATTAGAGATTTATAATCTAATTTATCCAGAGTTCAAGAATGTCCAAATTGTCAACATGATAACTAATTATGGAGTAAAATTCAAGAATGATATTCATGTATCAAAAATAATTTGGACAGAAAAGAAATCAATTTTGCCGTGAATAGTACTTAAGCATGAATAGTACTCCGGTATGAATATTACTCTGGATGAATAGTACTCCGGCATGAAAAATATCCAAAATGAATAGTACCTCGGATGAATAGTACTCCGGTATGAATAGTACCCATAAATGGAGAATACGAAAGAAAATGATATTCCATGACGAGTACAAAAGAAATGATATCTCATACAAGTATGAAAAAATATACGAAGCAGCAAATGGATTTTCACCCGTCATACGTTAATCCGTGTAGACAGATCATTTTCACAATTTAAATAAATATGAATATGAAGGATTATTCACCATGCATGCGGTAATCCACGTAGACAGGGCACTCCCGCAGATTTATAAAGAATGAATGCAAAGGGTTATTCACCATGCATGCGGTAATCCGCGTAGACATGTTACTCCCGCAGATTCATAAAGAAAGAATACGAAGGGTTATTCACCATGCATGCGGTAATCTGCGTAGACAGGTTACTCTCGCATATTAATAAAGAATGAATACGAAGGGTCATTCACCATGTATGCGGTAATCTGCGTAGACAGGTTACTCCCACAGATTAATAAAGAATAGAATGACAATCCTTACGAGTATAAAGTAATATCACGTACGAATATGAAATACATAATACCCCTTACGATACAAAAAATAACATCCCTTACCTAAGGAGATTGGATACTGCAATAGTGTAGTAGCAGAATACTCTTCTTCTTTCTCTCTTATTCTCTCTATAGTTTCTCTCTCTAGAGTTTCAGTGAATCCGTAAGAAATAATGAAGGAATGAGCTTCTACTTATAGGAAAATAGACTAAATAGTAACTAATTTATGAACGGTCCAGATTGATTTACTATTAAAACGGACGGTCCATATTGATTTACTATTAAAACTTAAAGCAACGGTCCATACTGATTTACTATTATAACTTTCAACCAGCGGTCCATATTGATTTACTATTATAACTTCAACCAACAGTCCATATTGATTTATTATTATAACTTCAACCGACGGTCTGAAAAATTAGCATATCTCCTCATGGAATAATAAGTTAAACTTATAACAAATGCCTCATAACAAGTCCCTATATTTATATCAAAAATTGAATAAACATTTACCACAAATCATTTATCTTTAATCAATATATTTTTAATCTTTTTACAATTATTCATCATTAATATTATAACTCACAATATTGATAACTAGATCCTTCTCAGGAAAGAGGGGACTTTTCGATAAAGATTTCTCTTTACTGGTGCTCAATTAAATAATCCCCTTTCCTCGACAGAACTTTCTAGACATTATCAATAATGCAAATAATAATATGAATAACTGTGTGGTCTCACTTATTAATTTAATAATATAAAATATTATGCAGATGATACTGTGACAATAATTAAACAAAACTGAGTGACTTCTTACTTAAGCATCAATATTCAGAGATACTGTACAATACCGTGTACTACTATGCAACCACGCGTATTAATGTTTTTTTATCACCAGTATTTCAAAAGTTTAACGGTAAAAGTTTTGTCGTTATTTTTATAAAAAGGTTATTTTTGTCGCTTTCTATATCCGATAATTATTCCATTGTGTGGTCCACCAATGATTACGCCGTTGTACGGATATTCTCCGATAAAAAGAATATTCTCCAACCAAACGAATATTTTATGACTACTTGCTTACTTTGTAAAATTTTCAAATATCACCCTTAACTTTAACATTTTATCAATTTAACCATTTACTGAATAGAAAAATTGAATACTTTTATTTCATAAAATTCGGGGTCTTACAATCTCCTCTCCTTATGAAATTTCATCACCGAAATTTACGTACCTGGTAGTTCAAAGAGGTGAGAATACCTTGCTTTCATTTCAGATTCTAGCTTGCAGGTCATTTCCTATGTAACATGATTTCTTCATTGCTCATCACTTGAATTTCAGATATCATTCTAGAATATAGCTTTAAAATAAAGGTTAATTGACATATCATAATTTGTCAACTTATTAAGTAAGAAAAATCAGCTTAGGTAGAACACACACTATCGAAGGATATTACTCGTCTCTCCCCTCCTAGTTCTAGTCTTAGATCTCTGTCATAGACCATCTCCCTAAGCTCTGATACCAAATGTGACGCCCCTAGAATAGGTCCACACGACCCATTTTGAGTCGCCAGATACACAGTACATAATTTAAATACAAACTTCATTTATATAACTATTAAACTGTCGTGCAAAAAATACGACAACATATAAGCTGTGAGTTTCAATACAAATAACAGTACTCACACTCCAAACCAATGATACTCTACATAAAGGTATAGTCGATAACTATTTTAGGAATTAAAATCTTTGAAGAATGCTCAAGGAATTCTTCATACATGGGAGGCCATGCATCTACGTGATAATAGATATCATAAGACTTGAGCATTAACCTTGGTTGACCTAATAGACCCCAAAGAAGAACGAGAAGATTACTATCTTGTTCATTCCAATGGTGTGTATTTTTGACGCTTTCAAAGTCGGGTTCTCATCACCCTATTGTTGTTCACCAAAATCAATTATTAAGTGACGTATAAAATATGATACACACATCTTAAGTCCTCAATACAATTATATATTGTCATACTCTTTTATAATGTATTGAGAAACTTTCATAATCTCGGACCATCACACTATTCCCCTATTATCCCCGCTCGACCCATCTACACTCTTACTATCTGAAAGGAATTGTGAAGCAAAAGAGTGAGGTCAACTAGCCTAGTAAAGAATATTATGACTAAGATAGTGTAGAACAAATTATCCTTAGTCCTCAATAGGGAAAAATCAAATAGAATACAATAGACAACAAGTTTTAGATCAACAACTGCAGCGAAAATAACAATCCATTAGAAGAGTCAAGTAGAACATAATTTCTACTATCTCCTCCAAATTAAAAGCACATCATTAATATTTCAACCCTGTAATACCCATCAATAGTTCTTGGTTGTACCCTAGACAAAGAAAACTTTCATCACCTGTATTCACCTGAACCACCAAAGATTATAGTTAAATTCACAATTCATGTTTATAATAATCTAAATCAATAGTCCATCTTTACATTACGAGCCAAAGACATACAACTGTAAAACCAATAATCAACAGTCCATCTTTGCACTACGAGCCAAAGACATACAAATGTAAAACGAATAATCAACAGTTTCTCCTTGCCACAAAGGCTTAAAAGAATTTTCACTTAATGTCCTTACCACAACGGCTTAATAGAACGTTTACTCAATATTCTTGCCCCAAAGGCTAAAGACATTCAAATGTAATAACAATGATCATACCACTCAATTGTCTATCTTTGCACTACGGGCCAAAGATATTCAACTATAAAACCAATGGTCATGATCATTCCAATCAATTGTCTGTCAGTGCACTACGGCCAAAGACATTCAACTGTAAAACCAATGGTCATGATCATGTCAATCAACAATCTTTCTATGCATTACGGGCTAAAGATGACTTTTACCACATTATTTGTTTGTAACATTATAGGTCATGATCATATCATACACCTATCCATCTTTGCACTATGGGCCAAAGATATAATACTGTAAAATCAATAATCAACAGTCCATCTTTGCACTTCGGGCCAAAGATGACTTTCACCACAATATAAGCATGAGAATGATGACAATGATATAAAGAATTAATCAAGTGAGAATAAAGATAAATATTAGAGATTTATAATCCAATTTATCCAGAGTTCAAGAATGTCCAAATTGTCAACATGATAACTAATTGTGGAGCAAAATTCAAGAATGATATTCATGTATTAAAACTAATTTGGACAAAAAAGAAATTAATTTTGTCGTGAATAGTACTCCGGCATGAATAGTACCAGGATGAATAGTACTCTATATAAATAGTACCCCAGATGAATAGTACTCCAGCATAAAAAATATCTTAAATGAATAGTATTCTGAATGAATAGTACCCCGGATGAATAGTACTTCGGTATAAATAGTACCCATAAATGAAGAATACGAAAGAAAATAATTTTCCATGACGAGTACAAAAGAAAATATAAGTATGAAAGAATTTATGAAATGGGAAATGGATTTTCACCCGTCACGCGGTAATCCGCGTAGACAGATCATTTTCATAATTTAAATAAAAATGAATATGAAGGATTATTCACCATGCATGCGGTAATCCGCGTAGACAGGTTACTCCCACATATTTATAAAGAATGAATGCAAAGGGTTATTCACCATGCATGCGGTAATCCGTGTAGATAGGTTACTCCCGTAGATTAATAAAGAATGAATACGAAGGGTTATTCACCATGCATGCGGTAATCCGCATAGACAGGTTACTCCCGCAGATTAATAAAGAATGAATACGAATGATCATTTACCATGCATGCGGTAATCCGCGTAGACAGGTTACTCCCGCAGATTAATAAAGAATGAATACGAAGGGTCATTCACCATACATGCGGTAATCCGCGTAGACAGGTTACTCCCACATATTAATAAAGAATAGAATGACAATCCTTATGAGTATGAAGTAATATCACGTATAAATATAAAATACATAATACCCCTTACCATACAAAAAATAACGTCCCTTACCTTAGGAGACTGGATACTGCAATAGTGTAGTAGCAGAATACTCTTCTTCTTTCTCTCTGTAGTTTCTCTCTCTAGAGTGTCACTGAATTCGTAAGAAATAATGAAGGAATGAGCTTCTATTTACAGGAGAATGGATAAATAGTAACTAATTCATGAACGGACCAGATTGATTTACTATTAAGACGGACGGTCTATATTGATTTACTATTAAAACTTAAAGCAACGGTCCATACTGATTTACTATTATAACTTTCAACCAGCGGTCCATATTGATTTACTATTATAACTTTCAACCAGCGGTCCATATTGATTTATTATTATAACTTCAACCAATGGTCTATATTGATTTATTATTATAACTTCAACCGACGGTATGAAAAATTAGCACATCTCCTCATGGAATAATAAGTTAAACTTATAAGAAACGCCTCATAACAAATTCCTATATTTATATAAAAAATTGAATAAATATTTACCACAAATCATTTATCTTTAATCAATATATTTTTAATCTTTTAATAATTATTCATCATTAATATTATAACTCATAATAATGACAACCAGATCATTCCTAGGAAAGAGGGGCTTTCCGATTAAGATTTCTGCTTACTGGCGCGCAATTAAATAACTGTCGACGTCGGTATTTTTATTTGTACATTTTCTGTTCTTGCCTTTTGGTGTTCTCATGTTAGGTGAGATTTGTTTGGAAAAAAAGCTGTGAAAAGGTCCGACATGTATATGTCGACGATTGAATTGTAAGAGTAGCCAGTTGGTATTTTTAAATGGTTGCACCAACTCAACCGAGAAAAGGTTTGTACATTGACCTAGTGATGTGACACTATCTAACTGGTCTGTGAAATCGAGATTCATTAGGGTTCGGGGGCTTGATTATGCGGAGGGAAGGTGTTAGGCACCCCCGACATCCGTGTTACCACGGTGACCAACACTTGTCAATTAAACCATTATCTGAATGTGTGTGTGTATATGTGTGGGTCAATGTGTAATTATTTGAAAGTATTGCTATGCCTCATTTGCACCTATATGCAAAGGGCTTGAATTTTGTATAAAAGTTCAGTTTTAACAAGATATTGCAATGATGTTTTGTAAAAAGAGGTTTTTCAAAACCTTATGCTCAATAGTAATTGAGGCCTTTGATACTTCCATTTTATTAAATGTTCGGTTTAATTACTTTTATTTTTGAGATGCAAGGCATCCTCAAGAAAATAAAATATATAGCAGTGTCGAATTCCTTGTGGGCGTGAAAGTCGTCTAAGGAAATTCAAATACCGTGAATAATTTACAAGCCATGTACAGTTGAAAATATCCATCACGGGAACCGAATCTAGATTCAGAAGACTGAATCTGTGATCACATGATTCCTAGGCTCACATGATGTAGTAATTTGTATGAAAGCTGTAAACAATTACATATATATATATATATATATATATATATATATATATATATATATATATATATATATATATATAAACGATCAACCACCACGAAGCACCTCCATTAGGAATCAGAAATGTAAAGAAAGAAATAAAAGCAATCAACCGCCACGAAGTGAACTCCAGGCGGGACGAAGTGTAAATTAAACTATAAAAGCAATCAACCGCCACGAAGTAAACTCCAAGCGAGACTAAATATAAAGAAAGTTGTAAAAGGCCACAAAGTGAACTCCAAGCCTGATAGAAATATATATATATATATATATATATATATATATATATATATATATACACACACACACACACACATACACACAAAAGAAATAAAAAGCCACGGACCGAAGTCCGGGCATACACATACAACACGACTCTCAACGTGAACAACTGTGTGTGGAAGAAGTGTGGAAAAGGCTTTAAATGATGTAAGAAGACTTACAGTGGACTGCCGAAGAAGACTTCAATAGCTTTAAATGGATGAACACTCGGCTTCAGCCGATAAAAAAGTAGCCAAATATAAGCTCACAAGTGTTTGAAATGAGAAAACACTCAATATATGGTGTGTACAGAGCAAATTAGACAGAACTTTCTCGCCTATTTTACTTACAAAATGGCTATCCCAAGCCCTCTATTTATAGAGGGGGGAGCAGTAGGTGTACCTACACAGCTACCTGGGGTGCACCGGGCAATGCGAGTGCTATCGTCTCGAAGTACGTGTACTCAGACAACGCGTTGTTCGCTCGAACCTTCATAACTTTTAACTAGGGAGTTTGATGGAAGCGTGCCATACCATTCTAAAAAGCTCTTTTTGAGGGCTATACAATGACATAGGATTTGCATTTTTTTTAAATGCAGAAAGATGGGTTCATGACCGAAATGGCATTTCTGGGTTTCCGTCTGGCAGTTCGTTGAGCCGTTTTGTGTAGTTTGCACTCGAAAGTTATGATATGGTTCTTGTAGGACTTCTTTTGAAGTAATTTGAGTTGAAATGAGTTCATTTGATTTGATTTGAAGTTGAGTTGGCAAAATGACTATTTTGCCCCTCCCGGGGTTATCTATGATTTTTGCACAATTTATAACAATCTTTTCTCAGGGTTATATCTGAGGTTGGCCTGTTGTTGACTTTGAACATCCTCAAGGTTATCTCTGAGGTTGTCTTGACCTCCTAGGGTTATCTCCAGGCTTTGAATTTGGTCCCCCGTGGTTATCTCTGGGGTTGGAACTGATTTTCCCGATATTATCTCCAGGGTTAGAAACTGATTTCCCGGGGTTATCTCTGGGGTTGGATACTGGATCTCCCAAGGCTATTTCTGGGGTTAAAATTGATATTGTGGTTCTCCAGGGTTATCTCTAGAGTGTGAAAAAGATGTTTTTGTCCTCCTACATAGTTAGTAACAGGAAAACAAAATTTCGAGTGTCTACAGATGCCCCTCTTTATCATGTTCATGCAATGTATTAAAATGTACATGATAAATATTACTAGACACTTGAAATATGACAAGGTATTTCTAATGATTCAAATCGCAATGTAATGAATGTTATGATGAATGTTAAAATATTTTTGCAAATTACAGTTCACAAATCGCACATCGTATTTCGTACTTCGCACTTCGCTTTTCTCATGTGGCCAATCGCACTTCGCAACCTGCATATTGCATTTCACATTTCGCATAGCGCAAATCATAATGTAATGAATGCTATGATGAATGTTAAAATATTTTTCGCAAATCGCTTTACCTTTACCGATCATTGTTGATGCCTATGCTGGGGTTTATTCTAACGGTTTGACTTTTTGTCGGTGTTGTCGATGCTTGTTTGATGAAGATAAGGTGAGATATTTTCTACATCTCTGATGGGGATGACGTTCTAAAATCACCGGACCTTCCCGATGTATACACTGGTAGTTAACAACGGTGCCTACCCTGATGGTAGTTTAACAACGGATCCTACTCTGCTGGTACTTAAATACGCTGACATCACAAAATTGTTTCGGTTCCCACTCAAACAGTGGTATCCCTGAACTGTCTTGATGTTACATTGAATTGATGCCAATGGTTTAGAATACCGAATCTTTTGATACCTTCGCTAAAGTAATATTCCAAGGTTTACTTCGCCAGACTCTGCCTGATGTTGTGCTCACCCTTTTTTTGAGGTGATTTGGAGTTTCCTTTTGCTATTGGGTGCTTGTTTCCTATTTCTTTGAGTGTTTGATTTGCAACCCGGCTGAACTGATGACATGAATGCCACTGACATCCCTGGAGGGTGAAGCTCATTCTTTCGCTGCCCAGATTTGAACTTCGGTGTAAAGACCTCGACTTGTGAGGACTCGAAGCCAGTTGGCACATTTGATGATGAGGATTTCATTCGCTAGACCTTTCATCGTTGGCCTTCTGCACTTGAGTTAAGGACTTTTTTGAGAAATTTCCCTTTCTTCTGTAGGGGCAAGCTCATATAGCCATGATTTCTTAAGGAGTTCTCCCCTTTCTTTTGACTAGCGGCTTGATCCCGCCTTAACTCCTTCCATTTCTTGGAATTAGATTATGCCCCAGTCCTTTTGCATGTTGATGCCGAGGATTCATATTAGAAACTCTCTTTGTTGATGAAGTCGCAAGTGAGTAATATCTAAATAGCCAGTGAGATGATGTAAGGGAAACTCTGATGATGATGTACCGTGCTGACGGTGATGTCTGGCTCATTTTTCTCTTTAGGATGGTTGATAAATGCCCCAATGTTTAGTTATCGCTGTTTCTAAGATTGCTCCAATCTTGTTGTAAGGGTTCCAATATCGGGTTGTCGCCAATTTTGAAATTTCCACAGCTTTACTTGTTATCTGGGATAGTTACTTTGACAGATGAGCTAATAAGATGCCGAGATCGTAAGAGGCTTTTACTTCTGTACCAGATGGTGAACATGTAGTGGATTTAGGCTTTGATGCCCTCAATCATTATTCCTGACTTGTTCTCGTGATCGGCGTTGATGGTTTTCTTTTAATTTGATGAAGACTTGTGATTGAGGGTGTCGGCTCTTTGAAGGTCCTCACTGCTGGTTGTCTTAGTGTATCGCTGTTTCTTCATTTCTGGGATTTGTTCCAGATTTGATGGAATGACATTAAAGTGTTGTTGGGTCTTCTCAACATGGGTCGCTGACTTAGAGGGTTGTTCTTTGGTGTCTTGGGATTGATGTTTAGGCTTGGATATTTCTTTTGAGGGTTCGTCCGCACCACTGATTGCTGCCTACGTACTCCTGCTTGATAAGATAAACGATTTAAGAAATGTTTATTTAGGGTTTTTGAGTTTTTATTTAGTTTGACCGTACCATAAATGGCTGCCTACGTACTCCTATTGATGAGGGAAGATTAGGTCTTTCATAGTTCAGGCTTTGGTTTGAAAGCCTAAAAATATTTATTGGAGTTTGAGCTTGGCTGAAGGGGTTTTTCGATTTTTATAGTGGTTAGACCGCACCATACATGGCTACCTACGTACTCTCATTGATGAGGGGAGATCAGGTCTGCGTAGTTCCAACTTAGCGTGAAAAGGTTCAAAGTTGTAAGTGTTGAGAAGGGTGTAGAGATGTTTTTGTTTTTAAAGTCTTCGTTTTTTTTCTTTTTTTTTTTCCTTTTCCTTTTCTTTGTTTTTGTTTTTGTTTTTGTTTTTTTTTCTTTTTGTTTTTATTTATTGGATATTTACATGCATGGAAAATAAAAGGCACTCTACAAAGAAAGTGATATCGTCCCAACATCTCCTGGAACTTACAACTGTATCCTCTGGATCTACATCTTCTTGGCTAGTTGGGGCCTGATAGTCCAGTTGTCAATAGTTATGTTACCTTCAAGGCTCGTGATAGAGGTTACCTCTTGGTTCTTAATGCCCATAACTTGATCGCTTCCTGATTCAGTACATTCCTCAAGGATGCTTGAACTGGACCCCTCAAAAAAAGGGATGAACTCTGAATTCTTCAATAGGCTGACTTCCCTGACAATCTCACCACCTTTTTCTTCATCTGTTCCTTTACCTTTTTTATGGGTTTGAGATGATTCGAACATGAAATGTCCCTCGAACTATTGTTGTATTTCTTGCAAGGAACTTTTCTTTTTGGCCTTTTCTTCTTTGGAAATGATTATTATTTCGTCCGCAACATCCAAAGTTATAAAATCAGGAACGTGGTTGCTATCTTTGGACCATAGGATGTTTGATGTTAGGGAAGGAATATCCGTTGGGGATTCCCTTGTCTCCTCTGTCATTCCTTGCATTAGGATCAATCCATCTTGTGTTCTGTCAGGATTAGTGCTCATAGCCTTCACCTCCTTTGAACTGCATGTCTCAATTGGACATCTTAAGCTTTTTATTTCCTCTTCGCTTATTCTGGTCATGAGGAATTCTATCTTCAGCTCTTCATTTTCAATGAGATCCTGGATTTTATGTCGCAAATACCAGCATTCGTCAGTCGCATGTCCAA
This sequence comes from Panax notoginseng, assembly GCA_016801055.1. Taxonomy (NCBI): domain Eukaryota; kingdom Viridiplantae; phylum Streptophyta; class Magnoliopsida; order Apiales; family Araliaceae; genus Panax; species Panax notoginseng. The sequence goes on along the minus strand of CM029013.1, from coordinate 116,452,243 downwards.
GTGATTTAGAATGATAGAGACATATCTTGGTGGAATCATAACTCTTTATCTTGGGATTTATAGGAGGCAGCAACTCAGTAATCCTTCCTTCACTTATCAGAAAGTGTAGCATTTCTTCATTTAATTTGCTCAGAGGGGTGAATTTTTGGGCTCTTGTGGAGGCTGTTTGATCTTTCTTCTTTAAGAAATCGCATTCCTCCAAGCGATTTTTCCGCTGGCGAGATCTTCTAGAAATTTTACCATCCCCCTTTTTCTTGCACTTTCAGCCTGCTTTGATATTCTTCATTTAGCTGGCTCATCGTGGAGAGGTATGGGCTTGAATTATGGTTAGCCTCCTTTTTCTCTTGGCTTTCTGATAGTTGAGTGAAAAACTGCCTCGTATCCTGATGTTGGCGCACTATCAGCTTAGCCAGCAGATTTACTTGATTCTGGATCATCTCTAATTTTTGCATTACTGTCATACCCTCCTCCGAGTTTTCCCACTCTAGGACATTTGTTCTGTGCCTTTGGGGATATTCCTCCACCCTTCGTATATACTTACTATTTGGATACATTTCAGCGCTTTCTGACCCGATCATGTTTACTTCCTCAGTATCATGCTGCAACGGAAGGTTGGTGTTGACATTTTGTTGGTCAGGTTGTTGAACCACAATACTACCACTTTTGATCAAATTTTGAATTTTATGCTTTAAGGACCAATAATCTTGTGTATTGTGTCCTGGAGACCCTGAGTGGTAAGCACATCTTTGGCTTGGAATGTATCTTTTGCTCCCTGGTTCCAGAGGTGGAGCCAGTTCGGTAATTTTCTTGTGATCTATTAATATCGCCAATACATTTTCAAGGGAATCGCCTAGTGGAGTGAACACCCGATTTTCCATTCTTTCAAATTTTCTTTTTCTATCCTGGCATTGGTTGAATGCAACCTATTGTTGAGATGGCAGGTTGTCTTGCTTTTTCCAAATGGGGGGACTGTAGTCTGGTCTCCTAGTTTGCCCCTGTGAAATAAGGGATACATCTTCATTGCCTTTATCAGGTACCCCCTTGGGATCGCTCGCATACTTGCCAGTCTGTATATGTTTGGCGACTGCTTCCAAGGCAGTGAAGTCTTTAATCTTTCCTGCCTTCAGGCCCATCTCTGCCATTTCGTCGTGTTTGATCATTTTCGAGAATGGCTTTCCTATGCCTGCTAGGATCCTCTCATAGTAAGGAGCCTCTTGGATATCAATAAACGTCATTACCATCTCAGTTTTTGTCATTGATGGAATAACTTGCGCTGCTAGATGTCTCCACCTTTGGGCATATTCTCGAAAAGATTCAGTACTTTGTTTTTTGACTTTAGTCACTTGGAATCGATCTGGTGCCATTTGTGACAAAAAACTGTACTGATTTAGAAAGGCGTGGGCCAATTCTTCCCAGTTATGGATCTTGGCATTCTCAAGTCGGGCATACCAGGCTTTAGCCTCTCCAGTGAGACTCTTTTGGAAAAGCTGTATTCTGAGGCTTTCATCTTTAGCATAAGACCCTAGTTCGCCAATGTACACTTTTAGGTGCGTATAGGGATCGCCTGCCCCATTGTACTTTTCAAACTCTGGGATTTTAAATTTGTCAGGATATCGAGCTCCTGGGAATATGCAGAGATCTGAATAGGTGACACTTCTATAGGTTCCAGTCCCTTTGATTGACCGGATGGTTTCCTCCATTTGTTGGACTTTCTTTCTTATATCCCCAGTTTCTCGATCATCCCTGAGTTTTGTGATTTTAGGGGTTTTATTGGTTCCTTTATTGGAATGAGGTTCAGGTATCTGGGTTTCCATCTTTTTGCCAATACCCTGACTACCCCCTGGTGTGAATGACTTTGGTTGAGTAGGAATTGTCTGGCCCCGAGTATTTTTACTTTGTTCTTTTAGAAAGACAACCAATTCTGCTATCTGATTCCTTAATGCTTCGAACTCCTCTCGAGAGACAGGATTAGGATCAGGTGGGGCACTTGTAGCCATGTCTAACTGTGGATTTAATGCCTTTTTGGACTTTGAACGGGAAATAGGACCAATTGCTTCCCTACAAAAAGACTTATGTAGTTTAGCCTTAGGGAATGTAGAAATGTTATATGCTATGAGAAGTGTCCGTTTTAGGAATATTATCCTACAAAACGGATGTCAGCTTTTTGTATGACAAGATAGCATGTCAGTTTTTGATATAAAAGGGAATGCATGTACATATATTCCATAATATTTTTCATTACATTGAGATTGACATGGAAGTGAAATTACAAGTAATTGTAATTGCAAGTAATTGAAATGGGAAGGTTTGAAGAGACTTCCCTCTGCGTTTGGTTTATTAGAGGCTGACCTATCTTAGGTTACTCTCGCGATTTTTCGGTATGAAGGTTCCCAAATCATCGCAATTTACTTAACGGGAAGTTAATCCGGTCTTTCAACTGGAGCGAATTTGGGTGGTGCCTTTCCTAAGCCTCATTGGAATTAGTCTCCCTACGAGTCCAGTAATTAAACACCGATAAGATAGCCTCCTGGTGGAGGGACCACACAACATACATTCACATACAACGTGTCTCACCATATGAAAATGATGACATATGCGAAGCAGTAATATCACAAGCAGATATAGTGCGAAGCACTAAGTGTAGTAAGTAAATGCATTCGTACACATTCATTCAAATGTAAATGCAACATCCACACACAAGCAGGTAAAAGTTTTAAAAAGTTTGCAGTAGCGGCTTAAGCCCTCTTACTGGTTGTCCCAAGTAGAGTCGCCACCTGTCGACGTCGGGATTTTTATTTGTCCCTTTTCTGTTCTTACCTTTTGGTGTTCTCATGTTAGCTGAGATTTGTTTGAAAAAATAAGTTATGAAAAGGTCTGACATGTATATGTCGACGATTGAACTGTAAGAGTCGCCAGTTGGTATTTTTAAATGGTTGCACTAACTCAACCGAGAAAAGGTTTGCACATTGGCCTAGTGATGTGACACTATTTAACTGGCCTGTGAAATCGAGATTCATTAGGGTCTGAGGGCTTGGTTATGCGAAGGGAATGTGTTAGGCACCCCCCCCCCGACATCCGTGTTACCACGGTGACTGCCACTTTTCAATTAAACCATTATCTGAATGTGTGTGTGTGGGTCAATGTACAATTATCTGGAAGTAGTGTTATGCCTCGTTTGCATCTATATAAAAAAGGTTTGAATTTTGTATAAAAGTTCAGTTTTAACAAGATATATCAATGATGTTTTGTAAAAAGAGATTTTTCAAACCCTTATGCTCAATAGTAATTGAGGCCTTTGATAGTTTCATTTTATTAAATGTTCGGCGTAATTATTTTATTTTTGAGATGTGAGGCATCCTCGAGAAAATAAAATATATAGCAGTGCCGAATTCCTTGTGGGCATGAAAGCCGTCTAAGAAAATTCAAACACCGTGAATAATTTACAAGACATGTACAACTAAAAATGTCCATCACGGGAACCGAATATAGATTTAGGAGACTGAATCTGTGATCACATGATTCCTAGACTTACATGATGTAGCAATTTGTATGAAAGCTGTAAGCAGTTATATATATATATGTGTATATATATATATATATATATATATATATATATATATATATATATATACACATATATATATATATATACGAACGATCAACCACCACGAAGCACCTCCATGGGAGATTGGAAAGGTAAATATATAAAAGTTGTAAATATATATATAAACGATCAACCACCACGAAGCACCTCCATGGGGGATCAGAAATGTAAATAAAGAAATAAAAGCAATCAACCGCCACGAAGTGAACTCCAGGCGGAACGAAGTGTAAATAAAGCTATAAAAGGCCACGAAGTGAACTCTAGGCCTGACAGAAATGTGAATATATATATATATATATATATATATATATATATATATATATATATATATATATATAAACTGTTGTCGAACTCTGTTCGATGAGCCTGGATTTACATTCGTAGCATTTACTACTTATCTATATATATATATATATATATATATATATATATATATATATATATACAAAAGAAATAAAAAGCCATGGACCTAAGTTCGGGCATACGCACACAACACGACTCTCAACGTGAACAACTGTGTGTGCAAGAAGTGTGGAAAAGACTTTAAATGATGTAAGAAGGCTTACAGTGGACTGCCAAAGAAGACTTTAATAGCTTTAAATGGATGAACACTTGGCTCCCGTCGGTAAAAAAGTAGCCAAATATAAGCTCACAACTATTTGAAATGAGAAAGCACTCAATATATGGTGTGTACAGAGCAAATTGGACAGGGTTTCCTCGCCTATTTTCCTTACAAAATGGCTGCCCCAAGCCCTCTATTTATAGAGGGGAGAGTTGTAGGTGTACCTGCGGCAGCAGTAGGCGTACATGTGACTGCCCGGGGTGCCCCAGGAAATGCGAGTCCTGCCGTCTCGAAGTACGTGCACTCGGACAACGCGTTGTTCGCTCGAACCTTTATATCTTTTAATTTGGGAGTCCGATGGAAGTGTGCCATACCATTTCCTAAAGCTCTTTTTGAGGGCTATGCAATGACATAGGATTTGCCTTTTTTTAAATCCGGAAAGATGGGTCCATGACCGAAATAGCATTTTCGGGTTTCCGTTAGGCAGTTCGTTGAGCCGTTTTACGTAGTTTACACTCGAAAGTTAAGATATAGTTCTTGTGGGACTTATTTTGAAGAAATTTGAGTTGAAATGAATATATTTGATTTGAGTTGAAGTTGAGTTGGAAAAATGACAATTTTTCCCCTCCCGGGGTTATCTCTGGTTTTTGCACAGTTTGTAGCAGTCTTTTCTCAGGGTTATCTCTGAGGTTGGCCTGCTGTTGACTTTGACCATCCTCAGGGTTATCTTTGTGGTTGTCTTGACCTCCTGGGGTTATCTCTAGGCTTTGAACTTGATCCCCTGGGGTTATCTCCGGGGTTGGAACTGATTTTCCCGGGGTTATCTCCGGGGTTAGAAACTGATTTCCCGGGGTTATCTCCAGGGTTGGAAACTGGATCTCCCGGGGCTATTTTCGGGGTTGGAATTGATATTGTGGTTCTCCAGAGTTATCTCTAGAGTGTGAAAAAGACGCTTTTGTCATCCTACATAGTTAGTAATAGGAAAATAAAATTTTAAGTGTCTACAATAACCAAACCACTTTTCTCGATAGAATTTTCTAGACATTATCAATAATGCAAATAATAATATGAAAAACTGTGTCGTCTCAATTATTGATTTAATAATATAAAATATTGTACATATGATACTATGATAATAATTGAACAAAACTGAGTGACTTCTTACGTAAGCATCAATAATTAGAGATATTGTACAATACCGCGTGCTACTGTGCAACCACGCATATTAATGTTCTTTTATCACCAGTATTTCAAAACTTTAACGGTAAAGTTTTGTTGTTATTTTTATAAAAAGGTTATTTTTGTTGCTTTCTATATCCGACAATTATTCCATTGTGTGGTCCACTAATGATTGCGCCATCGTACGGATATTTCTCGATAAAAAGAATATCCCCCGACCAAACGAATATTTTATGATCACTTGCTTATTTTGTAAAATTTTCAAATATCACCCTTAACTTTAACATTTTATCAATTTAACCGTTTACTGAATAGAAAAATTGAATACTTTTATTTCATAAAATTTGGAGTCTTACATATTCAGTCTAGGCTGGAGGAGAATCACATCCTAGAGGGTTAGGATTTATATTTTCCTATGCTCTTGAGGAGGGAGACGTTGAGGATACCTTTGAGGATGATGAATTCAAGGGTGACGAGTTATCTAAGGGTTCTGAGGAGGCTGCGAGGGGAAGTAGGTCTACAAAGTATATGTCCAGTACCTAGTTCCACAGCATGAAGAGACACATTGATATGAGGGGTAGAGACGAAGATAGGAAGTTAAAGAGAATTACAACGAGATAAGATCATGCTTATGCCACGCAGAATGCTTTCAATGCTTCGTTGGCCGAGGCATTTGCCAGAATGAATCCAGCTGGTGCAGGCTAGTTTCAATTCCCAGTTCCACAACCATTGTCGTAATATCCACCATCTGATTTTGACGTCGAAGAGATGCCACCACCACATGCTTAGCGTGCTACAGGGAAGTCCTCTTACACCTTAATGTATTATACCTTAATCCTTTATTCTCACACTGAGGACATTGTGTATGTTAAGTTTGGGGGAGTTTTATTGTAATAACCGTGAATTTTTAGTCACTATATATGTATGTACATTATTAATATTTAAAACTTTGTGTTATACAGTGATTTAATATGTGACAACATATGTGAAATGGTGCATGGGTCAATTAACATGTATGCTATAGTTATGGATATATACATTTATAGGTTTCATTAAAAATGAAAGCCTCGTAACCTAATTATAAATTAGGTGAGACAATTAAATAATCTAAGGGTTATGGTAATAAGGAGATGTTAGTATTTAATATGTATACTAACTTAAGTAGATAATCTTATTATTTCAAGTGACTAACAATTTTAAACATAATTCTTGTGAACCTAATTAGGTTATGAGCTAAAGTCACATGTATAGGTAATTAAATTTCATAAGATTAGGAATGGAAACCCTAAATAATTAAATTGGGTAACATATATTAAAATTGTTAGACTATGTTTATTACATAGCCCAAAACAATTAAAGGAGAAGCCCAAAAGAAATAAAATGCAAGCCCAAACTTAGCACACATGATTAAGGGTATTTTAGACATTTGATTTATCTAATTTATGCATTAAAATAAAAGCTAAATGAAGGAGTTAGTGGGCATAAATATGGCTGGCCACATTAGCCTTTTAAGGCAACTAATTAAACTAAGCAAGGTCCATTTGTAGTCACTCTTACACAAAAGGACATGGTTGTCAAGCTCCCATTGGTTGCCACTTTATTAAGCATCCTTAATCATGATTAGACTAATTAAAGTGATAAGGCAAAGCTTCTATCCATGGGTTAAAGAAAGTATAGGGGATAATAGCTAGATACACTAAGTGTATCTATATTTTTTGTAAGTATCATTTTACTTCATCTTTTCATTTCATTTCATTTCTCTCATTCTTCCTCTTATAATTTCTCCCAAGCTAGCCACTTCTAGATAGAGAAAGGAGAGAGAGGTTTGGCCATATATATATAGAGAGAGGAGTGCTAGTTTGTTAATGCATCCAAAGTTCATCACTTACTTTGGTAAATCAAGGAAGGTTGCCATTAAATCAAGGTATAACATAACCTTCATCTTCTTCTTCTACTTTGTTTTTTTTTTCTTTAGCTTGAGTTTTGTTGGGGTTATGAACAAATACTCAAGATACCCTAGTCCTACATATCATCATGTATAGAACTAAGTATCTTGAGTGTTAGATAAAAGGCTTAGAGGAAGAATATGAGCATATGTTCTCCAAGGGTGAAAACTCTTGTTTTCTTCCACTAAATCTTGTGTAACTCAAGTTTTCCAACTTAGATTTGTGATCCGTCAAAGGGGGGTGCTAGATACATGAGTTATCTAGTAAACCCAAGTGATAGAACACAAATCTATCAAGTTTTGAATCCTTTGGAGCTGATTTCCCCAAAACATCCCACTTGGAATGTTAAGGGTTCAAAAACCCTAAAATAGTTTCTGTCCTATTTTTCTTGGGTCTGTTTCGGACAGTTTCATGTACCTTAAAAATCTGGGAAAATTCACAGAGGTACCTTGAGAAGTTATCTACGTGTAGGAAAAAGAACGGACACGTTTCGAGTTATATATTGTGCGTAATGACTATTTCCGTAAAGGACTCCTAAAACTTTACCACCATCGAATATCTCACTGTGTATACACTGGAAAATTCTAAAATTTTTACAGTAGGTTCATATATGTTAAGAGAACATACCCTGAAAATTTCAGATTTTTCTGAGCAAAACTCAATTTATTAAAAATGAAGCCAGATCCGAGTGTTTTGGGAACTTTAAAAATAGTAGATCATTTTCTAAAATTCCAGAAAAATTTGGGGATCCTTGTAGGTTCATATTGTGTCAAAATACAGAAGCTGAGAATTTTTGGAGTAAGTTTACTATTTTTCCTAAAAATGGTTAAGTTATGAATAAAAGGAAATAAATAGTTAAATGGTGTCTTTAAAAAAAAGTAATTTTTATGCTTGAATACTCATAATATATCATATCATGACTATCTTAGAGCACTTTGGTAATTTATGATAATAAATATTATTTATGACCTTTTATGGATATTAAATAAGAGGTTTAATAAATGATGAACAATTAGAATAAATTATTTATTAATCCAATAAATTATTAAAATATTATTATGATATTAATAATATTAGAATATGATATTGATAAGTAAATAAAAATATTAAGAATAAAATTTCTTTAAAATATTATTAAATGGTTAATAATATTTGATTTAAGCATTGATAAATGATTAAAGTATTATTAAATAATTAATAATATTAGTAATAGAATAAGATATTATTAAATGATTAATAATATTAGTAAATGAATAAAATATTATTAAATGATTAATAATATTAAATGATTAATGATACTAAAGCATAAGTAAGATATTATTAAAGTAATAATATTAATTAAAATATTATTAAGAGGATTAATAATAATAGTAAGGTATTAAAATATTATTAAGATGTTAATAATATTAGTAAGCAAATGAAAATATTATTAGGGAACTAATAATACTAAGAGGTGAATTAAATATTATCAAGATCAATAATATTATGTGGTTATAGTAACATTATCAAGACATGATAATGTTTATAAAAACTAAATGTAATGCATAATATTTATGTGATTACATAATCTAATGTTATACTATGACTAATTGAAAGATTAACTATAGGTCTCTCAAAGGAAGATAATTTAACTGCATAGTGGATATAAATTAATTGCGTAGCCGTAATCTACAGACGAGGCAAGTGTCCTAACTCAAATTCGAGTTATTATTTTCAAAGCATGTTAGTGAATAATTATTGATGATTATTCACATCTATATTGATTATTGAAATTCGCACTTTGTGCAATTGAATTCATGTTCTATTATTATTGAACTGTGAATTAAATTAAAGTTCTTTCATTTATGAACTGTTTATGAGATAGATCTATGCTAATTGTATCAGCTAGATTAAGCATGTTTAAATTTGTTAAATCAAATGTGTTTTAAAAAGCTGTTCTTATTAAATTGATATGATAAGAACTCTTGACAGAGAAAAGGACGAATTTGATTAAGGCATGATATCGATGCCAGAATATTAAGTGTTTATGCATAAATCACGGGGTATGAAAGGCTGATCCCCTTGAATACTAAAACTTATTGAGAGGTCCAGTTTAAATTACTGTGAACCTTGGCAAATGTTCATGGTTATCTCAAAACCACTCAGTTCATATTATTCAATTATTCGAATATTCAATTGTTGATTATTAATTCATGTTCCTTCACAACCTTATATTATTGTTGAACATTGAATGTAAAACTTCTTTCTAGTCATGATATATCTCCCTTGTATATAAACTTGCTAAGCAAATTAGTTGCTTACCCTTGCTATATCATGACATTTATTTCAACTAAGCCTGAAGGATCCAATACGAAGGACAAAGGCAAGGGCAAGAATCAGGAATAGTTTGGAATGAATATTAATTATTATTATCTAATGGAAGTTCTTATGTAAACCTTTTGTAATATGAATGGTGTGTTCAAGTTAAGGTTAAGAAGACCTTGGGACCATGCTATGGAAACTTTATTATAATGAACAATGTATGTTTATTATTTCGTAATAGTTATAGAATACTTATGATGATGATAGATCGTGAGCACCGAATCTGAGGTTAGAGAACCTGGATTTGGGAGCGTCACAGGTTGGTATCAAAGCTGTAGGTTATAAACATTAGGAATGTGAAACCAAGGTTATAACCTTAGTAGAAAACTCTTATAGAGTATGTTAGGAGATGGATTGTGGAAATTTATCGAGTTTGTGTTGTACTTAATAAAATATTATTTCATTTTATCAATGAATATATTTTATTTTGGTACTGATGTTGGTTTTATTTATGGTGATTGTAGGATGTCTGACGAGCGCCAGGACAGTCACTCAGTAGATCAGGAGCTCATTGAGCGTGAGGTTACGGAAGATGCCCTTCAGGGTCCTCTTATAGGGGATTTGTTGAGGAGAATCAATCAATTGGAAGGCAGGGTGGGAGAACTGGAGGTTGAAAACCACACACTTCAGTTCACAGAAGGTCAATACAAGGAGGCGGCTTATCAAGCCCATATGGAGGTAGTCGAGCAGAAGGGAAAGTTGGATGAGTCCAAGTTGCAAGTTGAGATGTTGAGGGTACAGCTAGAGCATGAAAAGGCAAAGTTCGGAGAGCTGAGCATAGAGTATCTGGCGATGCGGGGCGAGTTTGACATGGAGATTGCAGACAAGATTCGCGTGGAGGAGGAATTTTTTGAGTCAGCCCAGCGGGTGGACCAATTGGAGTTAGCACTGCAGGCCATGAAGGTCAGGGCCGAGACTTTAGGACTGGCGCTAGACGCAACGTATGAGGGCCAATGCAGTGGGACTAGGAGGGCGCAGTTCGAGATAGGAGAGTCGAGTCGATCCGTTCGACGTAGAGCTATGGAGGGGTGGTTTCCCCCGGAGCCTCTTCAGGTGACCCAGCAGGGCCACCAGTGATGATTATGCTATGGACTAGTTGTAGATAGAGGCATTAGTACCCCTTTTGTGTAATAGGGTTTTATGTTGATGTAAACCTCAACAGGTGTGAGGTAGTAGGTAGTTAGGTAGTATCCCTATTTGTGTTTGTAGGGAAGTATCATTTTGAGTTAATCCCATCTTTTGTGTTTAAAATGGGATAGTAGTATTTATAAGAATATACCTGTATTAATCATGTGAGACACTAAAGATTGGTATATGAATATAAATGCATTATTATTATGATATGTGTTGGAAAATTTTAAATAGTAAATTGTCTATTTAATGTTATGTGAGTCTAGTAGACTGATTTGAAAAATTTTCTTTAAAAACAAACTTAACCCACTAATTAGGGAGAAAGACTTCCAAAATCTTGGTAATTTAAAACTCTCCCATAATGATCATATGATTGTTGAATATAGTAGCGTGTTACATGCTAAGTACTTATATGATAATAAAACCCGAGTAACGTGTTAGAATTTTGTTCCACTAGATAATGCCGCCCAGACGTGTACTAAGGAACCAAGAGATCGAAGAGTCAGTTAATAATGCAGCGGGAGCTCAACCAAACCCAATGCAAGACTTTATCAACATGATGACTAAAGCTATGAGGAATCAAGCTCAACCTGCAGGAAATCAGGCGGGAAACCAATTAGCCAACTTTAAGGACTTCAAGGCCGTAGGACCACCGGAGTTTAGAGGAACATCAGACCCGTTAGAGGCCCAGACGTGGATGAAGGAGATTGAGAAGGCCTTCATTATTGCTAGAGTAGCAGAAGAACAGAAAATAATTTTTGCTACCTATTTAATGAAGGGTGAGGCTAACTATTGGTGGGAGGCCAACCAGAACAAAGCCGGGACTGGAATCGTGACTTGGGAAGCGTTCAAGTAGTTGTTCTTTGAGAACTACTTCCCTGAGAGTACACAAGCGAGAATGGAGATCAAATTTTTGGAATTGAAGCAGGAGAATATGTCAGTGTCAGAGTACGCTGCAAAGTTTAATGAATTGGCCAGATTCGCTCCACATCAGGTAGACACGGAGGTGAGGAAAGCAAGAAGGTTCAAAAATGGACTAAAGCCGTGGATTTATAGTAAGGTAGCGGTTCTACAAATCACGTCATTCTCAACTCTGTTGGAGAAAGCTCTCATAGCAGAAGGTGGAAGCGAAGCAGACTCAAAGTACAATAGGGAGAAGAACAAGAAGAAAGTAGAAGGTGGGAATCAGAATGTTAGCGGTGGTGGTAGCAACAACAAGAAGCGAAAATGGAGCAGTGGGGGTAGTAATTTGGAGATTCAGCAAGGAAGTGTCCAACAAAAGAAGTCAGTGTGTGGAAACTGTGGAAAGGGTCACTCGGGAGAGTGCTTGAAAGGAAAAACGGTATGTTATACCTGTGGACAAGAAGGGCATACCTCACCCAATTGTTCTAAGGTGAAGAAGGGAGGTTGTTTTAACTGTGGTGAATTGGGACATCGGATCAAGGATTGCCCAAAGAAGAAAAGCACAGATGGCGGAAACGGCAATAGGGGCAATAACACTAAGACAACCAGTGGAGGACCAACCTAGCCAAACAAGCCGACAGCGAGGACATTCAATATGACAGTGAAAGATGTCGTGGCATCCAGGGAGGTGGTGTCAGGTATAATTCCGATCAACGATATAAATGCCTATGTGTTATTCGATTCGGGAGCTTCATGTTCTTTTGTATCTGATGAATTTGCTCAAAGATTAAGTTTACCTCGTGAACTATTAGAACACCCAATGAATGTAGAAGTAGCAAACAAAGAAATTATTCCTGCAGACTACATACATAGGAACTGTTGTGCTGATGTATGAGGGTTTAAGCTTAACGTGGATTTGATACCGATTCGTCTTGGAGAGTTTGATGTAATCCTCGGGATTGATTGGTTATCAAGTCACAGAGCGGTCATTGACTGTAAGAAAAAGTGCGTACACCTAAAGACTCCGAATAAGTCAAAGGTGGTATTTTATGGCAGTAAATCGTCGAGACAATCTTGTTGTCTGACGATGATGCAAGCAAAGAAGTTGCTTAGGAAAGGTTGTATATGTTATTTGGCTCACGTTGTGGATACCCGCATAGTCGAGGGTGAACTGGGTCAGATACCTATTGTAAGGGAATTCGTTGACGTCTTCCTAGATGAGATTCCGGGATTGCCACCAGATAGAGAGATAGAGTTTGTTATCAATTTGGTACCAGGGACATCACCGGTATACAAAGCGCCGTATCGTATGGCTCTGGTAGAAATGAAGGAACTGATGATTTAACTACAAGAATTGTTAGATAAGGGATGCATTCGACCGAGCGTATCACCGTGGGGAGAACCAGTCTTATTCGTAAAGAAGAAGGATGGGTCATTAAGGCTTTGTATCGACTACCGGGAGTTGAACAAGGTCACCATTAAGAACAAGTACCCGTTGCCCAGGATCGACGGTTTGTTTGATCAGTTGAAGAGGGCGAAATATTTTTCAAAAATCGACTTGAGGACCGGTTATCACCAACTGAAGGTGAGGCAGGAGGATGTTCCAAAGACGGCATTCAGAACTCGGTATGGACACTTTGAGTTTCTGGTAATGTCTTTTGGGTTGACAAATGCGCCAGCAGCATTCATAGACTTGATGAACAGAGTGTTTAAACAGTATTTGGATAAGTTTGTTGTCGTGTTCATTGATGACATTCTGGTATATTCAGAGACAGAGGAAGAGTCAATAGTTGTGAACTATTCTTCTACAATAAGTCAATAGTTGTGAAGTATTCTGAACCGATAATAATAACATAACAACTCTCTTTCAAATTTTTGAAACTACATAATGACTATATCTGGGGTTATGGTGACATGCCATGAACATTGTTTTCATTTTCGAAAAGGTTAAACAGAAATTCATCTGTAAACCGTCATAACTTACGGGCACGGGGGTGATCAGCCCGTTATGCCCTGCATTGATCAATACTACATTGCTAGAACGATATTATCGTTCATCCTTTGTCCGCCGGAGCGCATTAAAATTTTCCCGTGTAGGGATGTTCATACATGTCTGGGTTCTAAATTAAAGGTTTTATCTTGTTCAACAATAATCTATAATTCAATATATCTGTATACGGGTAATTGACAAAGGTATATCAACATGTGATTAAATACAATGATTATCCAAGTGGGGACACTTGTTTAACCACTTCTAGAAATTAACGAACAGAATATATATGTCCGAATTATCATATACTAACATGTTGATATTCAATGAGCTTATATAATATAAAGTTCATAATCTGTACAATAATAATATAGTTTAGAAACATTCTTACTCACATCCATTGCATAAAGAAAATGCAAAGGTTAGATACTTGCCTGAAGCGCTGCTTACAACTTGTAATTAAGATCTATCGCTTATCTCACGACCTATCATTAATAAGATAGTTCGTTCGATTAGAACAACATACTATAACACATAACACTGCTTATTGCAGTCAACACATAATGTAAGACCCCGAATTTTATGAAATAAAAGTATTCAATTTTTCTATTCAGTAAATGGTTAAATTGATAAAATTTTAAAGTTATGGGTGAAATATGAATTTTTTTTTCAAAATAAGCAAGTGGTTATAAAATAATCATTGTTGTCGGGGAATATTCGTTTGGTCGTGGAATATTCTTTCTGTCGGAGAATATTCGTACGACGGCGCAGCTATTTGTGGGTCCCATAACGAATAACTGTCGGGTGAAGAAAACGACAAATTTGAGTTTTTACAAATAACGGCGTAGTTGTTACCGTTAACACTGTTAGAATACCCGGTGGTTAAAATACAGTAGCACACGGTATTGCACCAATTATTAATTCTTACGTAAGAAGGCACTACTCAATAATTGTTACAGTAGTTATTATTCAATATTTTATTTTATTGATTCAATAATTGCTGCGTTGATATTTTATATTATTGTTGTTTCAATAATTGTTGCTGCACAGTATTTTCATTTATCAGATCAATAATTCATATTATTTGAATAATATTATTAGATAACATTATTGGCAATGTCTAGAAAGTTCTGTCTAAGGAGAGGTTTGGTCATCTAATTGCACGCCAGTAAGGAGAAATCCTTATTGGAAAGCCCCCTCTTTCCTGAGAACGGCCTGGTTGTCATAAATGTGATTCTGTAATATTATTTGTGAATAATTAATTATTGATTCATATGATAAGGAAATATTTATTTTATGTGGATATAAATGAGGGATATATTTTTGTGGTTAAAAATGAAGGAGTTAATGTTGAGGTTTTTGTCAGTATTTTTGTCGGAATGGAGGTATTAAAAATCAGGGTTTTTGAGATAGTTTGCGGGGGTTATAATTTTTAATCCGACCGTTGGATCGTGGTAATTTTTAGATATGTTATACATATATAAGTTGAGTATATGTCCACAAATTTTGAACCGTTAAAAATGAACGTATGATTTATTATGAATTTTACAAGATGACTGGTTCAGAAATTGTTGAATTTTTGGAGTTTATCATTTTGGTGGAAAATTCTAGAATTGGTGGGCCCCACTTGTGGTTGGTGAAGAAATGTGCTGAATTATATTTCAAATGTGGTGGGTGGGAATAGTAGCAGGTAAAGCCATCAGGTTGCAGGTCAAACCTACCAAAATTTTCCTATAAATAGAGGGCTAAGTTAGAATTGAAAATCACACCAGAAACATAAGCTTTTTCTCTTTCTCTCTCTATATTATGAAGCATATTTTGTGAGTTTTTAGATACTTGGTGAGTTGGCTATTCTTCAGTGCAAGTTTCCTTAAGCATCATATCCGATATCCAGTCAGAAGTACTGCTCTTTTGAGGTAAGGGATAGTAAGGGATTGTAAGGGATATTAAGGGATTTTAAGGGTTGTTATGATTTTCAGTTTCGTAATTTTTCTGATCTTCAAAAATTCTGGAAAAATTTGAAATGATATTTTGATGAGTTTTCTTGATTGTGTCCAAAAATGGTGATTTTTGGATGTATAGATTAAGAGTTATGAATTTTATAAGAAAAGACTATTTTAAAAGTAACCGCTTATAACTTCTTGTGGTTAACTCCAAAATTGATGAAATTTTTATTGGGAGTACATGTATATGATAGAAGTATACTCTGTAAATTTCAGAATTTTTAGATAATAGTATAATTTTTGATAAATGTCTAAATATTCGGCTATTTTGGCCATATGAAAAATAGTAAATGACTTTTAAAAATTCTGAGAAAAATATATGTTCACTATGGGACTATATTATGCTAAATCCCAGAAAAGAAATATTTTTGAAACTGATTTGGTATTTTTCATGAAAATGGTCTAGTTATGAGTAAATGAATTAAATATGTTTTGTGAAGAAAGAAAATTGGAAAATAGGATTTTATGGCTTGAGAATCCTATATGAGGTATATGCAGATTTTTGATGAGGGTTTTGGTTATTGATGATGAAATTGTAAGAGTTGGCATTTTATGATGATTAAATGCATTAATTAGTAAAGTGTAAACAATTAAAATAAATTGTTTATAAATTTAAGTAATGTTATTCTTTCAATATCATTATATCGAAATATTGGTATGGATTTTATTGTGGAATTTCTATCTTTTGTGTCGGGGTTACTATTCATGAGTTACTATTCACGATTTACTATTCATGAGTTACGAATATTACTCTTGAGATTAAAACTATATGTTGATCATATTATTTTTATCATCATATATAACATTTTTATAACCCTGATGTTGAAATTCTCTTTCACTGGAGTGTAAAGATGGGTAGATTATTGGTATGATCATGACTAGGGTTCTCTTTGGCCTGTAGTGCAAAGTTGAATTGTGACTGGTATGATCATGACCATTGAATTTATAATTGAATATCTTAAGCTTAAGTGCAAAGGTGAATTGATCAACATGGTTATAATTATTGTTTATATAAATTCTGAAATGATTATATATTTCTTTGAGATATTAATATCTTTGGCCTGTAGTGCAAAGATGAAATATTGATGAATATCTTTGGCCTGTAGTGCAAAGATGAATTGTTGATGAATATCTTTGGCCCGTAGTGCAAAGATGACATGTTGTTGAATATCTTTGGCCAGTAGTGCAAAGATGAACAGATGTTGAGATAAACATGACCAACTGGTGATACAAATGAATATCTTTGGACGTAGTGCAAAGATGAAGTTATTAGTATGATTATGAACAGGAAATGTAATTTGGTGTAACCATGATCTTTGATGTTTCAGGTAAAGATAGGTGATGAAAATTATCATCGTCCTGGATGAGAAGAGGAATTTAGAACTACAGTTATGATTATGAGTTATTCATATGATTGTGGACCAGAATTGTTGATTGATGTTACAGGGATAAAATATTGTTGGTGGATTTTTAACATGGAGAAGATAATAGACTTTATAGTCTATTTGACTCTTCTAATGGATTGCTCGTTCCGCTGCAACTATGGTTGAAATTTTTATCATTTACCATATGTTCTAAATCTCTGATTTATTGTTGATGAAGGCTATTGATAATTGAATTATCTTTAGTCATGATATTCTTTACTGAGCTAGTTGTGCTCACCCTTTTGCTTCACAATTCCTTTCAGGTAATAAGAGTGTAGCTGGGTCGAGCGAGGGTAACGGAGAAATAGAACGGTGGTCTCTAGCTGTGGATGTTCTCCCGAAGCAGTATAGAAAAGTTCATTTAGTAGTTATATTTGGTGAATTCAATAGGGTAAGGTGTACCCAACGTTGGAAGGGTGGTTTGCCACTATCATACAAGATGTCTAACGACATACAACCTCGTGTCATCATAAGACAGGGATGTGCTCATCCACTTGCTGAGTATATATACGAGCACTACCTATATAATCTTGGTGTTTGTTTGAAGTATAATTCTCAATTAGAGACAGTAGAGATAATGATATGTCAAGAGAAGACTCACCATTGGGAAGAATATGATAGTAATCTTCTCGTTTTTCTTTGGGGTCTATTGGGTCAACCAAGGATAATTCTGTGGCCATATGATATCTATCATAACCTAGATGCATGGTCTCCCATGTACGAAGGTTTCCTTGAGCACTTCCCAAAGATTAATCATTTCTAAAACAATTTTTGACTATACCTTTATGTAAGGTGCCATTGTGAGGTGATGTCCACGGTTGGGACATGTGTCACATTTGGTATATATTTGTATCCAAACTCACAACATATGTGTTGTTGTATTTTGCACGACAATTATTGTAATAAAGTTGTAGTTATTTTCTGTACCATGTATTTGACGACTCGGAATGGGTTGGGTGGAATGGACCTATTTTGGGGTTGTCACAGGTGGTATCAGAGCTATAAGTAAAGAGCCCCAAGCCTCTCGCTGGTGACTTCCTGTTGATGGGGGATGCACCGAAGCCAGACTCTCCGTAGGGGACGCCGTTCTGCGGTGGCAAACTGATAGGTACCACTGTGAGGTACTGTCCACTGATGGGACAATTGTCAAAGGTGGTATCAGTGCTTAGGGATATGATCTCTGGCTGAGATCGGAGAATATAACTAGGAGGGGAGAGATGAGTAAATCCTTCGCTAGTGTGTCCTGCCTAAGCTTATTTGTTGGTCAGTCATAATATCGGGATATTATGTGATATGTTAATTTGTTCAATTAACCCTTGTTTTGAAGCTGTATTCTAGAATGATATCTGAAATACAGGAGATGAGCAATGGAGAAATCATGATGACAGGGAAGATGGAATCTGAAATGAAAGCAAGGTATTCTCAACTCTTTGAAATACCAGGTACGTAAATTTCGGGGACGAAATTTCATAAGGAGGGGAGATTGTAAGACCCCGAATTTTATGAAATAAAAGTATTCAATTTTTCTATTCAGTAAATGGTTAAATTGATAAAATTTTAAAGTTATGGGTGAAATATGAATTTTTTTTTCAAAATAAGCAAGTGGTTATAAAATAATCATTGTTGTCGGGGAATATTCGTTTGGTCGTGGAATATTCTTTCTGTCGGAGAATATTCGTACGACGGCGCAGCTATTTGTGGGTCCCATAACGAATAACTGTCGGGTGAAGAAAACGACAAATTTGAGTTTTTACAAATAACGGCGTAGTTGTTACCGTTAACACTGTTGGAATACCCGGTGGTTAAAATACAGTAGCACACGGTATTGCACCAATTATTGATTCTTACGTAAGAAGGCACTACTCAATAATTGTTACAGTAGTTATTATTCAATATTTTATTTTATTGATTCAATAATTGCTGCGTTGATATTTTATATTATTGTTGTTTCAATAATTGTTGCTGCACAGTATTTTCATTTATCAGATCAATAATTCATATTATTTGAATAATATTATTAGATAACATTATTGGCAATGTCTAGAAAGTTCTGTCTAAGGAGAGGTTTGGTCATCTAATTGCGCGCCAGTAAGGAGAAATCCTTATTGGAAAGCCCCCTCTTTCCTGAGAACGGCCTGGTTGTCATAAATGTGATTCTGTAATATTATTTGTGAATAATTAATTATTGATTCATATGATAAGGAAATATTTATTTTATGTGGATATAAATGAGGGATATATTTTTGTGGTTAAAAATGAAGGAGTTAATGTTGAGGTTTTTGTCAGTATTTTTGTCGGAATGGAGGTATTAAAAATCAGGGTTTTTGAGATATTTTGCGGGGGTTATAATTTTTAATCCGACCGTTGGATCGTGGTAATTTTTAGATATGTTATACATATATAAGTTGAGTATATGTCCACAAATTTTGAACCGTTAAAAATGAACGTATGATTTATTATGAATTTTACAAGATGACTGGTTCAGAAATTGTTGAATTTTTGGAGTTTATCATTTTGGTGGAAAATTCTAGAATTGGTGGGCCCCACTTGTGGTTGGTGAAGAAATGTGCTGAATTATATTTCAAATGTGGTGGGTGGGAATAGTAGCAGGTAAAGCCATCAGGTTGCAGGTCAAACCTACCAAAATTTTCCTATAAATAGAGGGCTAAGTTAGAATTGAAAATCACACCAGAAACATAAGCTTTCTCTCTTTCTCTCTCTATATTATGAAGCATATTTTGTGAGTTTTTAGATACTTGGTGAGTTGCTATTCATCAGTGCAAGTTTCCTTCAGCATCATATCCGATATCCAGTCAGAAGTACTGCTCTTTTGAGGTAAGGGATAGTAAGGGATTGTAAGGGATATTAAGGGATTTTAAGGGTTGTTATGATTTTCAGTTTCGTAATTTTTCTGATCTTCAAAAATTCTGGAAAAATTTGAAATGATATTTTGATGAGTTTTCTTGATTGTGTCCAAAAATGGTGATTTTTGGATGTATAGATTAAGAGTTATGAATTTTATAAGAAAAGACTATTTTAAAAGTAACCGCTTATAATTCTTGTGGTTAACTCCAAAATTGATGAAATTTTTATTGGGAGTACATGTATATGATAGAAGTATACTCTGTAAATTTCAGAATTTTTAGATAAAAGTATAATTTTTGATAAATGTCTAAATATTCTGCTATTTTGGCCATATGAAAAATAGTAAATGACTTTTAAAAATTCTGAGAAAAATATATGTTCACTATGGGACTATATTATGCTAAATTCCAGAAAAGAAATATTTTTGAAACTGATTTGGTATTTTTCATGAAAATGGTCTAGTTATGAGTAAATGAATTAAATATGTTTTGTGAAGAAAGAAAATTGGAAAATAGGATTTTATGGCTTGAGAATCCTATATGAGGTATATGCAGATTTTTGATGAGGGTTTTGGTTATTGATGATGAAATTGTAAGAGTTGGCATTTTATGATGATTAAATGCATTAATTAGTAAAGTGTAAACAATTAAAATAAATTGTTTATAAATTTAAGTAATGTTATTCTTTCAATATCATTATACCGAAATATTGGTATGGATTTTATTGTGAAATTTCTATCTTTTGTGTCGGGGTTACTATTCATGAGTTACTATTCACGATTTACTATTCATGAGTTACGAATATTACTCTTGAGATTAAAACTATATGTTGATCATATTATTTTTATCATCATATATAACATTTTTATAACCCTGATGTTGAAATTCTCTTTCACTGGAGTGTAAAGATGGGTAGATTATTGGTATGATCATGACTAGGGTTCTCTTTGGCCTGTAGTGCAAAGTTGAATTGTGACTGGTATGATCATGACCATTGAATTTATAATTGAATATCTTAAGCTTAAGTGCAAAGGTGAATTGATCAACATGGTTATAATTATTGTTTATATAAATTCTGAAATGATTATATATTTCTTTGAGATATTAATATATTTGGCCTGTAGTGCAAAGATGAAATATTGATGAATATCTTTGGCCTGTAGTGCAAAGATGAATTGTTGATGAATATCTTTGGCCCGTAGTGCAAAGATGACATGTTGTTGAATATCTTTGGCCAGTAGTGCAAAGATGAACATATGTTGAGATAAATATGACCAACTGGTGATACAAATGAATATCTTTGGACGTAGTGCAAAGATGAAGTTATTAGTATGATTATGAACAGGAAATGTGAATTTGGTGTAACCATGATCTTTGATGTTTCAGGTAAAGATAGGTGATGAAAATTATCATCGTCCTGGATGAGAAGAGGAATTTAGAACTACAGTTATGATTATGAGTTATTCATATGATTGTGGACCAGAATTGTTGATTGATGTTACAGGGATAAAACATTGTTGGTGGATTTTTAACATGGAGAAGATAATAGACTTTATAGTCTATTTGACTCTTCTAATGGATTGCTCGTTCCGCTGCAACTATGGTTGAAATTTTTATCATTTACCATATGTTCTAAATCTCTGATTTATTGTTGATGAAGGCTATTGATAATTGAATTATCTTTAGTCATAATATTCTTTACTGAGCTAGTTGTGCTCACCCTTTTGCTTCACAATTCCTTTCAGGTAATAAGAGTGTAGCTGGGTCGAGCGAGGGTAACGGGGAAATAGAACGGTGGTCTCTAGCTGTGGATGTTCTCCCGAAGCAGTATAGAAAAGTTCATTTAGTAGTTATATTTGGTGAATTCAATAGGGTAAGGTGTACCCAACGTTGGAAGGGTGGTTTGCCACTATCATACAAGATGTCTAACGACATACAACCTCGTGTCATCATAAGACAGGGATGTGCTCATCCACTTGCTGAGTATATATACGAGCACTACCTATATAATCTTGGTGTTTGTTTGAAGTATAATTCTCAATTAGAGACAGTAGAGATAATGATATGTCAAGAGAAGACTCACCATTGGGAAGAATGTGATAGTAATCTTCTCGTTTTTCTTTGGGGTCTATTGGGTCAACCAAGGATAATTCTGTGGCCATATGATATCTATCATAACCTAGATGCATGGTCTCCCATGTACGAATGTTTTCTTGAGCACTTCCCAAAGATTATCATTTCTAAAACAATTTTTGACTATACCTTTATGTAAGGTGCCACTGTGAGGTGCTGTCTACGGTTGGGACATGTGTCACATTTGGTATATATTTGTATCCAAACTCACAACATATGTGTTGTTGTATTTTGCACGACAATTGTTGTAATAAAGTTGTAGTTATTTTCTGTACCATGTATTTGACGACTCAGAATGGGTTGGGTGGAATGGACCTATTTTGGGGTTGTCACACATAACCTAATCACATTAGCACCTATGTTTAATAACTATTGAATCACAAATAATCACTTATACAATCAAAATATCTAAGTCCAGATCAATTTCTGAAACATGTCGGTCTACCGACAATTTTATCGGGTAATTATCGAGTCTAAGACTCTATTTTATAACTTAACATCAGTACATATCAGTCATATTATTTTTAAATGACTCAGTATAATTTTAAAATATTTATTATAATTTATCATGAATTTTCAAACATTGGAATCATATTTAAATGATTTAAATACCAATCAATTCTATTATAATAAATATTTAATTAGTATTAAACTATTAATGAAATCATTTCCAAAATATTAAAGTTATGTATAATAACTCAAAATACTTTTAAAGTATTAATATTACCCTTAAATGATTTTTAAAACATTTAAAATTATTTTTAAATAATTATCATTAATATTAAAGTATTAATGTTCTATTTATCAAAATATTAAAAGTCATTATTCATAACTTAAAATATTTTTAATTCATTTATATCCTTTTTAAATGATTTTTTTAAAGTAATAAAATCATTTATAAACTATTTATTTAATATAATTATTAAATAAATTTAATATCATAACTAATAACTTAATAATCATTAATATTTAATTATTAATGAAATTATCCTTTAAATATTAAAAGTTATATTTTATAACTTAAAATATTTTTAAACACTTTATTTTCATTTAATATGATTTTTAATATAATAAAATCATTTTTAATTAATTTATTTAATTCATTTAGTAAATAAATTAATTACCATTAATATCAATTTATTAATGAAATTTATCATAAAATATTAAAAGTCATTAAAAATAACTTAAAATATTTTCTTATATCATAATATAATTTTTAATGATTTTTCTAATATTAAAATCATTTTTAAATAATTTATTTAATATTATAATTAAATAAATTAAATACTTTTAATATTTCAAAAATATTAAATATTTATGAAATATATTAAAAATAATTAAAAACTAATTTTCGGAATTTTTAATAATTTTTAATAATTTATTTTATATTTTTAATAATTAAAAACTAATTTTTTCTATTTAATAATTAATTTCCGAAAAATATTAAATAATCTGTCGCTAAAGACCACCTATAGCGACAGAACCGTCGCTATAGGTGTTCTTCATGTTCTTGGCAAAAACCCAGAACACTATAGACAGTTTCGAGGGACCATGTTTGACCAAGATTAAAAGCGTGCGTGATGTGTTTCTGAACATGTTGTTTGTCAGAGCTTGTAGTGCTAGTGTAGGACTACACGATCCAACAACAAACATAACCAAACATTTCATAATAAAGCAGATCTGATCGTCCAAAATAGCTGTCAGAGCTGTTCTTCATTTTCTGGGCTACCCAGAAATAAAGAACAGTTCGTGTAGCCATATTTGGGCTTCCACAACTTGAAATATGTGTAATGTTTTTATGATCTATAAGCTACAGTGTGTAGTAAGTATGTCAATGAAGAGATATAACACAAAATATCAATAAACCATCAACAGAATCACTAGATATGAACCGGTCAACCATTGTCAGAAATAAACTTCTATCAATTTCTGGGAATTCCCAGAAACAGAAAATATGGCCGGATGGTCTACTTTGACCATCCACTACCTTTGACTCGTTTACTTTTAAGGCGATTTTAAGGTATAACCTTGTAGTACTTATACCCAGCTACAACTTAGACACAACAATAAAACCAACAAATTAACACACTGACAGATCTAAGACCATCAACAACTTGTCAGACGCTAGTATACGGTTTCTGGGCTGCCCAGAAATGGCTCAGTCAATGCCGGTGTAAGACCCCGAATTTTATGAAATAAAAGTATTCAATTTTTCTATTCAGTAAATGGTTAAATTGATAAATGTTAAAGTTAAGGGTGATATATAAATTTTTTTCAAAATACACAAGTGGTTATAAAATATTCATTATTGTCGGGGAATATTCGTTTGGTCGTGGAATATTCTTTCTGTCGGGGAATATTCGTACGACGGCGCAGCTATTTGTGGGCCCCATAACGAATAACTGTCGGATGAAGAAAACGATAAATTTGAGTTTTTACAAATAACGGCGTAGTTGTTACCGTTAACACTGTTGGAATACCCGGTGGTTAAAATACAGTAATACGCGTTATTGCACAGTAGCACACGGTATTGCATAGTATTTTTAAAATTATTGATTCTTACGTAAGAAGGCACTACTCAATAATTGTTACAGTAATTACTGTTCAATATTTTATTTTATTGATTCAATAATTGCTACGTTGAAATTTTATATTATTATTGTTCAATAATTGTTACTGCACAGTATTTCCCATTATCAGATCAATAATTCATATTATTTGAATAATATTATTAGATAGCATTATTGGCAATGTCTAGAAAGTTCTGTCTAAGGAGAGGTTTGGTCACCTAATTGCGCGCCAGTAAGGAGAAATTCTTATTGGAAAGCCCCCTCTTTCCTGGGAACGGCCTGGTTGTCATAAATGTGATTCTGTAATATTATTTGTGAATAATTAATTATTGATTCATATGATAAGGAAATATTTATTTTATGTGGATATAAATGAGGGATATATTTTTGTGGTTAAAAATGAAGGAGTTAATATTGAGGTTTTTATCAGTATTTTTGTCGGAATGGAGGTATTAAAAATTAGGGTTTTTGAGATATTTTGCGAGGGTTATAATTTTTAATCCGACCGTTGGATCGTGGTAATATTTGGATATGTTATACATATATAAGTTGAGTATATGTCCACAAATTTTGAACCGTTAAAAATGAACGTATGATTTATTATGAATTTTACGAGATGACTGGTTCAGAAATTGTTGAATTTTCGGAGTTTATCATTTTGGTGGAAAATTCTAGAATTGGTGGGCCCCACTTGTGGTTGGTGAAGAAATGTGCTGAATTATATTTTAAATGTGGTGGGTGAGAATAGTAGCAGGTAAAGCCATCAGGTTGCAGGTCAAACCTACCAAAATTTTTCTATAAATAGAGGGCTAAGTTAGAATTGAAAATCACACCAGAAACATAAGCTTTCTCTCTTTCTCTCTCTATATTATGAAGCATATTTTGTGAGTTTTTAGATACTTGGTGAGTTGCTATTCATCAGTGCAAGTTTCCTTCAGCATCATATCCGATATCCAGTCAGAAGTACTGCTCTTTTGAGGTAAGGGATAGTAAGGGATTGTAAGGGATATTAAGGGATTTTAAGGGTTGTTATGATTTTCAGTTTCGTAATTTTTCTGATCTTCAAAAAATTCTAGAAACATTTGAAATGATATTTTGATGAGTTTTACTGATTGTGCCCAAAAATGGTGATTTTTGGATGTATAGATTGAGAGTTATGAATTTTATGAGAAAAGACTATTTTAAAAGTAACCGCTTATAATTCCTTGTGGTTAACTCCAAAATTGATGAAATTTTTATTGGGAGTACATGTATATGATAGAAGTATACTCTGTAAATTTCAGAATTTTTGGACAAAAGTATAATTTTTGATAAATGTCTAAATTTCGGCTATTTTGGCCATATGAAAAATAGTAAATGACTTTTAAAAATTCTGAGAAAAATATATGTTCACTATGGAACTGTATTATGCTAAATCCCAGAAAAAAAATATTTTTGGAACTGATTTGGTATTTTTCATGAAAATGGACAAGTTATGAGAAAATAAATTAAATATGTTATGTGAAGTAAGAAAATTGAAAAATAGGATTTTATGGCTTGAGAATCCTATATGAGGTATATGCAGATTTTTTATGAGGGTTTTGGTTATTGATGAAGAAATTGTAAGAGTTGGCATTTTATGATGATTAAATGCATTAATTAGAAAAGTGTAAACAATTAAAATAAATTGTTTATAAATTTAAGTAATGTTATTCTTTCAATATCATTATACCGAAATATTGGTATGAATTTTATTGTAGAATTTCTATCTTTTGTGTCGGAGTTACTATTCATGAGTTACGAATATTACTCTTGAGATTAAAACTATATGTTGATCATATTATTTTTATCATCATATATAACATTTTTATAACCCTGATGTTGAAATTCTCTTTCACTAGAGTGTAAAGATGAGTAGATTATTGGTATGATCATGACTAGGGTTCTCTTTGGCCTGTAGTGCAAAGCTGAATTGTGACTGGTATGATCATGACCATTGAATTTATAAGTGAATATCTTTAGCTTAAGTGCAAAGGTGAATTGATCAACATGGTTATAATTATTGTTTATATAAATTCTGAAATGATTATATATTTCTTTGAGATATTAATATCTTTGGCCTGTAGTGCAAAGATGAAATATTGATGAATATCTTTGGCCTGTAGTGCAAAGATGAATTGTTGATGAATATCTTTGGCCCGTAGTGCAAAGATGACATGTTGTTGAATATCTTTGGCCAGTAGTGCAAAGATGAACAGATGTTAAGATAAACATGACCAACTGGTGATACAAATGAATATCTTTGGACGTAGTGCAAAGATGAAGTTATTAGTATGATTATGAACATGAAATGTGATTTGGTGTAACCATGATCTTTGATGTTTCAGGTAAAGATAGGTGATGAAAATTATCATCGTCCTGGATGAGAAGAGGAATTTAGAACTACAGTTATGATTATGAGTTATTCATATGATTGTGGACCAGAATTGTTGATTGCTGTTATAGGGATAAGACATTGTTGGTGGATTTTTAACATGGAGAAGATAATAGACTTTATAGTCTATTTGACTCTTCTAATGGATTGCTCGTTCCGCTGCAACTATGGTTGAAATTTTTATCATTTACCATATGTTCTAAATCTCTGATTTATTATTGATGAGGGCTATTGATAATTTAATTATCTTTAGTCATGATATTCTTTAATGAGCTAGTTGCGCTCACCCTTTTGCTTCACAATTCCTTTCAGGTAATAAGAGTGTAGCTGGGTCGAGCGAGGGTAACGGGAAAATAGAACGGTGGTCTCTAGCTGTGGATGTTCTCCCGAAGCAGTATAGAAAAGGTCATTTAGTAGTTTTATTTGGTGAATCCAATAGGGTAAGGTGTACCCAATGTTGGAAGGGTATTTTGCCACTATCATACAAGATGTTTAACGACATACAACCTCGTGTCATCATAAGACAGGGATGTGCTCATCCACTTGCTGAGTATATATATGGCACTACCTATATAATCTTGGTGTTTGTTTGAAGTATAATTCTCAATTAGAGACAGTGGAGATAATGATAAGTCAAGAGAAGACTCACCATTGGGAAGAATATGATAGTAATCTTCTCGTTTTTCTTTGGGGTCTATTGGGTCAACCAAGGATAATTCTGTGGCCATATGATATCTATCATAACCTAGAAGCATGGGCTCCCATGTACGAAGGTTTCCTTGAGCACTTCCCAAAGATTCTAATTTCTAAAACAGTTTTTGACTATACCTTTATGTAAGGTGTTATTGTGAGGTGATGTCCACGGTTGGAATATGAGTCACATTTGGTATATATTTGTATTCAAACTCATAGCATATGTGGTGTTGTATTTTGCACGACAATTGTTGTAATAAAGTTGTAGTTATTTTCTGTACCATGTATTTGGCGACTCAGAATAGGTTGGATGGAATGGACCTATTTTGGGGTTGTTACATTTGGTATCAGAGCTATAAGTAAAGAGCCCCGAGCCTCTCGCTGGTGACTTCCTGTTGATGGGGGATGCACCGAAGCCAGACTCTCCGTAGGGGACGCCGTTCTGCGGTGGCAAACTGATAGGTATCAATGTAAGGTGCTGACATAGGTTGGTGTCCAGAGTTACATTTGGTATCAGAGCTTAGGGATATGGTCTCTGGCGGAGATCGGGGAATATAACTAGGAGGGGAGAGATAAGTAAATCATTCGCTAGTGTGTCCTACCTAAGCTTATTTGTTGGTCAGTCATAATATCGGGATATTATGTGATATGTTAATTTGTTAAATTAACCCTTGTTTTGAAGCTGTATTCTAGAATGATATATGAAATACAGGAGATGAGCAATGGAGAAATTATGATGACAGGGAAGATGGAATCTGAAATGAAAGCAAGGTATTCTCAACTCTTTGAAATACCAGGTACGTAAATTTCGGGGACGAAATTTCATAAGGAGGGGAGATTGTAAAACCCCGAATTTTATGAAATAAAAGTATTCAATTTTTCTATTCAGTAAATGGTTAAATTGATAAATGTTAAATTTAAGGGTGATATATAAATTTTTTTCAAAATACACAAGTGGTTATAAAATATTCATTGTTGTCGGGGAATATTCGTTTGGTCGTGGAATATTCTTTCTGTCGGGGAATATTCGTACGACGGCGCAGCTATTTGTGGGCCCCATAACGAATAACTGTCGGATGAAGAAAACGACAAATTTGAGTTTTTACAAATAACGGTGTAGTTGTTACCGTTAACACTGTTGGAATACCCGGTGGTTAAAATACAGTAATACGCGTTATTGCACAGTAGCACACGGTATTGCATAGTATTTTTAAAATTATTGATTCTTACGTAAGAAGGCACTACTCAATAATTGTTACAGTAATTACTGTTCAATATTTTATTTTATTGATTCAATAATTGCTACGTTGAAATTTTATATTATTGTTGTTCAATAATTGTTACTGCACAGTATTTTCCATTATCAGATCAATAATTCATATTATTTGAATAATATTATTAGATAGCATTATTGGCAATGTCTAGAAAGTTCTGTCTAAGGAGAGGTTTGGTCACCTAATTGCGCGCCAGTAAGGAAAAATTCTTATTGGAAAGCCCCCTCTTTCCTGGGAACGGCCTGGTTGTCATAAATGTGATTCTGTAATATTATTTGTGAATAATTAATTATTGATTCATATGATAAGGAAATATTTATTTTATGTGGATATAAATGAGGGATATATTTTTGTGGTTAAAAATGAAGGAGTTAATATTGAGGTTTTTATCAGTATTTTTGTCGGAATGGAGGTATTAAAAATTAGGGTTTTTGAGATATTTTGCGAGGGTTATAATTTTTAATCCGACCGTTTGATCGTGGTAATATTTGGATATGTTATACATATATAAGTTGAGTATATGTCCACAAATTTTGAACCGTTTAAAATGAACGTATGATTTATTATGAATTTTACGAGATGACTGGTTCAGAAATTGTTGAATTTTCGGAGTTTATCATTTTGGTGGAAAATTCTAGAATTGGTGGGCCCCACTTGTGGTTGGTGAAGAAATGTGCTGAATTATATTTCAAATGTGGTGGGTGGGAATAGTAGCAGGTAAAACCATCAGGTTGCAGGTCAAACCTACCAAAATTTTCCTATAAATAGAGGGCTAAGTTAGAATTGAAAATCACACCAGAAACATAAGCTTTCTCTCTTTCTCTCTCTATATTATGAAGCATATTTTGTGAGTTTTTAGATACTTGGTGAGTTGGCTATTCATCAGTGCAAGTTTCCTTCAGCATCATATCCGATATCCAGTCAGAAGTACTGCTCTTTTGAGGTAAGGGATAGTAAGGGATTGTAAGGGATATTAAGGGATTTTAAGGGTTGTTATGATTTTCAGTTTCGTAATTTTTCTGATCTTCAAAAAATTCTGAAAAAATTTGAAATGATATTTTGATGAGTTTTACTGATTGTGCCCAAAAATGGTGATTTTTGGATGTATAGATTGAGAGTTATGAATTTTATGAGAAAATACTATTTTAAAAGTAACCGCTTATAATTCCTTGTGGTTAACCCCAAAATTGATGAAATTTTTATTGGGAGTACATGTATATGATAGAAGTATACTCTGTAAATTTCAGAATTTTTGGACAACAGTATAATTTTTGATAAATGTCTAAATATTCGGCTATTTTGGCCATATGAAAAATAGTAAATGACTTTTAAAAATTCTGAGAAAAATATATGTTCACTATGGAACTATATTATGCTAAATCCCAGAAAAAAAATATTTTTGGAACTGATTTGGTATTTTTCATGAAAATGGACAAGTTATGAGAAAATAAATTAAATATGTTATGTGAAGTAAGAAAATTGGAAAATAGGATTTTATGGCTTGAGAATCCTATATGAGGTATATGCAGATTTTTGATGAGGGTTTTGGTTATTGATGAAGAAATTGTAAGAGTTGGCATTTTATGATGATTAAATGCATTAATTAGTAAAGTGTAAACAATTAAAATAAATTGTTTATAAATTTAAGTAATGTTATTCTTTCAATATCATTATACCGAAATATTGGTATGAATTTTATTGTAGAATTTCTATCTTTGTGTCGGGGTTACTATTCATGAGTTACGAATATTACTCTTGAGATTAAAACTATATGTTGATCATATTATTTTTATCATCATATATAACATTTTTATAACCCTGATGTTGAAATTCTCTTTCACTAGAGTGTAAAGATGAGTAGATTATTGGTATGATCATGACTAGGATTCTCTTTGGCCTGTAGTGCAAAGTTGAATTGTGACTGGTATGATCATGACCATTGAATTTATAAGTGAATATCTTTAGCTTAAGTGCAAAGGTGAATTGATCAACATGGTTATAATTATTGTTTATATAAATTCTGAAATGATTATATATTTCTTTGAGATATTAATATCTTTGGCCTGTAGTGCAAAGATGAAATATTGATGAATATCTTTGGCCTGTAGTGCAAAGATGAATTGTTGATGAATATCTTTGGTCCGTAGTGTAAAGATAACATGTTGTTGAATATCTTTGGCCAGTAGTGCAAAGATGAACAGATGTTGAGATAAACATGACCAACTGGTGATACAAATGAATATCTTTGGACGTAGTGCAAAGATGAAGTTATTAGTATGATTATGAACAGGAAATGTGATTTGGTGTAACCATGATCTTTGATGTTTCAGGTAAAGATAGGTGATGAAAATTATCATCGTCCTGGATGAGAAGAGGAATTTAGAACTACAGTTATGATTATGAGTTATTCATATGATTGTGGACCAGAATTGTTGATTGATGTTATTGGGATAAAACATTGTTGGTGGATTTTTAACATGGAGAAGATAATAGACTTTATAGTCCATTTGACTCTTCTAATGGATTGCTCGTTCCGCTGCAACTATGGTTGAAATTTTTTATCATTTACCATATGTTCTAAATCTCTGATTTATTATTGATGAGGGCTATTGATAATTTAATTATCTTTAGTCATGATATTCTTTACTGAGCTAGTTGCGCTCACCCTTTTGCTTCACAATTCCTTTCAGGTAATAAGAGTGTAGCTGGGTCGAGCGAGGGTAACGAAAAAATAGAACGGTGGTCTCTAGCTGGGGATGTTCTCCCGAAGCAGTATAGAAAAGGTCATTTAGTAGTTTTATTTGGTGAATCTAATAGGTAAGGTGTACCCAACGTTTGGAAGGGTATTTTGCCACTATCATACAAGATGTTTAACGACATACAACCTCGTGTCATCATAAGATAGGGATGTGCTCATCCACTTGCTGAGTATATCTATGGGCACTACCTATATAATCTTAGTGTTTGTTTGAAGTGTAATTCTCAATTAGAGACAGTGGAGATAATGATAAGTCAAGAGAAGACTCACCATTGGGAGAATATGATAGTAATCTTCTCGTTTTTTCTTTGGGGTCTATTGGGTCAACCAAGGATAATTCTGTGGCCATATGATATCTATCATAACCTAGAAGCATGGGCTCCCATGTACGAAGGTTTCCTTGAGCACTTCCCAAAGATTCTAATTTCTAAAAATAGTTTTTGACTATACCTTTATGTAAGGTGTTATTGTGAGGTGATGTCCACGGTTGGAACATGAGTCACATTTGGTATATATTTGTATTCAAACTCACAGCATATGTGGTGTTGTATTTTGCACGACAATTGTTGTAATAAAGTTGTAGTTATTTTCTGTACCATGTATTTGGCGACTCAGAATAGGTTGGATGGAATGGACCTATTTTGGGGTTGTTATAGCCGGTCAACGACCTTTGACCGGTTATAACTTACAATCTACAACTGATCTAGGCCTGATTCTTGATCCAGATCAAAGCCAACATATCAGACTACAATATCCAACACTTAAAACACAAAACCCAATTACAGAAATTGATCTACAAGGTCTGACATTCGTTGTCAGACCATAACATGAAATTTTTCCAGAAATTTGAAAATCATTGATTTGAGCATTTAGATGTTATGGACTTGTAATATACTAACCCAGATCATTAAATTAGACTATAAACAACATCTTTTAACAACAAATTACAAGATCTAACAACAGATCATTGGAAAAAAAAATTATGGTTAGGGTTTATACCTTTGATGAACAAATTTTTGATTTTGTGTTGCTGATTTGGTTATGGTGTTAGTGGGGCTTGATAATGGGACTATAATGCTAGATAATTTCGGAGGTGTGGTGCTTGAGAGAGTTAAGTAAGGTTTTTGCACAAATTAAGTGAACAAAATGCAATTTCTCTCTCCAATCCATATATATAGACAATTAGATACATGTATGGGCTGACCTAGAGATGATTTGTTGTCATTTGAAGGTCAAGGGAGTTGTTGGTTTGGTAAACCACTCAAAATTTATCTAGATTTGCAAGCAAGCTTCTTAAAGAATTAAAAAGGGCATAAAAGACATTTAATAATTCAATTTAATGGCCAAAAATGAAACTTGACAAACCCTTAGGGTTTGACCCGTAGGGTTTAGCAAAAAGCAAAATACTATTTAGCAACTAGGGTTTGTAAAATTATAAACTAAATTTAGTTTCCAAAATTAAAAAAATTAAAATTATTAATTAGATTAAATTAATAATTTTATTATACATGAACATTAGGGTATTATAACATAATTAACTTTGCTATTTAAACAATTAGTGTTTAAAATTAGCAATTAGGGTTCCAAGAAATATCGGTTAGAGTTTTAAATTCGCGATTAAGGTTTCGATTTCAAATTTAGGGTTTTAATCATTATGGTCTTAAATCACTAATTAGGTTTATTTAAATTAGCGATATAAAACCTATTATACCTGACATTAATCACTGTAACACAATTCTTGACAGATCAAACCTCCGGTCTAGGTTTCCGAATTAGGGTTTAATAGAAATTCATATAATTAGGGTTTTAAATTTATAATTAGGGTTTCCTAATTAGCATGACACGAAGTAGCACATAACACATAAATCATATAACACAGATATTAAATAATCTTAAATTTCCCCATTTAAATTGATAAATAGGGTTTAAATCAATTAACTAGGGTTTGATCAATATACCCTAATTGACCAACCATCAACACTACACGTTTTTAACAGTACATATTTATAGCACTGAAAAATCACAATATATAACAAATTATAATATTATTATCATTTCTTGATCAAAACCCAGAATTGTAGGGTTTGGATTCCATATCTGATTTTATCTAACAATAATTAACCTTGTAATTAAGTCAAATACTTTACTTAATAACCTGAACAAAATTCATATAATAAAATAATTATTCTAATTATTCTAAAAATATTTTCTTATATTATTTAAATAATATATACCTATTTTTTCATGAAAAATAATTAATAAAACCATTGCTAATATGAAATCAATTATTATAAGAAATAAAATTGATAATAATCAATATTTCTAAAAATAAATTATTTGGCAATAATTAATGTAATAAATAATTTTATTTATCACAACATATAATTATAATTACACATTACCTTGGCACATATCATCCATATTTATTTTAATAAATAAAAAAAAATTTATACGCAAAATTTATGATTTATTTTTATAGAAAATATCGGGTTGTCACATTCACCTCCCTTTATAAAGATTCCGTCCCCGAATGACCATACACAATCATTGCAGATAGATCTTGATCAACTTTGTTCAGACTGATCTTTAATTATTCACATGAGCTTGTCTTTCTGATTACACAGAGAAATTGGTTTCTAACAGAACTCAAATTCCTCCTCAAAATTTCTTTATAAAATAATTTTACTATAT